>VZTH01004836.1:0-430872 GCA_013397815.1 Aleadryas rufinucha
GGGGATTTTTTTATACACTAAATAGATTATTTTTGTGCTCACTTGTCAGACATTTTCTGAAGTTTAATATAACCTTCATGACTCTTTAAATTTGGAGGTGTCTTTGAAAGACTATATATGGACTAAAAGTTCTATGTCAAAAAAATCAAATAAGGGTGTTTTAAACACAATTAGAGCTGAACTTACTTTCTTAGCTGTTCTACATATAAATGTAACAACAGCTTGTTTGAAGTTGCTTTTCCTGTTCATAATTTTTTTCATTCCATCAGAATGTTCTGATTTGTTGGTGTTGAGATGATTTGCAAAACTGGACTATTTTAGGTAGAAATTACTAAAGGATTGGACAATTCACTGTGGAATGTCTTTTGGTTTTTTTTTTTTTTTAATTTTTGGTTGCTCAATTTTTTTATTCTTTCTGATGCAGACAGTATTTATGCAGAGAAAGCAGTAGTAATATTAATAGCAGCAGAGCAACATTAATCCAACATGGTGCAAGAGAAGTCTACTAAAAGGAAACTGCCATCAAAATGTTGTGGAAGATAACATCTACAGATGGAGAGGAATATCCTTTGCCCTCTCTACTCTTGACTAGGATGCGCACAAGTACCCTGGCTACTCCATTTTGACTCTGACTAGCTATGCCCCCACCAGTTAGCATCAGACTCTGGTAAATGATCCTTTATTAGTGCTTTGAAAATCTATTTGTAGTTCATAAATGTAAATTTTGAACTGACCTCTGTCTTTTGTCTAGGTGGATAAACACAAGACATACTTAATATTTCAAAAATAGGAACAGCAGATTTTTCCATTCCCAAATATACTAAATGACGTTATTTTTCTCATTAGAGAAAAGTTGCTGGGTGTAGACTGAGCCCAGCCAGGTGCAAAGTTGCCTTCAATGAGTTTTATGCTTGGCCATTGCCTGTGGTGGTGGACCAGAGCAGGAAAGAGGGGAAATCACAGTCTTGGAGAAGGTATTTTCTCATGTCAGTTTTCATGTTGTGACTGTTCATCTTGATTCTTATGACAAATTTTCATTTTCAAATTGTACTTTTCTCTTTCCATCTGAAAATAATAGGGTTCCTCCCTGCCTCCAGTATACAGGAATATGTTCTGAATGCTTACACCACAAATCCTCACACAGTCCTTGCAAATAAATGACAATTTGTTCACTAGAGCAAAGCAAGGGATTTCTATCCCATGACCTCTCATTAACTCAGCTTTTTCTATCAATGGTATCAGACAGTACTGGGGTGTAGATTGCTGCAGCTATTAAAAGTTCCCTTAATTGCTGAATTTCAGGGTAATTTAAAGGTAAACCCATAAGGGCTGGATGGAACAGTCACTTAGACAACTCCCTTTTAAATCACTACTTGAACAAATGCTCAGTCAGGCAAGAACTGTCTTTCACAGCATTTTTAATTTCGAAGAAACGGAATTATTTATTACTTTCACATAACACTATAATTTATTATTTTTGGAATAAAAATATTGAGTATCTTAAAATAGCAATATCAACCTTATGGACCACGTCTTACACTGTTGTTTTGAAACTGAAGAAACTAGGTAGTATCTAACTTAGCTTGCACTTAAGCTATGCCTTAAATTATTTTACTTAGAGGTATAAAAGGAGGTATTCTATTTGCTTGATTCAATGGTCTAAATATAGGCAGTCAGAGGACAAACAGAAAGTTCAAATTGTAGATTTAAAGTTCAAGTGCTATTCATGAATCCACAGGGATGAGCCCAGGCCACTAAAGTGAGGGGCAAGGTTACTCAAGCATGAATACAGAGAGTCCACAGCAAGTACTTTTATAAGATCTATTATACCTGTCTTAATGTTCAATTAATGTACTGCTGATCCTCTCTAGCATACTATGGCTGATTATGTATTATTGAAATGAAATTGCATCTGCAATATTTTGTAGTGAGTTTGATTTGTTGATTTAATTTTAAATCATTAACAAGATCTGATTATTACCTACAACTCCAATTTTTTGTTTTTGTAATTTGAATGAAAAAGCAACAAATAAAATGAGCAAAATGTATTCTGTGATTCAGCATTCTTGATGTTTTTATTTATTCATTTATGCCTCATTGCTTGTCTTGTGTCTTTTAATGTGTCTCCTGGCCATTAATTAGAATTATTGAAGTTCTTTTATGTTCAGATAGGAACCTTGTTTAATTTCATTATGCAGTTTTATCCTTGCTGTATCATAAATCCCTGTGTTTGCTTGTAGTTTCTCACACTTGCACATTATGTGGCAGCACTGGCAGTGGGAAAATGGAGAGAGGATGCTGAGAAACTCTCCATGCCCCGGCTGGGAGCTTGCTCATCCTGCTTCCCAACAGCTCTTTTGGCCTAATAGAAGCTGTATTCAATCTATTCTTTGTAGGATGAGGGACAGCTTGGGTTTTTTTACACTCTTGCTCTCTTCAAGAGGCTTTTAAAATCTCCCAACCCCTCAACCCCAAACTAAAATCCAGTCTGGTATTTGAAAGGACTAGACCCTTCCGTCATTTTTACTGACCTCCATGTGAACTGGTCTCTTAAGAGGGCTGAGACATAGCTGAGTAATGATCTATTGTTTTTTCAGAGGCATTTACTGGGAGTAGCTGAACATTTACTGTTGAGTTGCCCTGAATTCAGTCTGGGCCAGGGAGGATAAGGTCGTACTTCATCCCAGCAGCCAGCCTTGGCCTCCATCAGCACCTTTTTCACATGCATTTCTTCCTGTCTCTTGAAGCATACCCTTCGTACCCCCTGGCTCTTATCCTGTTCCTCCTCTCCAAGCTTGCTGCCCTCCTTCTCAGTAGGAGCTAGATTTCTTCCTCAATAACTTTTTGCTTCCTGAGCACTAGACAGGAAAAAACAAACATCCCTGGAGATACTACCTAGCTTCCAGTTAGCAAAATCTTCTCAATTCCTTCCCAGTCTCTTCAAAGCTGGAAGAAACGAGTAGAGGGAAAATCCTTTTCTCCTATCCTGTCCCTTACTGGGCTCTGCATGATTGCTGTGCCCCAAAGCTCCCAAAATCCCTCCATCTTGAGCTGCCATGCACACATGGCTTCTGTTTTGTTTTCCACATGACTCAGGCAGAGCTGAGCTTTACTCTAGGAACACCATGGAGCTCCTCAGTGCTATGATGCTGGTGACACGAGTATCACAATTTTTAAAATACAAACAAAATTAATTTTCTTCCTAGTTCCACTTACAGAAATGCATTCTTATGCCGACAAATGTCCTGCCAGATAATTTCACGAGATGCTGACAAATGACATGGAAAATTTGAGATTGAATTTCATCTATGACAAGTACTGATGTAAAGGAATTTATCGTCTATGCACATGTGTGCATGTGTTAGGAACACAGATGCAAGCTGGATGTGTATAGTTATAGCAAATGAAGCCAAAGGGAAGAAATGAAATTAAAATTAGAATTCTTTGAATAGCACAAGCATGGTGCAGGGGAAACATTTGTAGAACTATATGACAACATGAAATCCCCCAAACTCTCTGAAAAAGAGTGAATCAATACCATTGAAGAAAGTTCTTGAATTTGGTGTTTACACCAACTGCTGATATATTGGTTTAATGCCTTTTTTTTCTTTTTGTAAGCTCTGTCTACAGAAAAACATAGATTCCATTATTTCAGCACCATACATTGATGGTCTAGATGTACCAGCACAGTCCCAAAAGTAGTTTCCTTCTCATCTCATTTTATAGGAGCCATAGCTCCCATTTCTCCTGCCCTGCAGGTGCAGTTGTTTCCAATCATGTGGTGTAATGTTTCTTGTCAGGCAATGGACAATCAGCTTCTGAGGTTATGAAGACCTGAATTTTTTCCTCTGCGTCACTGCAACATGCTGACAACATCTGGAACAAAACCCCTGTGGCAGAGGGACAAAGCTGGGGCCAAAGTATTCTTGGCTGAGAAGAAGCAGCCACTGAGAATAGATCCAATGACTCCACAGTCTGATCACACTTTGCCTTTGAGAAAGCATTTCCACTCTAACCTACGCAGACACACTTCAGAAACCATTATTCCCAAATATATCTGTTTGCTGTGATGGAGAGCTGTGATTCCAGAAAGAGAAATGTGTTATTGAGAATGAAATCTGTTCAGGAGTTTGCTATCACTTTCGGGGAAAATGTGCTCAGATCCAGCAATGGGTGGCAGTATAAACTTCTGAAATGCAGAGGGCTGTGCTCAGAAGTGCTGGCTGAGCCTGTTGGACACAGCAGCTGCGCTGTGCCTGTGCCAGCAGCCCCCAGTCCAGCTGCGTGGCAGGACGCAACGAGAGGATGCGGCAATTCTGCTGCACGCTGCCTGCCTTTGGAAAGACATCCAGGAGGGCAGGCTGGGAAGGAGATGTGATGTGTGCCTCTCATTCCTCACACTTTCCAGACTAGGAAAGTGGGACTGTGAAAACCTTCTTCTGTCCTGTTTGACACAGCTAAAAGGAATTGAATAATTTAGTGCCTCCCCAGACTGTCCCTCCAGACAGTATTCAAAAGCAGTGTCTAATCTATTTGTTTCTTTGTTTCCTCCTTGATGAAGAAGTGTGGGAGAACTACATTTATACCAATTTATTATACAGGTTTTACTGGTTTATTTAGTTAAATGTAAGAAACAGTGAGGTTCCTTCCAGAGTAAGGTATAATGAAGCAAGAAGGGTCAAAGAGGGTTTGCCTTTAACCAGCGCTGTACAAGGAGGGAACTCCCAGGACCCTGGTAAGTGTCTATTTGTTTAGAGCAAAAGCATTTTAACTTCGGAGATATTCAGAAAGGGGGGCACATCAGCAGAGAGAGCACGGTGATGTGATGGAGGTTGAAAGGGCCATCAGCTCCTCGTATGCTTTCTGAAATCCAGATCTCCCTTGGGTAATGTAAGTTAATGCAACCAGAATTACAGCAAGTTAGATACTATTTTGATCATAATCATCTTTCATTTTTAGCTACTGGAAATGAACTCGTGACTAAAAAGCATCTATTGTTCATTCCTATCCATCTCTGACATCTCTCACCCACTTCCTCAGGAACAATTTCCCTTATATATTTTACCTTGAAAACAACCCCTGCTCATGAATTGACTGAGAGTTATCCTTCATCTTGTTCCTGAACTCACCTAACCTTTCTCTTCACAAGTGAAAATACAATATTAGCTTCACCGGAAGCCATTAATCTTTGTCCAAAAAAGTCAGTAGTCCCAGTATAGCATCTGAGACTAGATAACACAACAGATCATCACAGAAGATATTTACACATATTTCATTTGTGACAATAAAGATAAATACTTAGCAGCTCATAGACCAGCTATTCTCTCTGTTTTCCAGAAAAGAAAAGTTGATCCCAGAAAGAAGCCAAGGAAGGGTCACAATCTGTTGTGTCTCACAAGGTAAATGCCATCAAAGTGAAACACATCACAGATGGTAAATGCGCCCCAGGGGCTTCCCACAAGTCTTTCACGTGGCCATGAAATGCTGCTGTCTGCTCCTCAGGTCCTCCTATGCACAAAACCCCTCCTCTCCTTGTATAACCTCATTCTCCTGCGACACAGTAAATTCCAGGGAAAATTTTGTAGCCTCTGACTTACAACAGCATTTTTATTACACTTACCTTACTTTGATATTTGGAGACAAGCAAGGTGGGAAATGACACTCAGAGGGAGCCTCCCCTCCACATGTGCTATCACAACTGGTTCCCATGTGGTATTAAGTGACCCTTCCAACTGAATAGATAAAAGTTCACATTTATCTCCAGGTATTAGGCTTTTTTCCTTCTTTGGTTACTAATTAAAAATGTAAAATCTGATGGAGGGTTACAGCTTCTTACTTGTTATTTCAAATAAGGATGTTCTTATAAAATTTGTTTATTCCATGTCTCATTAAATAAGTCGACAATAAAATGTATTTTGGAAAGATTTGGGAGAATGGAGTGAATCTGAGTGGAGGAATAAAAGATCTTGAATTTATTATAGACCAATTTGTCTCAAAACAATACAACCACCTCCTAACTGAGGCTGAAGAGTGTCAAAATGAATTAGCTCATCTCATGCAGAATCTGTTTACTTTCTGGCACAATATGCAGGTATGTATCTGATTTGAGATCTGGCTGTAGAAACCAATATGTAGTGTGAATTAGCCCAAAAATGCTTTTTCACTGTGAAGCAGAATTGTGGTAAAGTCCTATTTCAAAACAGCTAAAGCAATAGTGTATTTCTAATAAGCAAAAAATAAAGAATATAGCATTGACATTAGTTTTGCTCTATAGGTTTTTCCTTTCCTCAGCCCTATTCTCCTCATATTTCTTTTCAGCTTCCTCTTTCTGTGATTCAGACAAGTAAATGGTTTTATCCTGAGATACAGACATGCACAAACCAAACAGAACATGAATTCTGGCCATTTAAAATAAGTAAATATATATAAAATTTACAGTTGCTCCTCTTTTATTTCTGTATGGATAAATATATACATACATATTATATATACACATATACATATACATATACATATGTATATATATACACATACACACATATAAAGCCACATAAGCTCATACAAATATATAAATATAAACATTCATAAAATTCTAAATACCAGATTTTTTTCAGACATTGTCAATGATTCATAAATTTATAAATATTTTACAAAATTCACTTTGACATATTCAAACCCTAAAGCCAAACATCCATCTGCTTCCCTTACTATTCAGTCATGATTTATTTCCTATCTGGCAAAACTGATTTATCACCTCTATTATGAGTGGGATTATGTCACTTTTTAATACACTGAAACCTTGATTTTTACCAAAGCTAATTTTCTTTTAAGGTTTGTCTGAAGCAGTCTATTATAATATACTCCTCCAGGATCTGCATTTAAATTGATTTGTTTTTATTTTCTATTCCACTGACCTAAGCCCTGTCCTCCTCAAATATTTTAGTGCCAAGTTGTGCAGCTAGTGCGATGATGCTCAGCTGCAAGGAGGAAGCCAAGTATGTCAATGACAGGTGCAGAGCCCTTCTGACAAGCAAAGTCCTCTGTGTTCTGATAGCTCTCACCTTTGCAGGTGAGTCACTGTGGGTCGCAAAGGATACATGAGCCACACGACAACCACAAAGACTTTCGAAGAGATTCTGGCTGAGCAAGTTAATAATGTCTACTCCTGGTCGGGATCTGGGCTCCCATTCAGAGGTAAAGGCTGAGGTGATGTTACTCCTCATATAGGGCAGAAATTTTCTTTAGATTTTTCTCTTAATTGCAACACTGCAAGCAACCTAGTACCTGCTACTAATAAAAAGGGATATGAACCTCGTACCGAGAAAAGAACATTGCTGACTCAGCTGCTATCACCCGTTTTCTGCAATTCCCTCATTTAGCATTAAGGCATTTTATTCAAGAACAGCCCATCTTTGTGAGCTGATAACCCCGTAACACACAGGAGAAGAAGCAGAGACCCAGCCACAACCCTGAGCACTCACCTCCCCAAGTGCTGAGGGCAGCAGAGGCACTAGCCTCTCGTATCCACCTGCCTGCTCAGCTTCTCCTTCTGGGAAGAGCTGGGCAACAGCTCACTGAGCAGCACTGGCAGCTTTGGCAGGCGAATGCCTCTTCTACACTTGCAAATGATCAGTTGCTTATAAATAGGATCTCTGTCAAGTGAGATGAGGGTACCAGTGGTCTAGGCACATCCCTTCCAGAGCATGTGTGCAGCCAGGATGCTGGATGGTGGTTCCTGTGGCTCTTCAGGGAGTTCAGACTTGTGGATCACAGCGGCAAAGCTGCATAGGGTATGTTTGTTACCTTGTTCTTGAGTTAAATGATAAAACAGGGATTCACTACCCTTATCCAAAGAAACAAAAGCTAGACTTTCCTGCTAATGATGCTAATAACCTCCTCCCAGGGAATGGGGAAGCAATTTGATTAACAGCTCAAAACAACTCATTCGTATTGAAACAAATCAGTCTTTTTTTTATCCATCTTTTGAATTCTGTTCACTTACATCATGCTCTGTAAATATTTTGTAATCCCTGTTACTTTCTTTCAAATTTTCTCCACTGTTTCTCAATTCCTCCAAAACAGGATTTAATACTCTAACCAAAACTCAACAGTATTGAACCAAGTGAAACAAGAACCTCTGTAGCATACAGGACATGTCCCTACATCCCTGGCATCTGACTTGCCACTTTCTCAGTGGCAATCACTGAGTACTAGCCAGTCAGTGTCACTTTAAAGCATTATGAAACCTTTCTGCCTATCTCACTTGTTAACATTGAGTGTTTGCCTGAGATTCAGAGGGTAATTTCTGCCGTCTCAGACAGAATGTGGGTGGAAGTGGCTAAGTTGAAGATAGCAAGATTCAGAGTCTGTATCCCACCATTGCCCAAACACGACAATCTAGTTCCTCACACAGGCAGACAAGCACACAAAAAGCATCCTGCCCTGTGCCCCAGACCTGCTGGGGTTCGTACCTAGGACAGAGACACCACCATCTCCACCCAAGTCTGTTAGAAGTCCTTAGATACTTGACATAGAGCAAAATGCAGTGCCCATGGAGATTTCTACTGAGCAGCCTGGATGGGGGAGGATGAGCCATGTCTCAGATACACGAATTTGATTTTTACTGATCTGAAGACTTTTCCCTTCTATGGGCAATTTGTTTTACCTTGGCTTGCAATGTCAAGTCCAATAATGTGTGTGTGCCCCAATTTAAGATTGTGTGTACATGGATGATTACACAGCACAATAATTTGTTAAGCCACACTAATTTAATGATATGCTAATACATTCACGATTAGATTTCCTCTTTTCCTAAGAGCATGTGATTTAGCTTGTGTTGATTTAGCATCAGGTTGACTCTCCTTTAGCTTGTGATCACATTTTCTTTGCTCTACTTTTTCTCAAAAGAATATTCTGTCACATCTGAGTACAGCATTTAGTATAGCATTCAGTATAGCATTTTTCAATTTTTCTTCACTGAATCACATCACATTTAATTTAGAGAGCATGCCTTTTTCCTTGGGATCACTGTGAATTTTGATCATACCCTCTACAGAACCTGTAACCATTCCCAGGTCAATGAATATAATACTCCCAGGTCAATAATGATTTTTTTAGTAAATCATCAAAGTTATCAATGAAATTGCTGAATAGTACTGAGAGCAGGTTAGATTTTTCTCCCTCTCACACTTCAAAAGGCCTTCAAATTTCACAAAAGGTCAAATACATACATATATTTAAAATAATATTTTTAGCTGCATCAGTTTTAATTTTACAAAAAATTAATTTAGACAACATTTTCCTAGTTTTATATGAAAATGGTACACTGGAACTGAATCAAAAGCCTCAATGAAATGAAGATCTATCATAGCCTACTGTTTTTACCTAATTCCTTAGGCCATTCATCCTAAAGAGGAAAATTAAATTGCCTGACATGTTAGGAAGCTGGCAAACCAGTGTTGCCTAGTTTTTATTACTGTGTTATCCTCTGGCTACTTATAAATTGCTTGTTTAAAAACTCATGGCAGAATCTGTACAGAGATTGTGTTAGGGCTGCAATAGGTTATGTAAGGTACTTGTCTACATTTCAAAATTTTCACACTTCAGCTGTGCTGCTACAGTTAAAACAATAACAGCCTTCCACAAACTCACTGTCAGTGTCAGCGCAGTTCAACTGGAATAAATATGTTAATTCCAGAGCATGTACTCTACACCTGATATTTGGTTCAGCAATTGAAATAAAATATGTTACATCTATGCCCCAGCTTTACTTGACCTTACTAGTTCATCAGCAATGCCTGTCCTCATTTATATGGCTATGCCTATAATCCTAGGGCTGACATTCAACCATCTGTGAAGCTGTTGTACAAGAAACAGCTTGCTTGTTAGTCCTGAGATCCTTTCCAGATTGCAGGAAGGATCAGCCTATTTTAGGGAACTCATGAAGGCTAAGAGAAGTTTAGAGGTTACTGGAATTTTGGCTAGAAGTGATCAAGGCCTTGGTTCTGATATAACAGTATAGAACTGCTGTGAGTGATGCTCCATGTCATAACATCCAGTGCTAGGACATAGACAAAAATAACCACTAAGCTGCTCTAATTACCTCTCCCTAAATTTCAATCTCATTAAAATTTCTGACATATAGCTGGAAAATTTTGAGCCTTCCACAACAGGTATTAAAGATGAAAATTCCTTCATAGAAGCAATGAGCCATCAGAGTATTGATCTTGAATTTTATTGGTCTCACTGTCAAGACCTTTCACAGCCTCTTTGGACACCACCTGTCCATGGTGTACCTAGCACCAGTCATTAAATCAGGAGATGTCATCTTCCACCTCCAGCTGGCTCAGGACATCAAAATTCATCATCTCTGTGTTAAATTTTCAAACAAACATCTTTCTTGAACTCAATCCCTTTTTGGAAAGACATCCCTGAGGGTATCTTCCACTTCATTATCTCCTCGTTTTCTGATGGCTGCAAAACAAATGACAACTGATGGCATGCTGGGATAGTGCTCTTCATTTTAATTAATAGCATCTCACTTTTCCCCATCAGTTTCTCTCCTGTGTCTGCCTATTTGTTGTTTCTTATCTATTGGTTGGGCTGTAAACTCTTCGTGGCAAGGCAAAATTTTCAGTTTGTAAATGTACACTGTTCAAATGTACAAGTGGTCCGTAGCTTCAGCTCCTAAGTGTTACAATAGTATATATAATAAATGAGCAATAAAAATTTAATGATTCAAGCAACTAGGCACTTTTCTATGCCAAATAAATTCATATTTGTCATATTATTTCTGATACCTCCTTTGTTTAGAGTCATCTTTGTTTCATGCCTATCATGGCTTTTGTCTAATCAAGAAATGTGGCAAAGTATTGATCAAATTTTCTGCTGAGTTGCTAAAGCCATTCCCAGAAGGAGACTTGTCTGCCCTGAAAGGAGCTGAAAACCATGAAGTGGGCTAGAAGCTTTTTTTGGTTATTCTGTTGCAAACAGTAAAACACACACACAGAGATGCTTCAGGATTCACCTTGTCAAAACAAATCCATTCCGTTACTTCTGCCCACTAATGACTGCTTACAAGTAATTCAGTTTTGGGTTTTTTACAAGCAAAAGAGACTAGTATTCTTTCTGTTAATGATACACAATGTTCTCACTCAAAATCAGTAATGACGTATACCTATAGTATTAATGACTATAAATCAAAACACATTGATGGAATGGCATAGCTTATTCCATTATTTGCTATTTTCCATCAGATTTTATATGTCTTCCTTTGATTTCAGCTAAAATCCCATCAAAATTGTTTTTATAATTGATTTCCTAACACTCCAAAGGCTAAAATTCTAAAGTAACAATTTAGTGTTGTCTACAAACTGTCTAGTTGGAAATGTCAGATTTTAACTAATGCAAAATTTAAAATGTAATAAAGAGTGTACTCTATTTTTTCTCAAAAAATTTAATTGCAGAATTATTTACAGGAGATGAACATAAACAATACATAAACCAATTGAAAGAGGCAGCTTCATAAAAGAGCCATGGGGCAAAATAGTGAAGCACATTTTCTTACAATCAGCTGGAGGTGAGTAGAGAACCATGAAAAAAGAATAACTCAATAATAAAACAATTTTCAAATATGTCTTCAAAGTAACAAATAACATTCTGGTAAAGAAGATATTACTGAGAAGCAAGAAATTATTTTAGCAATGAAACAACATACTGTACATTCAATTTAGGTATCCTGCATGCTACTAAATAGAATTTATCAAAAGAACCATAAAAGCATGAGAAAGAGAATTACATAAAATAGTTTAATTCTAATGGAGTGTAGCTTTATACAGATGGTGAATATTTGGCACTCAGTTCATCCTCATTGTTGATATGATTTCTTATGTATATATATATTTATATATATTTATATATACTTTTAATGATAACTAAACAGCTAGTTTCCTGGTTCTAACATTCCTTGAAGTTCTATAGGAGGCATTTAATTTAGTCCTTAGGCCACACTTGATTATTTTGGCATGTCCATGGTAAATGAAAGTATGAGTTTTGTCTCTGTACAGAAAATCCTGCACAGTCATAGTGGCTTTTCTTCAGGAAAGAACAGTTCTAGTGCATATAAGCCAGGCTACTCAAAAGGGAATTTTATTTCAGTCACGAAATTTATATATAAATTGAACTAAATAATACATACATGCTGAGCCCTTTTAAAATGAGATGGCCATACTATTAAACCTCCAAAAGGTAAATCAAAGCATGGGTATGACCATGTGGATTCCATGGATAATTATAAACAAAGCTGGCACTTCTTTGTGAGGACTCTCTTCAGAGACTTGAACCTACTACCGAGCCCTCTGCATGACTGTGACCTACCTGAAAGGAAAAATGAGCTCCTACAAAGTAATTGTACACTTGCTACCTTGAACAGAGAGTCCTTCCTACCTCAGACTTGCTGAGTCAGATATTGATCTGAATTATATTGATTCAGATCTGATATTTATCTCTGGTTTCAATTTCTGAGCATTGATTCTAATACAAATGGGATAAGAACTTAGCCTGGAACTCTGCAATAATCCATCTCACAAATAAGAAACTTGTATGACAGTGAAGTTTTAGGGATGGGAAATAGTGTGTTGAATGAAAGAGTGGCAAGGTAAGGAGAAGAAAATTCCTCACTAATGGGCTGTGTTTCTGAATAATGACTATATATTCAAATAAGCCTCCCCTTCATTTATGCTTAGGTGAAAATATTCATGGTTTTGTACCTAGAGAAGTAAAAAATCCTGTCCAACAAAATCAATTTAGAAAAATAACAATTTGGCCTTAATAAAATATAGGATTAAATTGCCAGCTGATGAAAACCTTTCTGTGTTTCCTCAGTTAAAGAGCAAGCTGTGTAGACAGACTAATTTACCTTAACTACAATCTGACTTCAAAAGCCCGGTTCTCTTCTGGCAATGAAGGGTAATGGGAGAAAAGCTGGGTGTGGAAAGGTGGAGCAGCGAACCTGCAGTCTTCTTCTGCGATCATCTTTTATGAAATGTAATATGCATTTAAAGAGAAAAGATTTGGAATACTGTTTTTAGATACAGAATCATAGAATTGTTTATGTTGGAAAAGACATTCAGTAATGAATGCCATGGCCTCTTTCAGCTATTGGAATTTTATTTCATTAAGAGGAGCTGAATCAGCCTACATATGCTGGCCAAATTTTCTTTTGGGCAACGTTCCATTTCAATTTTGGTTTTATATTTGCTGTCCTGAACAGCCTATAATGTAGTTAAACAGCTACAGCATTATGCCATAGAGGTAGCTGCATTTCAGAGATAAATTAAGCAATTTCTGTGGATACAGAGGGCTTAATTCCTGACAGGACTGTGTATGCATATGAGGATGATGTAAAACATCTGTTCCTGAAAGATGGTCCTTGTAGGTGAACATGGTGAATAGTTGCTGACGAGCCATGGGGCTGCAGTAGGCACTGAATCTGCCACAGCTGTCAGTGTTGAGGATGAGCTGCAAGAAAGTGGCACAATCTACAGGAATGTGAGTGTTGACTGTGGTTCCTGGGTCTGGTTGTCTGGAACCATGACAGTGAAAAATCATTATGTGTATATATAGATATATGTATATATCCTCTTTCTGTTCTGTGCAGTATGAAATGGTGGCCTCTCATCTGCTGATCCTGTCCATGCAGAGAGAGGCGTCCCCATTGCTCTGCCGTAAAAGAACCCTTAGGGTTAGGGCTGAGTCTCACTAAAGAGCAGCTGCCCAAACCAAAGCACAATCATCATGCCTAAGTCCTGTGCCCCATGTCATCCCTCATGTTAGCTGGGCTGGAGGGCAGACTCTGGGAGAGAACAGGGTGCTTGGGAAGGCTGCTTGTGCAGCAAGTACCCCAGATGGATCTCTCTTGCTAAGAAAGCAGGGGAAAATGCACTTGTGAAGGGGAGACTTGCCAAGATTCCTGACCAAGAGGGCTCAGCTTGAGATGCCATCAGCTCCTGTGCCTGGCACCAGCCAGGAGTCTCCTCTGGCACCCTCCCAGGGAGCTCCTCCACTGCAGAGACCTCACTGCTATGGTCAGGAGCAGAAAAGGCAGAGATTGTTCTGGAAGGTTAATTTGATGCTCATCACTCCCCGCCTACTCCCTGGAGGGATGGTATGAGCACTGATTGCCCTCATCTCTGCTTTGCTCACATCTACCTCTTGGTTCAGCGAGTCTTTGCTTCTCCTTCAGCACAGGCTCAGACTGTGAGGTCCCAGATGCTGGAAGGGTACTGTGGAAGGAAACTCCCCAGCAGCATGGGGACAGGTGGGAAAATCCCCCATATCCTGCCATGCTGGGTTACCTGTCCCATCTGCAGCCCAGCCTGGAGTTTGTGTGTTGGCTAATAAAGTGCTTGGAGATCCTTCTGGATGAAAGGCACTGTAGAAGTGTGGGTGTCAACCTGTCATACACCAGGAAGCACCTCTCTAGACATTAACGGGTTTGTTGATATTCCTCACCTCGAGCGCAGTGGGCAGGTGGTATCCCTGCATCATAAGATGCTCTAGGAACAGTAATGGGAGTAACTTCGCTTCATGATTCATTTAAGCTCTCTTAGACTGAGGTTCTGGTTTCACAGGTTTTCAGTGCACACAGTTTGACACCTGGAGCTACCAAACCAGCTTCAGGCCTCAAATCGGCATGCACAAACCAGCACTCGATGGGTCAGCCTCTGGTGTGCCCCTGCCACTGGTGCCAACACTGAAACACTGAGGAGGACATCAAACCCACCAACTGGAAAGGGCAGGCTCAAGGCTTTGAGTGCAAAAGGCTGAGCTGGGCTGATGTGGAGGCCCACTGCTCTGGGCAAGGGGCCAGGGCGGGCCTGCATGGAGAGGGCCTGGGATAGAATGGTGGCACTGCCTGAGGTGCCACGGGGCCAGGAGCCTCTCAAGGGCACTGCTTCCACAGGCCACGAGGAGACTGCGGGCCCTGTGTGATACACTGGGCCACGTGTGACACTCCACCACGTAGCAGTTACTTGCAAAACCACCCAATGACCAAACATTCCTTAACTATATACTAGATGCAGTGCTGAGGAAGTAGAGTACTAATTTACTGATACAGCAGGACATGGGCTTATTTTAAAACAAATAATTTCCATTATATGAAATATATGTTATATCTATCTACATATATGAAATTCACACACTTTCCTATGCACGCTTTAATTCCTTCCTGATTGATCTCAAATCTAATGTAGTGTCAAGGTTTAAGCATTAATTAAAATATCATTTTTTGGTATTAAACTGTACAATGTTGTTCATAATTGCATTCTGCCAAAGGCCATTCTAATCAGGTGGACATGAAATAATAAAACACTTCATAATGTACTTCACCAAATTACAAAGAATTTCAAATCTGAAAAAACATACAAAGCAAAAATAAGTATGGCAAATATCAACAATTTTACCATTCAGGCCTTTTTCCTTATTTAAATTTTCTGAATTCTGTTTATTATACTTGTGTTTTACAGGCAATGGCTAAATGAACAGAGACTTTCTATAATTTTAATGTGTTAAAGTACATATTAGTCCAGTTAATATTTACTTAAATTTTGCTGTAGACTATTTTGCTGTATTCAGCTATTCTGAGTGGGTCTATACCATGAACTCTCAAAGGAGAAAGCATTCTAGTTCCTATCTTCCTGTTTATTTATGTTCCTCCTACGTAGGTTTTGTAACTGACTTTTATTTTTGTGATGTGGGGTCAGATTACAATTGATCTGGTTATATGTTTATTAAGATAGAGTGTTTCTCATGTCAGTGACTGAAGCAATCTGACTGATTTATTTGCAACACAAACATGATAAGCATAATGTTATCTTTCTAAACTAACCAGATGTACAATATGTAAATTGAAATGGCTTACTTGCCTTAAAAGATATAATGTTACCTGTACAACAATTTAATATATTGCACTTCAAAATGTAATGTGCACAGACAACATATTATCAAATTTGTTGGTAGGCATCTAGTTTACTTCTGATTTTTTACTATTGTTTTTTGGAGGGTTTTTTTTGTTTTTTTTTTGTTTGAACAAGGTGGAATGAACAGAAATCATAGATTCATAAATCTTATATTGAGCATTTTCTTATAATGGCATGGGAAATGTAGAACACAGGCTCCTCCAAGTCAGCATTATTAGGCCAGCTGGGATCTCAGTTTATCTGTAATCTGTTGGGTTTACAATTTCTCTTCATAAAGTCTGATTACTGGCAGGATCAGGTACAGCTTGTCTTAATCGCGTGACCTGTTGCTGCAGGCGGGAGGGCTCAAGCGAGTAAGGCAAGTGTGATTCCTACTGGAAGGGTACAGGAAATTAGATAAAATGTATCAGCTGCCATACGTATATATGTGTACAGGTGTGTCCCTATTTCAAATTTCTTCAATCTAGGAAAAATACTGGCTTTGGTTTTGTGTGGCTATTCTAATTAGCAGCTCCACTTTAAGATACCAGTTTTCAAGATTAAAGATGCCAGTGTCTGCATGTACTTTTGTATTTAAAATAGTACAACAAATACAGGAAGCAGCATCAATATTGTACACTGCCTAAAGATTCAGCTCTTTCCTTAATAGAAAATGCCTTGAAAACACAAGGGATGGGAAATATAATGTTTTCATCTATAGAAGAATATTTCAGGGATTTATTCTTTTTTATTCCTTTTTTTTTTTTTTTTTTTCCCTCATTCTTCAAGGATATACATTCGTCTTGGTTTTTGCTTCAAATATAGTTTAAGGCTATTTGGTAAAGTATATACCAGATACCAGGCTCAATTTACAGGGGTGTCTTCTCACAGAAACTTCTCAAAACTTCATCTCTAAAGATTCGTACCTTGATGCCAAGCATGCTTTATCAGCTGTCCAAAGACAGAACTCATGCTTAATAACACACGCTGTAGGAAAAAGAGAAGGAAAAAAGCAAGCAAACAATCAAAATAAAACAGATTTGAAGCAATGTCAGATCTGCATAACCTACGGTACTTCATGATTTCAGTCATCCATCAGGCTGCAGGGTGTGTGGGATTTGGATTTAAAGTGCTCAACAGGTGAAGAACCAAAGTGCTTGAGTATAATTAAATAGTTGTTCTGCCTATGGCTAAATACATTGCATTTGTTAAAGCAGGTAAACAGGGAATGTGGTAGGTGGGGCTGTCTGTCTCACTGGGTTCTCACTGTTTTGACCTAAACTTGTGTTCAGTAGGATTCAAACCTTGGAACTGGGGGCTGCAGGTTACTCATTTTATTGCGTTTTCACCTGAAGACTTCTAAGTGCTGGATTGCTTGGTTGGCTCTGGAAGGTAGGTGAAGTGGAATAATTCTGTCTTAATTTGTTTTAAATGAAAGCCTCTTAACTGTGGTAGCTACCACTTCTCTCTTCTGACAATGTGAGGCTTGAAAATATATTATTTTCCTTATATTCCATGGCTGGAAATCACTTATCTCTTGAGTCATGGTTTTTTTTTTCTGTGTCTGAAGCAAGCAAGAACCTTATTCTTGCCATAAATGATACTGCATAGAAAAAGAGTTCTAAAAAAAAAAAATACAGCTGTAAACCACAGTTCACCTTTACCTTAACATAACCATTTAAACTTATATATACTTACCACTCACATTCATATTTCTTAAACTGTTTACAACATCACAACTGGCATTTTAAACAAGCAAGATTTTTTTGTTCTCAAGGATACCCTGGAAACTCAATTGTTATAACAATTTGAGAGTTTGAAATAGTACATGTAGCACAGCTCTTGAAATGAAAGAGAGAAGGTTTATAAAATAAATATTAACATGTAAAAGAACTGTTAAAAATGCAATGAGTGGTCCAAAGGAGCAAGTATAACTTTTTCTTTACTTATCTTACTACAGAAGGTCTAACTTTTTAAGGCTTCCGTTTTCCTTTCACCCATCACTCAAATCCTCTTGCATTACAATTTTGCTTAGGTTTCAGAGTGTCATTAAACTTCTAACAGCAAACATTACTTAGTGGACATTCCCACCATCACCAGACTTGTATGCTTCTTGGTTTCTGATGAGCTTTGGAGTTTTAGTGGCTGGATATCCCTGTTCATCTCCAGAAACTCGAATGAGATGAGAAGCCTAATGTTATTTTGCAGTAACAAAGATGAGAAGAGTGGTAGAGCGCATGGGTAAGTATGTTAGCTGGATTCTAGGAAAAGAAACTGGAGGTCAAGGAGATAAATGGGTTCTTTCTTTCCTGCTCTTTACATTTGTAGCACCTTCTACTTGGATTAGCTAATGCCTCTAGTGAATGGTGAGATGCACCCATTTATAGTTTGTTATTCTTATCCCTAATTATCACATATTTTATAAAAATATAAATAACAAAAAGTAAGCTGGGTTCCATCTCAAGAGGTGTTTCTTGTTGTCCTCTGAGAATATATTGGATAAGTCAGGTCTTGACAAGCCCTATCCATTGTAGCTGATTGTAAGTCAAACAATAAATACAAAAAGAAGTTGTTCTTGCAGTGAGCTCAGCAAATTCTGAGGAAATCAAAAGCATTCCACTGTGCTTATGGCACAAAGAACACAACAGCAAGGGCATATTTAGTGGAGAGAATGAGACAAAAATTACCAGGTAAGTGACAAACTGTACAAGCATTTTGTTTAAAAAAGGAACTCTGCAGCATTCTGTCTTTAAAGCCGGGTTTGAGCCTCTGGGATATAGATCTCAATGCTGTCTGCACGCTCTGTGGCTGAATTCTGCCGGAAAGAGGCTGCTCGCTTGGCAGCCATCAGCCGTCTTCTAGCTTCTTGTCGTTGTCTGTCAGGTAGGTCCAGAGATTTTTCTCTTGTGATAGGGAATTTTCCTTTTGGGGGCTTCTTTGGTACAGGAGGAGGAATCTTTCTTTCTTCCTGCAATAGGGCATTAAAACTAAGTGTGAGCTGCATGTAAAAGGTAGTTGTCAGCAGAGCATGCACATCAAAGACATGAAATGCAAAATACTGATTACATACATCAAGCATGCTCAATTTGTGCTTGCCCATCAGCTGACTAATGGATTACATGAACAGCTATCCACACTAGGGACACTGACAAAACCCTTTTATTTGACAACCATTATGCATTCTGCGGTCCTGTGCCTGAAAAAGGACTGTGCTTCCTTCCACTCTCCTTGCAGGTATCAGCACATGCAATCTGCACACCTCACTTTCATATGGATTTGTTTAATTTTAGCTGACACATTATTACACTCATTATAAACAGAAACACACACTGTCTCTCCAATAAGAATTCAGCGCATCTGTGTGGTCTGATCAAGTGAAAAGACTCTCTAAGATTAGCAGGACAGGATTTTTGATTAAATTAATCATACTGAGTTTAGCCTCAGCTGGGTATGAGATAGCAGCTGTGTATACATGTCTATTAGTTCAGTCTCCTCCAGGAATTGCTATATGGAAACATTCAAGCACCAACAAGAGAGAGAACATAGGGCTAATTGTTCTGCTTGTAAACCTGGGCTATTTTAAAGAAAATTATTCTGAAGAATTATCAAATTATAAAGTGAAAGTCAGTAGATTTTGTTACCAAAGTAGATGTAAATTTCTCTGCAGGTGTTAAATCAAGAATTGTTTTGAAGTATGAAATGGATATTTTACTCCATTTAGAGACTGTGAAGTATCATATGAGGGCCTATAATCAAGGCATTGTACACTAATTTAGGTTAGAAGAAATGGACCTCTGGAGGTGATTTTATACAATCCCCATTCAAAGTGGTCTTGAAATTAGATGCAACTTTGAAGTTAAATCAGTTTTTTAAAATTTCATATTTAATACTGGACTGCATAGCCCTGAAGATGAAGACTCCACAACTTCATTTGTACAGGTATGGTTATTATGATAGATCTGGTTATTATGATAGATTTTTTGCTATATAATTTCTTAAAATAATGGTAATAGTGCAGAGTATGGGCTGTTCCTTATGGAGAACACAGTTAATCTGATGCACAGCGGGATTCAAATAATACAAAAATTGAACTGATACACCCCTATGGTTTACAGACTCTTCATTGGTTTTTTTTGTTTTTTTTGTTTTTTTTTTTTTTTTTTTTTTTTTTTTTTTTTTTTTTTTTTTTTTTGTTGTTGTTGTTGTTGTTGTTGTTTTTTTTTTTTTTACTGATTCTGAGTCTACTACCAAAATGCAATAGCCAAGACTAAATAACTAAGGTTATTTAAAAACATAGTTCTACACTGAACAGGAACAGTGCACCAGCCTAAGATGCTATTCCGTGTGATAACCAGTTCTACCTGTCTTTATTTTCTCTATTTCCTGTTTTCAGACAGGAACATAAAGGCTCCATTCCTGTCATCCGATCTTAATTTTTTTTTCCACTTTTAGTTTATTCCCTCTTAGGAATATCACTGTTGCTGTCACTATAATAATTTCTTCCAGGTGTCACTAGTAAGCAAGAGTTGCAAACTCACCATCCACCAACCCGTTGGCTGAAAATTAAAATCCAAGAGGAGCATGAAGAAATGAAAAAGTTGTCAAAATGCCTCCTAATTCCTCCCAAACCAAGCAAATATTCACCTGAGGCCAACAGTACTGACTCAAACCAAATGCTGTTTTCATCTGAGTGATACAATAATCAGCAAGGATAGCAGGATAATCAAGGTAAGGGATGAAGTTCTAGAGAGGGGAAAGGCAGTTTCAGAATTACACTGCTTTTATTAGCAATTTTGCCACCTTTGGTTTGTAAGCATAGTGTGGGGCTCAACTCCCAAATGCTGGAGTTGCAGGGCAGAGGTGTAGGCAATTTTCCAGTAGCACTTTGTCCCCCAAAAGTTTGTGGGCTGAGCTTTAGTATGACCTGCACTATGTTTTGTCACATGCTTTTATCTCATTCTTGTTCTATTATCATTTGTGCCATGCACGCAGGGTTAAACACTGCAGTGTTCAGGTTTGAGCTGCCCCAAATTTAGCAGAGAGCTGAATTTACCTTGTTTGAATTCTTGGGCTATTGTCTTCAGTCTGAATTAATTGGAACATATTTCTGTTCTAGCCTCTAGAATGTGAGTCAAATAATTCGAACAAAAGTGTCATGGAATAAACTAGCTTAGCAAAATCCATTTCATTTATTATATAATTCAGCTCAGCATTGCTAAAAAAGAAAAAAATTCCTCACATCTGATGAAAGTTTCCATGTAAAAATTGGGCCATGCCAATTAAATACTTCCCAGGGTTAGAAACCTATCATGTTTCACTATTGTATTTAAAACTAAAAGGAGACTGCAGAACTACAAATGGGGAGTAAATGGTATGGTCCATGGTCTGCTTACCTTCCTTTCAGGTGATTCTATTATTTTCCATTCATTGAGTTTCAACTGGTGCAGTTCATCAAACTTCATGCTGACGTCTTCAATTGAGAGCTGCAATAAGTCCCAGAAACCTGCAAGGTCCTGGGAAGTCGGTCTCGGCATGGCACTCGGGTCCTGTAATGCACAAAGGAGAGAACGTGAGTACTCCAGGAGGCTTTTGGCGGTGTGCACTGAGGCAGGAAGGGCATAGAGCCAGATTTCATTGCTGCAGCACTGCTCAGTGCTAAGGCTCTGTGCGCTCTGCAGCTGGGAGCTGTGACT
The DNA here is from genome assembly GCA_013397815.1 of Aleadryas rufinucha. Taxonomy (NCBI): domain Eukaryota; kingdom Metazoa; phylum Chordata; class Aves; order Passeriformes; genus Aleadryas; species Aleadryas rufinucha. Next base: position 21,653 of record VZTH01004836.1, read on the forward strand.
GGAAAGCTGTGCCTCCTACACAACCCAAACATGAATGAGTTGGATGTCACACGACAGCCTTCTTGAATTTGCGGCATGGGAAGTTCCTCAGCACCATATGCTGTGCTGACCTGCATTTCTAAAAAGGAACAAGCTGACAGCCTCTGTCTGCTGATTATTAAAGGCAAGGGGAATGTGGTTTGTATTCCAGCCAGCCCGAAGTCTTTCTGGTTAAAAATTACATTCACGATAGCTGATTAAGACAGAAAAATGCCACAAAGACATTGTCAGCTTATGCTGAACTTGATGTTTACATTGTATTGCATTTTCAAATGTATACATGAAGTATGAAATTTTGATGGGATGCTTGGGTTTTGTTCTCCAGGGAGTTGAATCACACTCAGGAACTGGAAGGCACTGCCACCAGGTACTGCAATTAGGAGACTGTGTGAATAAGACTTAATGGAGCAAACATTGGTGGTAACAATTAGCAAGACAACCCTCTATTTGATAATTAACCTGATGCTAGTGCTGGATAAAAATTGTACTATAAGATGGTATGCAGACTCTTAACTCTATGCTCTCTGAGCACTGGTACTAGTTCAAGAAGAGAGCTTTGACATTTTATTGAAATACGGCTTAATGGGTAAACATGTCTGTGAAGGTAACGAAGAAATGCCTTTTTCCTTCCAGGACAGAAAGAAGGCATTATGATGGTCTAAAGAATGGAGCTGGGAGAGAAGTCAAAACCATGCCAAACACCCTCTGGATCTCTCCCTTCCTGGGCAAAAGCTGTAAAGACTAGTTTGCTATGTTAGTAACACTGCTGTTACGGCAGGCTCTGTTCCCCACCTTTTACAAATCTAGTGGTCAAAGGCCTTTTTATATTTAAACACAACCCCACAGTTGTCTAGAAACTGGGAGATAAGTCAGCATTGATATTGAATTCCTCCCTTGAATCACACATTTCTAAGAGTTTTAAAACAGGAATTGCCACTCAAACTTGGGTTTATAGATGCCACTGTGGGAGATGAGTGCCTGGAACTCGGCATGGCAACATGTAGTGTCACCCATACCTAGACCCCTGTTGGAATGTGGGTCAAGCACAATTTAGAAGTCTTCACTAGAAGAAAGTCTCCTTTTAATAGGGAACTTCAGGGATTTAAGAGAACTGGCCATATAGATTGTAACAGACTTCTGGGAAACATTACAACTCCAGATTAGTGTTTACTGAAAACTACTTCATTGGGTGGATCCCAGTTTTTTACAAAACAATGTAAAGTTTATGTCAGCGGTGTTACTTACTCTACAGAGGTCAATATTTCAGGCTTTAGGAACTGACTCCCTGTGTGAAATTCATGAGGACAGTCCCACAGCAGTCTGTCTTATCTTGCAATCTGTTCTCTCCTGCCTGGTCTCCTCAGTCACTCTCCCCAGTTCCCTCTAAACAGCCAGAAAATGATGCCACTCATTGCAAGGCCATTGCCTTCTGAATCAAGGCTAATTGCTGTTCTGTACCTTTGTGCACCCCACTCTGCTCATGGCGTTTGTGAAGACCATGGCCTCCAGCATGACTCTTGCAAAGGGCCGTGCCATGTGTGGTCTGGACACAAGAGGGCTGCCTCCTGCTTCTTACACATCCACAGTTCAAAAATAAATGCTGGCACAAGTGAGTACTATTACAGCTAACTAAGTTTTGAAAAGACTGGCTTAAGCCTGCTTCTTCTCAGAAACTGCTCATTTATTTGTATCTCACTTGGAATTTGGCTTTGCAGCTCTCCTTCTGAAGGTGGCCTAAAGCAAGCAACAAGCACCTAGCTGGTGCTCAAGCTGCTCTGTTTTAGTCTGCAACCATGACACACGAGCTGAACAGGATCTCTGCTGACTAGAGACCATGGAGGAGGACACTTCAAAGCAAAAAAAAGGGTGTTACAAAAACTAATGTGAATAATGCAGAAGGGACCAGTTATTAATCAGTAATGATGTTTTTTCTAAGTAGTCAATGGAAACAGTATACATGTAGGAGATAGCCAGCCAAATTAATTTTAAAAAAACCTAATTGAAGCTTAAATTTCTGTGAAATTACCCTAAGTGAGAGTCTTTGGTAAGAGCTCCTAACACAGCATAATCAAATGTGCTTTTAGAAAAGTCCATAGGTGAGCTTCCTGGTTAAATTTCAGTTTGAGTAAGTATATTCCTCTTAAACCCTTGTTGTATTTTGAACTGGCAGAAGTAAATGCTGTTGTTCTATGTCCTACATTTATGCTTATAGATGCTGAACACTGTCAGAGAAGCTGCTGTGTGGCAGCCCTGTATGAGCTGGATACTTTCGGGACAGGGAATGCACAACTGGCAGCATTCCCCTGGGGCACTGAGGTGCTGCCTTAGGAGCCTATGGAAAGCCTGCTGTAAGTATGCACTAAGTGACTATTTAGCAACAAATTCTATCATTATGTATAGGAAGAAAAGCCTCCAAACATGAATGACCTGAAGTCAGTTTTGCAGTTGCTGCTTTCTGCAGAGCCCTTTACTGATTTAATAGAGGTGAAGGATATTCAGAACCTAAATCTTCAGAGTGGGGTAAAGCTGCTGTTATGGAGTTCAGAAGTTTATTTTCCAAAAGAGAAAGAGAGAAGTAAAATCTTGCCAGCTTTTTGGTTGTGTTGTCTACAAAGCTGTAGATTTCTCCTTGTGCTCCTATTGCTTTTGCAGTAATGAATTGTTCTCACTCCCAAACAGCTGATGGCTGTGCTGAGCAGGAGCTGCACTTGCTATTACAGTAATGCTCTCAAGCACAAGTGCTGGGCCCACTTGAAGATAAATGAAGTGGAGTGGAGGTTATGCTCTCCAAATCTTAGTTTGCATAGCTTAATCAATCAGGTAGTGGAGGGCATTTTTCAATTTGCAGTGAGAAACTTTCAGATAATGATGAAGATGTCCTCCTTTTGGTATGAAATAAGTTACTAGCTAGGGAGCACAGACGATGTAATTGATAATACAGATGTGGTCAATTCTTGCTTGTCTGACTTTGTATGTTTCCTTTGTAGTTCTGTAACAGCTATAAAAATTCTTGTTCTGAGAGAGTTTTTGAAGTGGGTAATAGGATTCTTTCTTAATGAGGACCATATATCTTACTACTTTCTATCAGAAGCTATGAAATTTTTGGCATTATTTTCTCAGTATTATTTCATTGCAATTTCAGGTATGTTAACCTGAAAATTTCAGGAATGTTTAACTTTATGGATGGAAAGTAGCAACTGGGTCTTTGCAGAATGGATGCTCTGCCTTGGAAGTTATGTGACAAATGCCAACGAGCAAAGAAAAGTATCTAAGCAGATCTACAGGTTACATCTGCTGTCATGCACACAACAAAATTCAGTACTTTCAATATATGAGGTGTAGGGACAGTCAGAAGGAAAAGGTACACTTGATATTTGAGAGAGACAAAGAAAGGTGTTCTACCACCTGCTGTAGCTAGAAGAATTATGTTCTTCTATTGATTAGTATCATCTTGCCACAACATTTGTTATCACTGATGGCTGCTGTCATATTAATGAAGATAACATTTAGAATTGAATAAATCTCTAATGAACTTCCGGAATAATAGCAGTAATTCTCATAAGCAATATAATGCATCTGTTCCTTTAGCCCCAGGATATCTTGTATATAATTGGCAATGCAAATTATCCAACCCAATTTTATGAACATTAGAGATGTCTCATTTCCATGATCAGTCCTATTTTCAGGTAGGTAGAAAGCTGGATCATGTATTCTCCACTATTCTATTTTACTATTTTCCACTGATTGTGATATGAAAATTTCCCCCTTTCTTACCCGAAATATAGTTACTATATTAGGGTATTGCAAAAATAAGCCATAGTATTATGTCTCAGAAAACTTGCATTTGTTCCCTTCTCATTTTCTTTTCTTTAATAAGGACAGCAAAAAGAGAAAAGCAAAACATAATCAGACTGAAACTACTGAAATTACATATTTGCTTTAAAAAAAATTCAACTAATATCATACTTAAGGACTAAGTAAAAAAAAAGGGAGAAGTAAATATGAGACATGAAAATAACATTTCAGAATGCTACTGCTTGAGTACACTACACTTGTTTTTTTTGTTTTTGAATTAAAAATATGAAATTCTAAAATTTAAAGTGACATTTTGTGGACTATTATGGATGACTAATCTTAAACTCTTCAAAAATAGCCAGGCAAAGTGACTTACCAGATTTTGCTGACAAAGCCAATAAAATTGCTGGAATTTCTGAGACATGAGGAGCTGAGCACTTCCAACAGCACTTCGGATCTTACCTAGGACTAAACATACAGACAAATTATTATCAATAAACGGGTTTTGGCAGTAAATACAACATCCAGCTCAAAAATACGCAGCTGAAAATCATGTTTATTTAAAAAGGGAAGTAAATATTTGGTTTTGTTGCTTGTGATTATACACATAAAATATTTTTTAAAAGACTGAGGCATAGGAAAGCTCAGTGGCACCTTATCTTTTGGCAATAATGAATGAATAATAAATGATATATTAATAAATCAAAACAGCTTAGACTTTACTTGCTTCAGGAAGTAGTAAAAACAAAAGGGACTATATTCAGTTTCCTGAACTGGGCATCCATCCATTCACATGTTTTTGAAAACACTCTTAAATTTCAAAGTAAATGACACCTCTTCCGTTTACATTTGCTCACATAAATTGATAGCTGTTGAAATTGTCTTGCCTCAAGAACCAGTTGGATGCCTGTTCCTTCTGATGTCAAAGGCACATGTACCTTAGATTATATCCTCTGGCTCTGCAACTGCAAATTACTTCACTCACTACACTTGTGTGGAGGATCCCTGGGTAAGCTCTCTTTATCCGTTCTAAGCGTAAAGTTATTACATTCAACTGTTATATAACATATTCCTACCATAAGGATTAGATCCTCACAGGAATTACATCTCTGAGACGTGTTTTGGTACACCCACTAAGAATTACAGGCTGTCTGCCCAGGAAAATATCCGAAGTCCTCAGTACAGGAGCTTCAGACAAAGTGGGACACGAGCAGGTGCTCCAGGACTTTGCTGAACCAGGATCAGCCCCATGGATGTGTTGGTATTTCCTCACTGTCCATGTACATGCCCTTACAGTATGCACTGCGAAAGGGACCAAACTAATTTTACTTGACTTTGTTTCCAAGAGTCATCTGTCTAAATTAAATTTTTTGAATGCTTTATAATCAGTGATCTGAGCTCAGCAGCTCAGCCATGTTAGGCACTTATTTTTAGATGAGCTGAATTTCCTCCTGGAGATGCCTCTGTCTTTCTATTGACAGTAGTGCCTAAGGGGATTGGCTTATCTGTAGGAAACGAACTCATCCTGACTCCCACATTTGCTGGAATAAATACCACACTTTGGTAGGTAGCACCATGCTCTTCTATACCTTCCTACATATCTTTTCCTACACTTCCTTTCCTCCACATCCATCTCTATGAGGAAAAAGCAACATTTTAAAAAGCATTATAGGCTGTGCTCTCAATGAAATCTTTATTTTAGCTGGAGAATTTCCAGATCTTTAAATACTGTTAAAGATATAGAGAGGTGGCGTAAGGGTAGACAGGAATTCCTCTGATAAATTTTACTTCAATTTGAAGAAACCAAGTTTGATAATAATTCAAGCAGGATGGTGAGTGTGGAATAAAGCTACAGTAGTACAGCACAACTGATCTGCAGCCCACGATATAAGAAACATTAAACTATGGCAGGGCTTAACATTTTGCTGTTATTTAGAATAAGTATAGGAGAGCATGTGAAAACAGTACTCTGGTAGTAGGTTTTACATTTTAATTCTTCTTTCTCTAGACCAGTGAAGCATCTGCTCACCTACAAGCAGCAGCAAGAGATAATTTGAAAGTTTTGGGCTCCAGTTAAAATCTCAGTAACTTTCATGGCATGTGTTAATGTGTAGAGCTGTGGTTCTCAAACTTCATTCCATTTTCTGTTAGACAAGCACTACAGCTGTGCCACAACACTAAATTAAACAGCAATATACATAATTCCTCAGTCCTGTGTAACATCCATTGTGAAAGGGTTAAGTGGTTCAGGACTGCATGAGTAATTCACTGGGGTTTGTTTGTATTCTGTTGGCCAAATGAAATAAAGCATTTTAATTGGTTTGGGGGTTTTGATCACCAAACCCTTCACTTTCCTCTACAGTCTTATTGGCATACAGAAAGGAATATTTTGAGTGTTAAACCTGAACAAACATACAAAAACATAAATAAAAAAGAAATGTTTCATTTGATCTGACACAAATTGCTTTAATTTGGTTTTCAGCATTTTTAATAAAGGCAATGACTTTAGTGACAAACAGCCTTGTAACCTTCTTTTTTCTCTCGGTGATCTGTAGCATAGCACATTAGACAAACTCCCAGTGTGGGGTCAGAGGTCCTCCTCTTCCAGGATGAGGAATTGTGCTGTAGCAGGTCCCTGACATCACCTATTCCATGCTATGTTCAATGATTCACTGGGCAAAAAAAGAGTGAGGATGGTTCCACAGGCTGATGGTTATAATACTTGTCTCTAGTGAGTAGAGTTCCGTTTTAGTTTCCTCTGATGAATTTTACAGTTCATAGCTCAAATATATAGTCTGAGCAAGGGGCATTGGTTTTACCTCTTCTGCAGAAATGTAGATCCTGATAGAATCTATATATGTCTGACATTTTCTAGTGAATCTCAGTTACCTGAACCCACATATTAAATAAACATTAATTTTATCTTCATTATCATGAAACATCGTATCAACAAGCATTAGTGATTTAAAGCCCAGTCAGACTGGTCAAGACTTGGGCACTGGCAACACAGCATTTTGGTTAGATAGACATTTGTCAGGGATATAAGACTGTGATGGTTGCATGTGCCACTGAGTCACAGTGCTGAATACACATGTATAATTACAGCCCTAGCATTTACTAAAGATCTAACTCTGTTTCCATTTTAATAAGTAAATCAGACATAATAAAACACAGAGGTTAGAATCCCTCATATTCATGCTAATCTGCCTCGCTGTAATTAAATTAAAGTATTAAAACACTTCAACTCATAATCTTTAGCACAATATTAATAGACATCCAAAGCCTTGTTATTAATTTCATGCATTGGGGAATTATTCTGATGAGTGCAGATCGATTATCTCCATGAAAGAATGATGAATGTTAGAGACTGGAGAGATTGAGATGTTTGGTGATGACTAGAAGATTTTTCTTGTAAATAAATGATGGCAAAATCTACCAATACACATCAATAGATATAATCTTCATATAATCCATATACTTCCTTTCATTAAGATAATGTTGTATTTGCCCAAATGTCAGGAAAGAGTCACACAACCTTAGCTCCCTGAAGCATATGAAGTACTCCATTTTTGTTGTGTGGTCCTGTACGACTTCAGCTCTGAAGATATACAAAACACTGACCATGACTTCAGTAAAAGCAGACTCAGGATTTACACCCTGGTTAGAGATTGTGTAAATTGCACAATTAACACAATGGTATCTTTTCCCCTGTATGTGTGGAATTGCTTGAGAAATTCTACAAAACCTTGTAATCAAAAATGATTTCATATCACAAAGGTAGAGGGGGAAAAGTTAGGTCTATATTAATGAAATCGTTTATAATCTGATGCTGTAATTCTGATCTTGACAGGTTAAAAGCTTTGCTCAATTGTGCCACTGCTGCACCAGCAGTGAGAAACTACTAACAATCAATCTGCTTCTGGCATTCATTACTGTTTATTTAAATGACATGTTTTAATTTAAATTTTCATTCCATTTGATCATTCCATTTTCCCGTTATACTTGTAAATAAATTACTCCACAAACAATCTGAGAAAATATGCCTGGAAAAAATATTGAAACTGGCATTTAGTTCACCCTCCTGACTCAAAGTAGGGCATGATATTTGTCTAATCTCTAAACCTAAACCTCTTTAAAAATATCTTTTTCACTATCAACAGAGCATGTTGACATGATGACACAAAAATAAATATATAATGTTCAGATGGCATTTCAGGACAACACAGCCCCCAGCTGGCAGTGCTCTGGAGGGTAATGGGACCCTTGTTCACCAACTGGGACTTGCTGCAAATTTGCTTTTTACCTCAACAAAGCTAAGTTCAAAAAGGAGAAAATTTCATCAGAACAACACAAATTCTAGGAGGAATTCTTGGATGCTACACTGTAGGACTTTACAGACTGTTTCAGTAAAGTTAAGACATTCTTTAGTCATTCACAACAGTCCAACTGGAAATTTCACTAGTTCCTGAAGGATAGATTTGTGAAAAGCATTAGAAAATGATGTCAGTAATTTCTCTTTGGTTAAAGGATAACCTGTATTTGGTCAAAGAACTAAGAAAGCTTTTATGGATAATTAATTCATGGATATGCTAAAATCAATTGGTTGTGAGGGTTTTGTGTTGATTTTTATTCCCCTAAAATTATGGGAGATTTTACTCTGTGTTTTCTATTACTATTCAGCCCTATTAGTAAAGCCTTTGCAGTACTGTGGAAATATCAGCTAGAGGATTAGCAAGGAATGGTCCAGTATCCATGGAATTAAAGGGAATAGAAGAGAAAGGTGAGCTCCCACTCTAACACCTTTATTTTTTTTCTCCCACTAGAGATCACTTTACTGCTATGCCAGCAGAGCTCCTAACGATGATGCAGAAGATACCAGCAAAACACCCTTTCTGCTGGCATAGTTTATCCTATAGTTAATCTTTGCACCTGTCTAAGGATTTTTATGTGAGAGTAAACTCTGTGGCACTGTTCTCCATAATGAAGTATTCTAGTGGCCAAGCATGTGGCACTCAGAAGCCCAGTGTGTTGTCTTCTTTCCTCTGCCAGACCCTGCCTGCAAGCTGTGGGCAGGGACTGCGGCTCCCTCTCCTGGCTCTGCTCTCCCTGCTCCCTTCACTGTGCTCACGGGAGGCAGAGTCCTGACCCTCTTGGTCTTCAATAGCTTTGTGACACTTGAAATTGTTTTTCTTGTCGTCACCTACACGCCAGTAATAGCCAAACACATTTTCAGCGTGTAAAACTGAAACTCCAGTCAGCACCCATGAGAAACACATATCTTTGCCTGGAGGCTCCCTGTGAGTGCAAATGACCAGATATCTAACCCTGGGAACTGTTACAGCCACATGTCTATATTTTTTACATATACACAACCACACACACACACAAACACACACACATATATATAAATAATAAACAGTTAGAACACAAATAACTGCCCCCACAAACAATATAACTTTGCAGAGATTTCAAAATAAAATTCATGGCAACTGACCAAATAAACAAATTCTTTGAAAAGAAGAAGAAAGAGGTTATTTTTGCTGCAATGATTATCTTCTCTTTGTCTAAGACCTAATGAGGGAAGTTCTTAAAACAACATTATGAGAGAAAAGCTACAGTGAAAGAAAAAATCAATATAGCAATCAGACAGCTTTTGGTGATCTCAGGGCTGTTGCCAAAAATGAAACTGCTTTCTAAAATGCAGTTCTATTAAAACTGTTCCCATGTTTAAAACAAAATAGAAGTTGTATCATAAGGACAGCCTTCTTCTATGAGATGCAAAGCTATATTTGGTCTTCAGGTACAATTAATATACCCAGGCCAAAAAGAAATGATTCAGCATTAAGAATGACGGTTTGAATGTGCCAACTTTGCTCTGAAGTGTTTTGGGAATAGTAGTCTTGCTGGAAGATGGAAAACCATATTTATTTGCTTTTGGCTTGGCCATTTGTATGTATTTTCTTCAAGGAACTGCCAAATGTTTAAATATGTCAAGATACATTTCATGCTGGGATATCATTAAACTTAAGTTCTTGAGGATACACACCTTACAACCTCTGCAGCTCAGACTGGGGATACAAAATGTTCTAAAGACTCAACAGGAAAAAAAATTATTCACACAATTTTTAGAATGCTGTGAAGCTCATTCCCCTGGTGAAATAAATTCTTTGAAAACTTCCTTTTACTTGATGTTTTATTAGATGAAGGGATACCACTTAAAAACTAATGCAATTTGGAAAATATTTCAGAAAGATTTCTTGAAATGAGTCACATACAATGGAAAATCAGAACTTTGAGGTTCACTTTTGACAGTCAGCTGAACACAAACTTCTGACTTTGCAAACACTATGTAGACCTATTCTATAACTTCTTTAACCTATTAAGGAGGTCAAAATGTTCCCCCAAGCACAAGTAATTAACCCCTTTTTGTTAGTTTAAAAAAAGAGATTTCAAGGGTTTCAGTTGTATTTTATCAATTCTGTTATCAGGGAATTGTTCTTTGTTTTTCTCTTCCAAATTAGAGTCCCTCTACAAACAGGTAAACAAAATCCCAACACTCTGTGTTGTTTTTTGACTGAAATATTCCAAGTTAAAAGGGTGTAACTAACTCCAAATATTAATAAAAACTACTGTAGTCCATATTGTCTTCATGTCCTGTGTACAATTTACAGAAAACTACCTTCTTGATTGCCATTTCACCATGCAGCAAGGTGTTCCAGAGTATTTCTGGAGTGCAAGAGTATAGGTTCACGTGATGGGAAGGAGAGTGGTTCTGCACCTGAGAACAGGTAGCCAGCTAAAGCCAGGTCATCCAAGTTTTCTTCATGTAGTATCCAGTTTCATATTCCAAAGAATAACAGCTCTAGGTGCCTCTCCATGTCTCCGAGTGAGGGAGGAGTGCTGATGCGAGTGTGTTTCCACTGCGCATTTCCTATGGCTGCAGATTTGACTGGGGCTGTGCAAAAGGAAGAGCTTGCAGAGAGAGGAGTTAGGAGAAGTCCAGCCCTTGCCTGCAGACTCCTCGCTGGGATAGAGGGGGGCTAATGGCCTGTGTGTTTCTCCCCTTTGCTCCCTAATAATCTTACTCTTTCAAAGGAGATCAAAGTCTTGCTCTTTGAACTTCTGCTTCAGACTGAAAACACTGATGTTCCTACATCAGTAACAGGTGATCCGGGAAGCAGGTGCTTTTGGATTCTTAATGACGGCATTGAAACTCAGTATTCAGCAGTGCAAAGACGTGAAGAATTGAAAAATAAGACATATGTGATAAAAAGAAGTACTGAGGAATAACCATTATAAAAGAAGGCTTGAAAATTCTTCCATGGGCTAATCAAAGCAAAATATGTTATTATTTAACAGTCCCTAGGAGGGTATTAAATTCTTCACAGTATCAACGGAAGGGGAAAATTCTGTGCTCTTCTCTGCCATAATGAAAATAAGGACAAAACCTACAGTCCAGAAAGCACCAGAGCCTGAAGGAAGGAAAACCAGCCTTATGCACCACCCCACCCCAAATTCTCTGTTGTTACTTGGCAGACTTGTGCACAATACAGCAGAGAAATATGACTGTAAAATGAAAAAACGATGACGTAAAAACATAGACCTTCTTTGTTTTGAAAAGGTCAGTGCAAGAAATAGAATTTGGCCTTTTAGTCACCATGCTGGCCTGACTCAAGACCTGAGGGTACATCATACCAGGAACTCACTGAGGGGGAAAGAAGATGATCAGGAAACAGCACTCAGAGGTGATGGTGAAATTTGTAAGAGGGCAGGGAAAGATGCTAGTAAGAAAACTTAATATGAATTCATTTGTGATCTGAGAAAATCTCAGTTGAGACAATAATTCAGATAGTCAGGGACTAAAATATTTATAAAACTGAGCCTGAAGAACAAGGATAATTGACCTCAAAGGGAATCACAGGGAGCTGGCTACTGAGTCCTAGGACCACTTTGATATATTACTATCATTAGTGCTGTCTTGGATCTTGTTCCAAAATAGTCTACATTATTTTTCACTTTATCCCATCACTCCTTTCAAGGTGTCCACAGGACATGAGAGAATAATAATGGTTCTTGACAAAATTGTAATAAGAAAATGCAGCTGAATTTTCTAACAATGCATATGCCTGTCTAACTGCAGAAGTGCTTTAAGTATTGTTCTTGCCTACTACTGCTTTCTGTTCTTCCAACAGGCTGAAGTGTCTGTAAAGGCATGGAAACATTTTTAAAATGGCTGCTCACTAATAAGAGGCAAAATCACAGGCTTCAGGAAAAAGGCAAAACAATGTTCACATAGGACAACCCTGTGTGCCCTGGCAAAGGGTCAAGCACTGGAGCCATACAAATGNGTTTTGAAAAGGTCAGTGCAAGAAATAGAATTTGGCCTTTTAGTCACCATGCTGGCCTGACTCAAGACCTGAGGGTACATCATACCAGGAACTCACTGAGGGGGAAAGAAGATGATCAGGAAACAGCACTCAGAGGTGATGGTGAAATTTGTAAGAGGGCAGGGAAAGATGCTAGTAAGAAAACTTAATATGAATTCATTTGTGATCTGAGAAAATCTCAGTTGAGACAATAATTCAGATAGTCAGGGACTAAAATATTTATAAAACTGAGCCTGAAGAACAAGGATAATTGACCTCAAAGGGAATCACAGGGAGCTGGCTACTGAGTCCTAGGACCACTTTGATATATTACTATCATTAGTGCTGTCTTGGATCTTGTTCCAAAATAGTCTACATTATTTTTCACTTTATCCCATCACTCCTTTCAAGGTGTCCACAGGACATGAGAGAATAATAATGGTTCTTGACAAAATTGTAATAAGAAAATGCAGCTGAATTTTCTAACAATGCATATGCCTGTCTAACTGCAGAAGTGCTTTAAGTATTGTTCTTGCCTACTACTGCTTTCTGTTCTTCCAACAGGCTGAAGTGTCTGTAAAGGCATGGAAACATTTTTAAAATGGCTGCTCACTAATAAGAGGCAAAATCACAGGCTTCAGGAAAAAGGCAAAACAATGTTCACATAGGACAACCCTGTGTGCCCTGGCAAAGGGTCAAGCACTGGAGCCATACAAATGAGTGGGTAGGATGTGTCAGAGTTGGAGCTGTGGATGGAGCTATTGCACCATCTGAGCTCTATGTAATACTAGACTTTGATCCTGGACTGGACTCTAGAGCTGGGTCTTTAACTATTTCCACAGAACCTTACTCTTGGAAACACCATCTTGTGCAGGACAGTGTTCTTATGTCTTATGGTTCTTTGCTCCTATCAAATGAGTAAGGATAAATCACAGCTCACAGCTTTATCCTAACAGATTTGTTATTTTAGCAATTGTCTATAAGAAAAGATACCAAAATGTTCTTACTTTCTTCAGAAAGATCATTTTCTTCTGCTTCTCTTTCCATTTCTTTGCACCATCCTTCCATTCTCTTAGTTTCAGTGTGCAGTAACTTCATAAACCAAGATCCATCCCGTCGACAAGGAGACATTCGACCGGTCTCTACTGTCTCAATGGCTGGCTCTAGCCAGGGTTCTGGTGGTGGAAGGTTTGAGGTGTCAACTGGGGTCCTATAATCTTCTCTGTAGCTGAACAGTCCCTGTGTCCGTACAGTTCTCACTGCACTGTATTGGGTGGGTGTGCTGGGCTCTGAGTGCTGCTGGAATGACGAGCCAAATTGAAGTCCCTTATCCTCCATGGTGATGTGTCCTGGAAAACCCTCCAGTTCCAGATCAGCCTGGACAGCTGCTGTTACACTGTTTGAGCGCTTGAATCGTCCATGCCTTGGTGAAGAGGGAAGAAAGAAAAGATATTAAGATATAAAAATAACATATGTGATAGTACAGAGGCACAGAATAATGTTTCTGTGAGTGGATTCCATTCTTCTCATTGGACTTTATGTTAAACATTTTTTCTTTGTGTATACCTCACTAAAATTAGATGATGAGTAGCAACAGAGAGGAAAAACAAAATGTGTAGTGGAATCATTGAACTAAGCAAGGGTACAAAAGAAAATAATTTAAATTATCTCTGGAAGCAAATATTGATTTATTCTCATACTACAAAATAACACGTATCATTACTAAATCATCTGGAAATAACTAGCAGAACTAGAACTTCCCAACAGAAGTCTGTAAAGTACATAGATATAAAATTTTCAAATGTTCAGAATTGTAAGTAGAAAAATCTGAAAATCTGCTCAGTTAGGACTTTTGAGAATCCTGTAATAAAAGAAAGATAGTATCAGCAGGTTTAAGACTGTGGGTTGGAGGTCTTTTTTGTCTTATAGGATGCCCATTAAAGGTTGATTTTCCACTGTTATATGACACCAAATAATGACATTTTAAAAAAGCTTTGTGTTAAAAAGTTAGATAGAGAAGCAAAGATTATTTGTGAAATCTTTTCACATTGGTGCCTATTGTCTCAAATTACTTCTAGCCAATGATGGCAAAAGGCAATTAGCGGCCAGATACTCTCAGACAGCTTCTGTGAAATGAGATAATGGTCCTGGTCCAGTACTTGACAAAGAGTACCTGCCAGGGATAACCTGTGGGTCAGTACATGGGCCAGAAGCTTTACAAAACTAGAGAAGGACTGAACAAATCAAAAAGCTGATTCTACTTAAAGGTAGAATCACCCATCCTAAGACCGTGTCTCCTTGTGGAGATTGGGAAAGCCTGGATCAGTATGAGGAGACCCATCGAAGGAAGACTGTTCCAATACACAGCTCTTAGTATTTGCTCAGTCAATAATGAAATTATATTAAGCCACTACTTCAATTTAATACTTTCACCTCCTTCTCTCCAATTAAAAACTGGAAAGTTAGGTAAATGTGAAGCAATTGCTAAGTAATCTCCACAAATTTTACCAAATGGCAAGCATGCATATAAGAAGTTTGGCTTTGTGAATTATATAGTGGCAGCACTTGCCAGGGGTTTGTTATTAACTCTGTTTACAAATGTGTGTTGTGTTATGAAAGACTACAGAGTTTTGAACATGCTTAAATTACCGTTTTTCATCTTCCACTTGTATTCCGACAGAGTGGTATTCCCGTAGGCCTCTGCTTTCAGTATCTGAATCAGTTGCTGTTTCCACCTAATTCAACACAAAAGATACATCTGCAGAGTAAGCATTGAGAACTCAGCACTATTTCTACACACACTCATTCAAAATTAATTATATATTTCATCTCTTACTGCTAAGAAACACCTAGCACAGTAAAATAAATGCAATAGGTATTCAGTCTGGTATCATTGTTTTGGTGCTGTGTCTTATTAAAGTTTTGCACATGTACTTCTGCTATGTAATTCCCTATTTCAAACCCAGAAGTAATTACTCAGTTTGGTGGAAGCAGGGAGTAAGCTTGGTCTGGAAGGGCTGTTCTTAGAATGAGGAATCCACAGGGTAACCCCTTTTTATATTATATAAACCAGTCTCATTATTGTCCTTGATTTATAAACTAAAATAAAATCTCAAATAGCCCCATAAGCTTCCGAGTGATAAAAAGAAATAGAGCAATGAAATTTTATCGACAACTATGTTGACAAATATAAAACCATTAAATGATGTGAGGGATACAGCAGAATGCCCTATCTCACCTTTTTTAATAACACAGTCCTGAAAATGCTGTATCAAGCAGGCAATTTATGTGCTTTTTATAGTATTCCCATCTGAAATACACTTACCAAAATATATTCACAGTAGTTTCCTTCATGACTGAGACTTGCGTTTGCAAGTTTCTGTGGGATTTTATATAGCACTTCCCACCACCACACCGCCCCCAAGTCTTTGACACAGACAGAGCAAGTGCTGCAGTATGCAAATTATACTGGATCAAGGGAGAGGCAGGAAAAAAAGAAAAGGAGTAGAACTCACTTTTCCTTTTGAATGATATTTTCACTGTTAAATAAAAAATAATAATATTAGCAACCAGTTTTTCAATATGCACACTCCATTTGTGAATTCAAAGAATACACCTGATGATAAAGATAAGAAAAGTTTTACCCTTGCAGCAGTCACAGGCATCTCTGGAAAGATCCTGATGGTCTTTGCAGCTGTGTCTCAGCTGCACAGTCCCAACCCCACCTGGTTTCTGAAAGGTTGCAGAGACGACGTGGGAGGAGGGTGGGAAATGAGTGCATATGTGGACTATACTTCTTGAAGAAGGAAGTTGGTGGTAACTTCTCCTTCCCTCTTTAAGCCATAGCTCAGTGTACATTGACATGGAAGGGAATTCCAGCCAGCAATTAGTACCTGCTCATATTTACCTGTGTGTGAGTCTTGGAGATGCTAATGAGAACAGCTAGTGCAGGAACCCTTCAGTAAATGTTAATGGCATGCCTGAACTATACAGTGTAGCACCAGGCACAGGTGTGCTAAAATCTCTGGCTATGAGTGTGACAACAGTCTGGGAAAGACACATTTCCCAGCAATTCCTTTTATTCTGCATAAGGGCTAGGGGACAGTGCATGCTGCCATCTGTCTCCACCCTGGCAGGTGCATGGAAGCTGGCTATATTCACTCTGATGGGCAGTGCATTGAGAGAACTGAAATATCAGACTTGGTAACAGTCTCCAGAATGTGGTGTTGTCAGCACAAAAAGAAAGATTCCTCTTGACATTAGTAGTGGAAAAAAAAAGCCTCAACCACAGAGGTAGCAGCTTGGAGGAAAAAAAGCCGGAACAACCAACCGAAATGACAGCCAAATTAGTTTCCTAGTTAAGGTGGGTCTTGGCTGCAACATGAGTGAGAAGCTTCAGCTGCTTGGGGGGGCACAGTCTCTGAAAGAAACTGCTCTAAGCAAAGCAGCCATGAGGTCCAGGTTTTAACACAAAGAGGTATCTATCTATTAGGAAAGACAGACTTATTTATAGCAAAGAAGAGTCCAAAAGAGCCTTAAATAACAAATTCTAGTCTAAGTGACAGACTAGGAATTCACCTAGTTCTTTCAGTGATTTGAAGAAAATTGCATATAAAACATATTAACTTCCTGAATTAACTGGGTACAGAATGAGATACTCATGTAGGCTATTGCGGGGGAGCAGAGAGGCAAGTTACACTTGCAGCTTTGACTACTGCAATGAGACCTCAGTCAAATATGTGTGGACATGTTTTGAAGAGTGAGCTCAACTTATTCTCAGAGGTAGAGGAGATGGTTGAGAGGGGACCTTATCGACCTTATAAATGTCTACAACTATGTGAAGGGAGGGTATCAAGAGGATATTTCCAGGCTCTTCTCAGTGGTGCCAAGCAACAAGACAAGAGGCAACAGGCAGAAATTGAATACAAAGAAGAATTCCTTTACTGCATGAGCGACTAAGCACTGGAACACTTTGCCCAGAGAGGTTGTGGAGTCTCCCTCACTGGAGATATTCAAGGACCACCTGGATGCACTCCTGTGCCACATGCTCTGGGATGACCCTGGTTTAGCAGGGAGGTTGGACCAGATGTCCCACTGTGGTCCCTTCCAACCCGACCTGTTCTGTGACTGTGTAGTGAGTAAGAGCAGATAACACAAAATGCTTAGACTGTGGCTCCTGGTGTCACCTGTAGGAGTGCTAGCAGGAAGATGATGTCTGAGGTGGGTAAACATTTTCTGGAGGATGTTGTTTGATGTTGAAATCTGTAACAACATCTGCAGTAATCAGGAAGTCTAAACTGTTGCAAAGAGCTATGGTACTGGGGTTCATCCCAAAGCAACCAGTCAGTCTGAGTTAAGTCACATAATTTAGGAACAGATTGCCCAGAGAAGTTGTGGATACCTCATCCCTGGAAGTGTTTTTGAGGCCAAATTGGATGGGGCCCTGGTCTAGTGAAAGGTGTTCTTGCCCATGGAAGGAGGTTGTAACTAGATAATCTTTAAAGTCCCTTCCAACCCAAACTATTCCATAATTCTATTGTATTTTATGATTCTATTGGACTGGGTCCAAAGGAAAAGACCAACATAATTTCTTACTACTTCCACTTGTTGATCAAGTTCCTTGAACTTGTTGAACTGAACTGCAAAGCCAGATGATGGCATCAGTGATGAAGGCACAGGCTCCACAGGATTACAAGCCTTAAGGTTTGACAAGGGAAAAGAGGTTTGTGGGTGGCCAGACTGAAGAAGTTGAGCAGATAGGAACAAAGGATTTATCAGGGCCTTCTGCTCACTCACAAGGCTCAGTATGGAAGGACAGGACATTGTGTGTCAGTTCAGACCTGAGACAAGGCCAGAGAGATGAAGCCAAGCTGACATCTCCATATGTCTGTCTTTGCCTTCAGCCCTTTCCAAAGCACTGCACTTCCTTCATAGAGTGATATCCTTAGGATAACCATTTTTATGTAATGGGCTCCTTGGTACCTTGGGAGTGAGTCCTGGGGTATGAGGTGTAGGCCAGATTCCTGAACACAGAAATAGGGTAAGGAGGGCCATACTTGTGGGGGTAACATACGGCTAGTAACACTCTGGAGGTGAGCAGTGGCCAATGGACAGAGAACAGACTTTTGCTTTCCACAGAGATGTCTCAGGAGCTCAGACATAGTGTTATTGGAAACATGGTGGTCCAAAGATAAAAACAAGGAAAGGCCCCTACGGAGAACATCAATTGGTCCATCAATTTTTTCCTGAACAAAGCAGGCAGACTTGCAACACGCACTCTTCTTCCTTACTACATATCAAAAATATACCTGTTTTTGCCAGCTACATTGTTTGGCTTAATAAGAAATAGCAGGTCTCCTTTTGAACTCTGCTTCTGATGTGTGGAGGCAGATTTACCTTTTATATTTGGAATGGGTTGGTATCTTTCTATTGATGCAACACATTGAGAAAAAGTCTTTTTCATCTATCTGTTTTCAAGTGGTTTCTTACTGGCATTTCACCTAGAGATATAATCCTGAGCAATTTACCCAATATGCAATTGACACCTAGAATTCACAGGCACAAATGAAGTAATATGCTCTAAAATTTTGTTAAAAATAAATTATCAGATAAATCATGATCCAGGTATCAAAATAAAATGATATTACTTATCTCTAAATATAAACTCTTGCAAAATTATCCTTCCCTCCAGCTTGCCAAGACTGACACTAACTAAATGACCTGATGATTGCCTTGATATTTTAATGCTTTCATTTTCTCACTATGCCTTGTAACAGCAGGAGAATGCCAATTTTGTGTGTCTGTATGCACAGGCAAAATCTAGGATTGCAAATATTGTATCAACCAACAAAATGTAAAATGGAGGCAAATACCAACACAAGTAAAAGTGGAAAATAAGACAATAATTTGCAATCATAAAGTAAAAAATGAACAAATAAATCACATTGTTCTATGACAGATACTATAAAGACCCCTGCTAGAAAACAGCAGGAAACTCTTTAATCAGATTGCCCAGGCTAAACTCAAATGAGCAGAGGATAAAAAGTAATACATTTGGTTTGATTGTGTGACTCTTGAAACTCAAATAAATCTTACTAAATCTGTTGTTATTCTCCTTGATTCATTATTGTTTTAATATTTACATGGGTTCTAAAAGCCTTAATATTTTCAAATTGGCCTACAGTCTCAGTAAAGCAAAATAATGTGAAAAAATGTATCTTTATATGTTTATGATGGAGTCTCACACAAAAGAGGAAAGAAAAAATAGCCAGTCATACCAAAAGAAGAAGAAAGGAGTAGATATAATATAGTACATCATCTTCCTCTCTCATTGCAAAAAAGAGCTAAAAGATCCTTAAAAATTGGCATTTTATGCCATGAAAAATGTTGTCTTATGTGCGTATGTCCACTAGGCTTATAATGTTTATAGCAAATCTAATGGAGCACTTTGAGATTATTTCTATCTGATCAATGATCCTTGTGAGTCCCTTCCAACTCAGAATATTCCATGATTCTATGTCTTACCTTTCACAAAGACATAACCATCCCCTTCACATTCCTTTAATGAAATTGTTCATCCCTTCACATTCCTTGCTGTTGATACAGGGAGCAGACAAGACTATTAATCCTCAGAGATCAGTCAGTGCTGACTGATACAGCTCTAAATTTGAAAACTAAGTATCAGATAATAACACTGCCTTGGTAATAAAGGATCCACAAGTAAATTATACGAACACAAAATTATTCGAATAAATACAAATCTCTATTGCAAGTAACTCGCTTGTTATAATCAATCTTAGTATGTTCACAGGCACTCATTCTAGCAAAGAATGTATGAACTAAATTATTTCTTCAAAGTATTTACTATGCTTTTTTAGATAATAATTTAAACACTTAAAACCAATTTTAATTTCTGTTTTAAAGCCTCATTCTGCTGTTGAACATGAGCACTGCAACATAACATTACAGCATCCTAAAAATTCCAGTCTAAGCTTCTATACATACAGTCTCGAAGGTAGACTTGAAGTTAATGTATTCCATGCATAAGAAAACAGATTTTAACCTGTCGACTTTCGCTTCTCTCTCATAAACATTAGTAGTAAGAGTTCTTCAGGCCACATTGTCTCTCCCCATGCAACTTCACTGCCCTCAATGGGTTTTCACTGCTGTAACCAATTTATTCTATAATTAGAATTTAATAAACAATCTCTCTGATGATGTACAGAAAGGGGAATAATTCACCCTTCCTCTCCTGCATAGGCTTCTCAGTGATAACAAGACTGAAAGAGAGTAGAAAACACTACTTTTGCTACTTTTGACAGTAGATCAAGTGCATGCAATTGTGAGTTCAGGTAACCATTCTTAGGTATGGGGAGATCTTATTTGTATGCAGTGACTTCAAAGTAGGAAAAACACTTCAAATAAAACTACACTACTAACTGCTATTTTTTTCCTTAACTGATGGAATACTTTAACCAGACAAAAACATACACTCTTTCAAAATAATATTTAGAAACCCAGCAAAATAAACCTATACTTTCATGCTTGTGAGATTTTTTTGTGTCTCACCACTTAGCTCCATTTTGCCACTCTGCTACTTCCCAGCCAAACATCTGGACTACTCAAATACGTGGCACAGCACAGTGAGTGCTAATTACCAAAAGGAGCAGCTTGGAAACTTCCTCTGATCTTTTAAGACAGGACATTTACTAAAAAGACAAGCCAGAGTTTAGAAGTAGTATTTATGTCAAGCTAGTATGAGACTGTAGCAAGAAAAGAATGTACAGAGTCGAGATTACTGATAATTTTTTTGGTGCATTTAAGTGGCAAATTGCTCTCAATCAATGAATATTCACTGACTTCTCCAGGTAAAGGACTTCATACACCCCTCTCACAAAAGCACAGTCTAACAGTCATTTTAAGGAGGAGAATAAACAGTACTTACTTCTATAACGTCAGATAATTTATGATCCAAAGACCAGTGTGATCAATGCAAATATTTGTTTTGATTGCTGTGTATACACTGAAGAAGAGCACTGACAAAGATGGTATAACCTAAACTGTACAAAGAAAATGTAGGTGCCTATCTGAGTACATTTGCCATATGGGTACAAAATGCTTTGTATTAAAGGGGAATTCTAGTTTGAGAGCGCAGAATATAATGAACAACGTTTTTACCATGTGACATGAATAATTTCATTAAAAAACCCCTAAATATATAATAAAATTATGCAGAAGATCCCCTTTTGTCACAAAAAAATTAGGCAGGCTAGCTATTGCACGAATGTCTATGGATACGGCCTTTAATTTATAAGAAGGATTTGTTTAACGTAGATTCTGGAGATTATAAAAAATCCACTAGGTATTTTGAAGCGTGATCTTCTGATGATAAATGAAGATGACCGAGTCTATTCTCTACGCTACAATTAGTGCTTGTCTCCAAAAATACCACCATGAATCAGCCTTCACACTTAAAAGATTTGTTTCCATCTCATTCGTTTCTGGGGTTTCTGTTCATTTTGAGAAGCCTTGATGTCTTTTAAATGGAGAAGAAACAAAGGACTGCATGTTTTGAAGTACTTAAATAAATAAGGAGAAATTTCTTGACGTATTTTCTCATATATTTCACATTCCCAATGCTTTTAATATGAAATGGTTTATAACTAGAGCAGATTTTGAGTGTTAATTATTAGCATATATACCAGGGTGTGCAAAAGAGCGAGGAAAATCCACAGAAAATATCTTAGCAACAACCTTGTTCTGATTTAGTGCTTATTTTACTCTTGACAATCTCTACTCTCCATTTTAATTCAAATACTTTGATTAGTCTTTTGCTGTCATGATAGAAGGCACATACAAAGTTTATAGCCACTAGTATTACAAGAGTTTTGTTCTTTTTATATCCATATATTGTTATAATTGCTGAATAAATTTTTAATCTCAAAATCAGTATTTTGAAACTCATTTGAATTTATAAATCAACATTTTTTTTCCCAGTGCCTATTAACATGCCTGACAATATTCGTCTTAAGTATGACAGTGGAAAAAATAAACTGAAAAAAATCCCAAAGGCCCCCTGCTATTTTCTGGAAAAGCTTCATTTCCAAAGCTTTTATTTTTTTTGCTCAAAATTCCCATCTGGGATAGGGCTAACATACCATGAGATGGATTAGTGTATCTGTGCTGTTCTCCATCTCTGCAGATGGGTGCTACTAATGTTCATAGTAACTCCAGTGCTTCCCTAGGAGCTTGGGTTCTCTGTACATGTAAATACCAACCCTATGGGAAAATGCCTAGCATGCCAGGGCTTTTTTAAATGTACTTCTATTCACTTCATATACACTACACAAATCATATATCTCAAAGACAAGGGAGCCCTGGGGCGGGTCCATTGCATTTCCACTTCCAGCGGCATCGCTGGTCCCTCTGTACCTTTGTTCCTCTCAGCTCCTGTATGAAGCTCTCTTGACAAGCATTTTCCCATCAATGTGTTAAAGGAGTGGAATATTAAAAAATGCACAAATTAACCATCCTGAAAGCAAATTAACTAATGCAAATAAATGTAAATTCAATGCATTATCCTGGCATGGAATGCTAATGCAAAAACAAGTCATTTAGTCAATCAAGGAAATATGCAAATAAAAAACATCCTTTTCCAAGGTACTTTGACACAGAAATCTAAAAGAAATTGAATACCGCAACAGTACTTTGAGTGCATAAATTACTATTAATATAGTTTGCAATAAGAACATTCTACCTTGTGTTTTTATTCTGTACAGCTTGGCAATAGCAATATAACAAAATGTATTTTCTATTTAAAAATACTGCAGAAATGTATTTTTTGCACTAATGCGATATTTGAAGCTTAGTGCTGAAAAAAATCCCAAACTAAATGTGCTCAGGATACTGTTGAAAATTCAACCTTATCCAATGTGAAATGGTACAACCAAGCAGTTTGTATTTCTTGAAAGATGACAAACAGCTCACCCTTCTAAGACCTGCTGTTGCAAACAATATTTGCCTTTCTCCATGTGTGCATCTGAGGACCAATGTTGCAGGCCAAGTGTCAGATGACAAGTTGTTATGGAAGATCCGCTGCCTCCATGGAAATAATTGCACAGGTGTTTTTGTGGATTACAAGCACATATTATTAAGCACAGCACACATAAAGAAGAGTCAGGGCCCAGTGAAAAGTACTGGTCATCACCTGTAGCAATAAACAGGATCAAGTGACGTAATCAAAGTTCCAGAATTAATTGCTGGAATATCAGGACTGACCAAATCAAGACACCAACATTGATAAATACCACTGTGCACAGTTGCTGTAAAGGGGAGATAAGAATAACACTAGATTCTATTCCTTTCTGAAGAGTAAGTTTCAGGTTAGGGGCTAAAAAGTACCAAACATTTTGTTGCTGCTCCTTTGAACTTTTCAGTGTTATCTGCCAAGCCCATTCTCTGAACAATTTAGGATGCACTAATTACTCTGTAAAACATTTGAAAAGTAGCCATCTGAATATTTTGCCATGGTTGTAAAATTGAATTCTACTCTTCTGCATCTGAAGAATCAGAAGCAAATACTTTTATGTCAAGAAATGGACAAACAGCTTTCTGGCAAAGTTTATTCTTTCCCATTAGTCTAATGCATTATGGAACAGCAAAATTACAGTACACTAAAATGTTAACCTGTTAAGTTCAATCAGCAGCTGTGACATGCTTAACCCAAACACTTTTCTATGACTATATTATGAAATTAATGGAAATGGAATTACTACTTTTAAAAGAAAATAATATACTTTCTTTTATATTCGTGTATATTTCTAATATATAGTCACTCACTGGGCTTTTTTACACAGACAATTACCTTCTCAAGATCTATGTTGATCTATGTTCCTTCTCAAGATCTATGAGACTGTGCTGTCTCCACAACACCTATGTCAAAATAAATGTCAGTTTCTCTATAGCTGATCTAGCAAAAGCAAGCACTGAAGTGAACACAGTGATGTAAAAGGGAATATTCAGAAGCCTGAATTTTTCTCTACTCCCGTCTCAAAGGACTTCACATTCTTTGCAAGTTCAACTTTCCGATTTTTATTATTACTTGGTGTTTCCTAAAGATTTGAACAAATGACCATTTCCAGCTATCTAGTACTTTCCATTTAGTAGGAGGAATAGCAATCAAAATTTGCATTTGGAACTGTCTTATTTCATTTGCCTGAAACAACAGAACTTGACTGAGCTTTCCACAGTCTGACACACATTTTGTCAGGTGAAATAAATATTGTGGGTTTTGATGGACAAATGGAAGAATGCTCAAAGGCTGTGTTTATTAATGTTATTTCATTACTTGCCATCTCTAATTATGCTGTATCTACACCAGAACATTTCTTTCTCTTTTTTGGTACTTTCTTCCCAGCACAACTGAAATGGCTAGGGTCTCTTTTTAGGTAGAACACTTGAAGATTGAATGGCTTTACATATTTTTCAAGGTCAAAAGAGAAATATAATGGAAAAAGTACAGTAAAACATTTTAAAGCTGGTGAAATTCTATAAAAAGGACTGTGAATTCATGGAGGGAAGGAGATGAACATGCTGTTCACCTGTAGCTCTGCAGTATAATTTTCATATCAAGTGTTAATGACAGGTAACCTCCCTAGAGATTTATTCATTCATTTTCTCCCAGGTACAGTGTATTAGCTGAAGAATTTTCTGCACAGCCATGATGTGAATTGCAATTAACACCAAGCAGCCAGGGGTTGTTTGTTAGATTATTAGAGCAAGTGAAGCTGAATGACTCATTCTATGCTATTTACAGAAAGAAGACAAGCAATTCATCACAGACAGATGTTAATGATAGACTACCTGGATCCCTATAGAGGAACGTCGACTCTTAAGAAACTCCTCTGCTTTTGTCACCAGAATGGCCTTGTCACTGGTCCGTATGGAGGTGCTCTGGCTCTCGGCCGCGTGGCGCTGGGCAGCCGCCGTCTCCAGGGCGAGGTTCATGGCCTTGTTACTGTCCAAGCTGTCGGTGGAGTTGTACATCCCTCGCCCGTCCTGTGGCCACGGGGATATCCTCTGAGTCCGGCTGTCGTGATAGGCATCCTGGGTGGATTCTGTGCTGCTCTGTGCCGTGACGGAGATCAGTGGCTTGGAAGTGGTACGAGGGGGTACTGGTGGTGGTGTTTTTTTGTAACTTGTATAAGTTACAGCTATGGAAAGAATTAAAAGAAAAAAAACAAACAAAAAGAAAAAAGAAAAGAGAAAAAGAAAGAGAGAAATCAAGATTAATCTGTTGGAAACTTGACAACAGAAATCACCTTAAGATTGTGATACTTAAAAATTACGATGGTGTAACACTGTGCTCTTCATGAACCTCACTATTATTTGCAAGTGTCTCTCAGAGTCAGATGGGGATCCACAGAAACATTTTATTTCAACAAGGAAGAAGGAAGGGGTGGAAATTGGAGTCCCAAATTACATTGAAGATGAAAGATAGTGAGGATATGTGTGTTAAGACTTGCACTGGGTAGGTACACACTGGGCTTCTGAGATTACAGGGTAAAGCTCATAAAGAAATAAAGGAAGATTTTTTTTTGCCCTGCTCTTATCATCTGAACTGTGAGCTTTATATGGATACAGTATATTAAGAAAATAGCATCAATATACTGGAACAAAATATTATTCAGCAACTTCTACTTTATGGTATGCCACACTTTAACCTTTTAAAATCCTATCAGGTGCATTGGTTGGAATTAGGGAAGGTTGGCTACTTACTTGTGTAAAAAGCATCTATTTTAAAAATATCCACAATACAGTTAACAAAAGGAAATTCAAGGCATGTTAAAAATATTATAATATATGCAAAGCTATTAAGACTTTGATGAGCAGAGCAGTTCTGAGGCTGGTTTAACATAGATTCTGTCTTCCAGCATAAGGTTCAATCAAACATCCAAGAAAACTCTACAGATGCAGAACTGTGCCAATACTGCTTCCTTATAAAATTTTAAAAATATCATAGACATTAATATTTAGTCATTAATATCACATTAATATCACAGAAAACGGAATTTTCTAATTGTCTAAGTCTACTATACACTTCTCTTTTTTTGCACTAATAAGAGTATTTCTGTTGTGGAAGAGTATTTTCCCCAAAACACATATCATCATAATTAATAAAATTAGCAACTAATCAAAAAATTGCATTGTGATATGTGTTTCTTTATTCCTGTATGGGAAAATCAAGTCCAATTCACTTCTTGTATAGTTACAGGAGTAAGTTTGCCTTTGTCTAGTGTTACTAAATGGATTGACATTGCAACAGTAACTCAGGTAACCTTGGAAATGGGGTTACTTGAGTCCAAAAAGGATTCTACAAGAGTTCCTCTTCCCATTAGACCCGTATGGGCTGATGAGCAATGAAGTCAGCCTCCTCAGTTGTGTTTTTTGATATAAGGCTATGTTGCAGCTGTCTGGAGTGAAGAGATCAGCTTAGGAAGTGACACCTTGGACTGCTAAGCCTGTATCATCAGCCTAGCCTACGTGAACAGTGAGTCTAGAGAAAATTACTCTTAAATATTGACTCTTGATAATCATAAATAAAAGTGTTATCATACATAAAAGAGAGCAAGGCAGAGCTCAGAAGTGAAAACCTTCATTTAAAGAACATTTTGAATTACTACTGATGCTGCTCAATTCCGGTAGAGATTTAGAGCCTTGCTCTGACCTAAATTGCTCTAACAGAGTCAAACATGTAAAACATATGAAACGTGCTCTTCAAAATCTGAGACTGTGCTTTTTTTGAAGAGCCATTTTGTTGTCCTATCACCAATCTTACCTCCTGTCAGTTTTGTAACCAGCAGTTAAGAAGAAAGAAAAACTCAGTATTTTTCAGATGCTTTAGAGAGTACACAAAGTTCATAGAAGGGTGAGGCTGTAAAGCTTGGAAATTAAGACAGTGTCTAATGAACTCAAGCAGTGGGTCTGAGGATGTTTCCACTAAGAGAATTGCCATAATGCTGCTCCCCCACTTTCCCCCTGCAAATGTAGATGCAAGTGATCAAAGTCCTGGAAACATTAGAAATAGAGACAATGGGGTGAAATAGGGTGAACAATATCCAGCACAGGAAGCCAATTTTACCTGCAACATTAGACAGGTTATCACTGTGACAACTACTTTATTGGTTTTTACATCTGTCTTCATGTAAAGGAATAGCATTGAATGATGAAACATATGGTTAATGTGATAATGAAACATCACAAGCAGGTATATCCCTACTACTTGAGCAGCAGATCACTTCTCTGTCTAATGAATATAAATGTTAAACTGCTGTTGCGACCCTTCATAGCTGACTTGATCTTCATTTACATTTCTGAAAAAGAAAAATTCTCCTTGTGGCAAAACCAAAACAATTTATTGCCTTTTTTCTCCCCCCCTCCCCCCATCTTTTTTCTCTCCCTAAGACTGAATGTTTTATTCTAAAAAGTCTGATTATTTCAGTGAAGTGATGTGTTTTAAAGCCACCAAGTATTAGAGTAACTGCAGTGATCTGGCAAGCACTTGATAGTGAACACTAAACAGGAATTAAAAACTCCACAGATGTTCAACAAGTAGAAGAAACCAGGAGAAAGACTGGAATTTTGTGAGAAACTGGCCACATATTTACAGCGAAATATGGCAGGAAGAAATCCAGTTAATTCATATACAGTCACAGAGATCAAATATTGAGCAGGGAATAAAAAAATCCATCTCTACACTGTTAATGAGTTCATATCTGGGATAACAGTTTCAGAGACAGAAATCTGTGACTAACTGGAGACTAACAAAATCAAGTAAGAGGATAGAGACATGCATTTGAGAGTCAAATCTTGCTACCAAATTCTATTTGCTTTAATGACTCAAGTGGTTCTAGTGAAGTAAATGGGATAACTTGCTGACTTAAGAGACAACTACATAATAGATTAGGGTCCTGTTAAAGGAGAAAGTAACACAGTAATCCATAGTTTACTGTTCATGCTTGGGTTTTGATCTCTAATAAATAAATATTGCCTTAAGGTCTGAAGCGTGAAATTTTATGTCACTTGCAAATTGTTTCCATTAATAATGGCATCTGGTAATATTCCTGTTATCAGCAAAACTATCATGCCCAATTCTTGGTCCTGGCAGTCATAAATACAACACATTATATATGGGAAGAAACATTTCCTGCTCCTAATATAAAAGGAACTTTTTATTTACCATGTGCTTATGCTGATGGACAGGGGCTCCTGTCAGCTTTGCATCATTTTCTACCCCATAAATTTTACTTGCCCTAGTAGTTATTAGTCCAAAGCAAGCATATAAAACCTCCTCAGCACTGCTTTGTGTCTTCCCCATTTTTTAATCCATTGTTCTGCAAATTCCAGAGCTGTGGAGGATTTTGCTGACCCCACAGAGAGGGCTGGTGCTGGGCAATGCAGTCCCGGGGTGCTGACCACTGGCTGAGGACAGTGCCCCATAGCTCCAAAGGGCAATCGTGATGAAAATTGGGAATGAGAAGACTGGGATGGAGAATTCTTGTCTTCAGTGAGGACAAGCTGGGTGTCAGAGGCAGCACAACAGCAGGGGATGAGACCCAGCATGAGGCTGGGGTGTGAAAGAACACAGCACCAGGAGGGCAGAGATGTTGCAGGATGGCTTCAGACTGATTTAAATTGTGGACTTGAGCAGATGCCAGAGACCCGCTCCATGTTTGGACATATAAAACATCAGTCCAGGATAACCTCCTGTTGTTTCTGGTGCTGACCAAAGATTTCTGATGTCTTTAGTTTTCTGATTTCTTTAGCTTTTTAGTGGCTTCAGTGTGCATATCCTGAACATTCCTGATATTTCTCTCACCAGTCGTGCTGCTGAGCAATGAGGCTCCAGCAAAGCAAAAGCAACAGCCCTCTGCCATGCTGTTAATCAGTTTGTAAAATCTAAACCTGCTCTGAAATGCAAAGACAAAGAAAGTAGATGGCACAAGACATGAATATGTCTTTTTCACGAATAAACTAGAAAAAGAAACTAAAATTTTCTTTCCAGTTGTATTCAAAGGCTATCTTGATACAGAAAGCAGAATTTATTTTTCGCCTAATTTAACGAAGTGGGAAAAATATTTTTTAAAATTCCTAACATACATTCTGTCTCCATCTATTAGCTTAAAATAATCAATCAAAAATTATAAAAACTGTAAAAAACTGTTCTAATTCTAAACCATATGGGTATTTCAGACTTCCTTTTGAATCAAAGTATTAACTGCTTAGGTGCTTGCCCCATTTCAATATAAACATGTGCAATTAGCTCCAGTGGACTTTCCTTTAAGGAAGGACATTGTTAGAGAAATGGAGAGAAAGCAAGATGGTTCTGTGCTGGTTCATAGCGGGCCAGATTAAACGATGATGCAAGCCAGGTATAAATTGTTCAGGAGAAATGAGCAGGTAGCAATGCAGCATAACATGCACTAATTTGTTACCCAGTGAGGAAAAAGTGTAAAACATCAAATTAGTTTTATAAGGATTGATACCTTAACTTCCAGACCCTCACATACACAAGATTGCCTATCAGTGCTGAATTTGGCACAGAGGTGGCAACGAATGACTGGTTCCGTAAACCACATTAATTTTTTTTATGTGCTGCGTGATGCCAGCCAGGCAGCACCGGTCACAACCAGAATATCAGGCACTGTGGCAATACTGTAGAGCAGCCAGGAAGACAATTCCAGCACTGGAGAACTGACAGTTTGGTGGTTTGGATACACACAGTAGAAATACAAGGAAGATTTCCTGATAATTCATAAGCAACAGTTTAATTGATATTGCTGGAAGCAGAATATCCCTCAATCTATACTGCATTTGTCTAAATTTGCTAAAAGTTACTGTTGATACAGCCACAGAAGTCAGTTATTCTGCCCATATTTCAGTGCCAACAAAGTTTATACTAGAAATAAAACTACTAAAATAAGTCAATTTAAATATAATAACTTCAGGTTAGCCATCAACCTTCACAGACACAAGGCAGAAGGAGAGACGTGATCTATTTGATGAAATAGCAGCGGCTGTGGGTGACATTCAGAACACCTTTCAAAAGGCAGCCTTTTAATAAATCACTACTTTTGGTCCATTTGCAAGACAGAATCACCTGACGGGTTTTCACAAATCAATATAACCATTAAGCACTTAGTCAAAATAACATTATTTAGGCTGAGATCACAAAGTTAGCTGGATGATGAATTTACATGAAAGCACCATCAATTAAAGGAAATGGTTGTCCCTTATGACACATGGCAGGAGTAAACTGGATTTTCTGTTTTGTAAGGAGGTTTATTCAGAATGAGGATAATTGCTCTGCAGGGAGCTTGGAGCTGCCCTGGAGGCAGAGGTCCCAGGGGCATGTTGCTGAAGGCACACAGGGCTCCTCTGAGGAACCACAGCACCAGGAGAAACACTGCAGATGCCTAGGCTGGCGCTAGATCTTCTGCTTTGCACAGGGAAGTTGTGCACCAACTCTGAAATTATTTTAAAAGAGGAAAAAGAGACCTTCTCATAATGAAAGGCCACAATCAAATCTAATCCTGTACCAAAAGAGTACTCAGTTTTTGGAATAGTCTTTTGACCATGATGTACACTGTTCTAGCCAAAGGCTTTGAAAGTCCCAGTTAACATGACTGTCCCTGAAATGCCCTGAAATCTCTTCACTGTTCTCCATCATGGTCATTAGAACTTCTGTGTTACTCCTAAGACAAAAACGTACATATGGATGCCTAACAGTTACTTCTCAAAACACAGAATGATGATCATTAAAAGAGTATTAAGAAATCAAAGGGGACTTTTGAGAAAAAAATCTCAGACACTAAAAGAGTTTATTTCTCACAAAAAAAATTTAACTCTTTGATATTTTTCTAACAAGCCATGGATGTCAAAAATAAGAATACAAGTCCCTATTTAAAAGAGAGGGTGTTGGGACACATCTTTTTATTTATGCCTCTTTTCAACTTCCATTTAAACTGGTCTCTGATGCCAAACATCATTAAAAGGAGACTGTAGTGTCAAACAGGCCAGTTTAATTGTACAAAATAATCTGCTTTTCTTAGTCAAATTCTGAAATGTTAGTAATGGGTTTCCTTCTTGAATCAGTAATACCTTTAAAGTTCAGTCATAACAAAAATATTTAAAAATGCTTAATTTTGACATGTGTAGCCTCTGGTATTTAATTAAGAAAAATGGATCTGTTAGAATGAGGAGGAAAAGGTTAAATCAGTGTGTTTCGATCCAAGCCTGCCATTTTCAGTGTGCCCTCAGTGGCTACCTCAAAACCTACACAAATGACTAGGGTCTTTACTTTCTCCTTTCAATGCTGGAGCAGTATGTGCTCAGGCTGCACAGAAAAAACAGTGATTTGCTCCATTAGAGCAAATCAGCACCTAGACAGGCACCTGAATGTAAATGCAAGTCCTTCAGAGTGCTTCTCTAACACACCCACTTGCACTTAAATGGAAACATTTTCTGTATGTGAGTGTAGGGCAGGCGAGGGAAACATGTCACACACAGTCCATGGTTCTCCAGCCCTTTCCTTTGCTGCTCCCTGGAAAGGCCCACACCTTTGCTTGCTGCTCTGGTAGTGAAAGATCCTATAATTTCTGAGGGCTTTCCATGTTCAAGAGTTTCTCCATTTTTAAGGCAGTTGAGAGTGGGTTTTGTTTTTTTTTTAATTGTAAGGATATTCAAACCTTGCAGAAGTAGTCATTAAAACTTACCAATGTCATACTGCGACTGAAATTCAAGAGATAATTTTGGTTCTAATTAAGTTAATTCTTTTAATTAAATTTTGAATAAATTTCTTTCCAACATAATCAGAGAGATACTTTAGTTATTAACCTATCTTCCTGCTTCTTCCCTTTTCTCATTCAGCCCTCCATGATGAATCCTAGCCAGTAAAGGGACCAGAGAGTTTTTCAGTAGAGAGAAAGTCTTGAGTTTGGATATCTGTGAAAAGACCCTGTTGCTTCCTTCTGAGATTAAACAGTAAGAAATGGTGATATATATATATCACCATGATATATATATATGATATAAAAATACCAGTGATATTTTTATAAGTTTTTTTTAAATACTGCTTACACCCAGATGTTTTTTATCAGCACAGTTTATATGATGGGTTGCATTTTATTTGAACTACATAACCAAAAGCATTGGTTGGGTAGAATGCATCTATAACTTCGTAACCTTTTTTCCTGTTGGATCATTTTACATGTCTTATGATTAAGTAGACCTGGATATTTGTTATACCCTAAAGTTAGATGTTGATTGGTAGTCTCATGTTGACATAGTCCGTGGGGGCAAAATGTTGCATTTATCCTGTGCCAGTATTTTAAGTAGGGTCTTTTAGTAACAGTGAATTACATCATACCTTCAAGACATTTTTTGAGAACTATACATCGGAATCCATCTCACCTCACATCAGTCACTGAAAAAAACCCAGTCATCCAGGTCTAAGTTAGTTGTCCAATCTCTTTTAGAATTATTGTGAGAAAAATAAGCAATTCTGGGGGCAATTCTCACCCATCTTAGATGCTTATTTTACCAGGAAATGAATCATCCTATGCTTTTCTCTGTCAACCATAAAGACAATCAGAGGACAACCAGCTCAAATCAGGACACCTAATTTTAACAGTTACTATCACTAGAAATGTTCAAGAAACAAGTGGGCCTGGCACTTGATTCAGTTGACATGGTGGTGTTCAGTCAAAGGTTGGACTCGATGACCTTGGAGGTTTTATCCAACCTTAATGATTCTACGGTGCTATGAAATCCCTAAAGGGATGAGATAAAGTCCAGCCAAAAGCTCTGTCCCTGTGACACACTGGTTTGCACTGAGACTTAACCTCTACTGTCTTTTGTTACCAATGTTCATGGGAAAGGTGGGAGCTTCATCTGCCCCGTTCCCCATTCCCTGTGAGCTGGGTGGTAAAGCAAATCTGAATGGAATTTTTCTGCAGTAATGACTGAAACCTAATTTCCTGCACCTTGATCCTTTCTGCTAAAGGTACTACATAGCAGCCAGTACCAGCTTTGCCCAAGTTACCTTTGTAACTCCAGACAGGTATGAAAAGCAAACCTTCTGCATTTCTGTAATTTTTTAATTAAATGCACAGTTGGAGGCACTAGACCATGCTGTTAATCCCATTGAAAATGTTGATATTGAAGTCAGTGGAATCTGAGCAACTCAGGATCTGGACCATTATATTAATATATTACTGACATAGACAAGAACTGCACTTCCTAAATACAACTTTTTAAAAGAGTTTTTCAAAATAGCACATTACTGAGAGACTGCTGCCAAACAAATTACATATAAAAAACCTATTTTTTAAGTAGCATCTGTCTTTGACATCTCTCTGCTAAACAGAATCTGTACAGCAATTTTAAAAACTACTGAAATCATTAGTATGACACATAACCTCAATTAAAATTTACTGGGGTAAGGCAAAATTACTGGATGAGGTTTTTTGTTTAAAAAAAAAAGAAAATAAATCTGTGTGTGCAACAGGTTAGTCTCAATATTCAACGTAGATCTTTTAAGGCTTCCGTTCTGTACATCTATCTGATTTTGTACAGGAAATTAACAATTAAGTGGAAATGCGACCACTAAATTTGGAAAAAGCTGGAGCCAGTACAGTCTCCCTGGAGAAGAAAAGTATAAAAGGAATTACTATAATCAAGTAATTCAGTGCGCAAGATGTTACCTCCATATTGAGAAAACTTAGGTCTGTAGGCAGCTCCATGTTACATAAACGATAAAATCTGTTTTGACAGTGTAATTAATGTTAGTCTCAAAACAGAAATGCAAATCAAACAAGACATCAAGATCAGAAACTGTTGGCCTTTGCTAAAATTAAAAGACATGTGGGCAACACAAACCTCATAGATTGCTGATGGACTGGTTACAAAGGGTTCTATTTTAGATCAGTTAATTAGCAAGAAATTATAGCCTAACCAGTATCCTGTAGATGGCACGGCAAAGTGCTGACAGCTGTACTGCTCTTCTAAACAGTTCTTATGTGCCTCTAAAATACTGAAGCTGCATTAAAAAACACCATCTCAGTTTTTCAGTTACAGGAAGGAAAAATGTTCCTTTAACTATATTTCATTTTCAAAATGTATGTGCAGCTTTTCAGGACTACAGATTACATTTGTCACATCATCAGCTCAGTAAGAGACAAAGTGAAAAAAGAGTTCCAAACACTAAGAACCATTCTTCTTGTGCTACTCTTTTCACATTGAAATAAAACAAAAATTTGAAAATGTTTTTCAGAAAAATTTGTTCTTGAACTCCCACATACCCTTCTCATTCAGTTAAATTAATTTCCATCAGCCTCCTAAACCCCCTCATGAATATATTATGTAGGCTTATAATGGTTTTGTTTTTATATTTTCTATTCTCTTTCTTACAGTAACTATGTGTAGCTTGTAATTTTATTTGACTTCCAGTAAGGAATTATAAGATGAATAGGATGAGAAAAACAATTTGCTTACTTACCTTTAAGAAAATGTTGCATAATTTTATCACTACATTATGATAATAATCTGACATTAAAGAACTTAAGTGATTACTAAAGATTTTAAACATATAATTTAATACCTTTGAAAAATTAATTTAACCCACAGAGAGCTACAAGTCTGGACACAAACTCAGAGTGTTCTTTTTTGTCAAATCAAATAATCATTTTACCCGAGAAGAATATGGAGTCAGTATGAGTGTCAAAACCAGTGGTAAGAAAGCTACTTGCAGGCTCCCAGCCCTGTATTTAGGTGTAGAAAATGATACCACTGTGTTTTGACCTCTAAGCTTTGTAAGTCAGAGCATGGTTCTCTCAGTTATTCTTGTTTTCAGTAGGACCGGAATTTAACCTTTGTTTTAATCCTATAATGCAATCGAATAGGTTTAACTTTTGCCTTAGATTTATGAAAGTTAGCTAGCTATACAATGCTATCATTGTAGACTATTTTAATAGACAACAGAGAGAAACAGGGATGTCCAGAGGACCACTTCTTTAATAAGTACAAGTTAAAAAGGACACATATATCTATTGGCTATAACTGCATATTAATGTGATTGCCTTTGACACCTACATTTTAGATATATGTATCACGTGAGATGAACTTTTATGACTGAAATTTGTATTATTTCTTTGACTGGGGGAAGGAGACAGAGAATGGAAATATATGCATTTTTCTGGACACAGGAATGTCCCAAAAGGTAAAGAAATGTATATAAAAATCATGACTAGTTGATATGTCCTTGATATGCTGTTTTCATTCTCTGAAGGCCAAGTGATAGGTTACTCACTTCAAACTCAGTGTCTTCCCTAACCCTGGATGTTCTCTAGTTGCCCTTGAGGAGTAATGTGCTGCTGGGATTGCTCTGGTATTTGTGGTTTCCAGTGTGTATATTTTAATGGACTACATTCTGAGACTGAACCTTGACCTTACAGCAAGTAAGACTTTATTGGGAACTATCAAAGTGCTATTAGGTGATAATAAAACACCTCAGTGTAGGTTGGGGTTTGTTGATTCTCTGTTGGTGCACAATAGGATCCATACATTATATGCAGTCTGAGTCAAAGACTGCCTAGACAACAGCTTCCTGTCCAGAATGATGCAATTCTCTTCTAGGTCCTGTGTAGGTGTTTCAAATGTCTCAAATGGTACCAGCCAATTGTCTTTGAACTAATCAGAGTTTGTTGTCATGGGTGCTTAGACAACTACATTGCACAAAAGCATCTACATTTAGTTGACTTGACCTGGAGGCTAACCCAACACAGTTCAACTAACCTGTCTGGTCAAAGGCTAATTCTGTCAGGTTATGCCCTAGGAATGTCACCAATTTTAGTGTCTTTATTTTCTCTGATGCTCTGGAAAAAATTTTTCAAGTGCATTTTAAGTACCAGGTTTGTCAGTTGTCTTTCTAGGGTATATGTGAGTCTGAATAAGTTTCCTGATGCAGAAAAGGATCAAATAATGTTTGTATACCTAGCATGGCAAGGAATGTAGTTCCAGGGCACATATCACCATTATGGCTCCTGATGTATATACAGAAACCAGGACTGAGTACATGCAGAGCTTCTGAGAAGACTCCTTAAGGGTTATTTTCTTTCACAGAGGAACCCAGAAGGAGAAGCACGGGAGGGTCCTTCCTTCTTTTTCACTGCGCGGAAGCCCGATGAACTGGTGCTTCCAGGGTCACCCACTCTGTGCGCTTCCCCCAGCTGCACAGACCCACCAGAGGACAAAGTCCTCTGGCAACCTCAAGGTAAATAGCTGGGCTGAGATTTACATCTGCCACTGTCAGCTTCTACCATGTCAGGAAGGGTTCAAACACTTAGCAGTGAATGACCTTCTTTGCATGCTATATTTTTCTGATAATTTCTTCTCTTTTTTTGGGCCATATAATACCATAAAGAAAACATAGCTGAGAAAACTCTGTGAACAGACTAGCTTTGAAGCCAAATTCTGGCAGGGGAGGCAGCATAGGTGTCCTTTTTAATAAAAAAAGAACCAGCTGCCTGGCAAATCCAGTGAGTTACAGAGCACAGAACAGCAGAAGCAAGAGAGAAACACTCATTACACATTTTTTAAACTAACCATAGATGGAAGGAAATGACTTCATTTTTTATCTTTGACTCTGAAGAGAATCTGTACCAGGGAGAATGAAAATTATGAAAAGCTCCTGGCTACTGCTCCAACTGTTTTCTTGCCTCATCAGCCTGAAGAGGCCAGGCAGCCCTGATTAGCACAGCCTTACTCCATCTCCAGGAATCCCAGAGTTGTGAACAGTTGTCACAGCCCCTTAGCCATCCTCTGTCAAACTCCTTGAACCAAACTGTTTGCGTCACCTTCATCCCAGTGACTCCCTGGGCCACTTCCATCATATAGTGCTGCTAGTGAACAGCAGTGTCAGCATAGCAGCAGAACTTCAATATGTTTAAAAAAATTAAAGACTAATTATGCCCTCCAGATACACCCAGAGCAATGAAAACTGTGTGTGTGTATCCAAGTGTAGAACTGGGCTCATCATTTGTTAGGCTAAGATTTATTCTCACAGTATAGGAACATAAGTTGGCACAGCATCAAAGGATTAACTCAGGATGCCCAAGTGCTCCCAGAGATAGGAGGTGTGTTTCCTGCAGAGAGTTGGAGTGTCAGATAATTCCATGGATCCCCAACAGTAATTAAGGAAAGTCAACATAATGAATTATGATTGAGAATACAGCCTTCTATATCTTATTTGGACTCAATGTTTTGTGGTTTTAAACATACCTGTTGTGGATTCCACTGCTAGCTATTACTTAGCAATGGATACCAATAAAATCCTCTCAGATTGAGCATTTATTTCTATAGAGACAACAGAAATGGTGGAGATGTAACTTCATGCATATGTTTTCCCCCATTTGGCTGGGTTTTCCTAGCCATAGTGCATCAGATTAAGAAGATCCAAACAGCCACCTGGATGAAGCATCTCATACTTGAGGAAATAAAAGAAAATCACACATCTGTTGCTCATAAACCACTTTTCTTTTAAGAACTGAAGAGCATTTTTTCTCAATTTTTATATTTATACACATTTATAAAATTCTCTCTGAGCTTTCTCTTCCCCAGGCTGAGCAGTCCCGACTCTCACGTTTTTCTCATGGGAGGGGTGTCATATGTAGCAGCACCATGGCTTTTGCCCACCTTTACTATCCTCATATATTGAAAAAAAACCCAACAAACCAGCAAAACCTAATAATAAGAACTAATGTTATTAGTGTTCAGATAGCAACCAGTGAATCAGTCCTTTTAGGGTCTGAAGGGGTAGCTATGCTATGGAACAGTACAATTTCTCTGTGAAACATCATATTCTCATCCATTTATTTTTGTAAGTACATGACTGTGCAATCAGTTCACTGACCATGAGTTTTTTGTAGCTAAATATCAAACATGGGCTGTAAAAATTCACCCCACGCAGCCCTGTACTTGAAAATGAAAAGCTGAAAATAGCTTGAAGCCAGGACAAGGGAAACCTGAAATTCCACAGGCATCCTGAGTAATTGTAGGAGCTCTAATTGAAACCTCCCTCATCCAACGTGATCTTGTTTGAATTAATTGGTTTTGGAATTAGTGCTCAATAGTTCAGTAAATGTGGAATTCTCTGAAGTTTACTCATTGCCAAGCAGAGTCCAGCTGACTGAGAAAACTAAAATGGCCAAAAGACAGTTCTCTACTTTTCATCTTCTTCAGTGAACTCTTTAGCAAGCATGAGCTTAATTGAGCTACCTACCGTGAATCAGATAAAAGGAGGTACATGCACAACTGAGAGAATCATGAAGGTTGGAAAAATCTGACAGATTTGCATTATGCTACATTTTCTAGAAGAATTAAAAAAAAATATGCAGTATACTGGCAACTTAAGGCTAGTAACTATATTCCCTAAATCCAGCAATGCTTCATGCTCAGTTTCTCTCAAGATTCGCAGGAAACCCCTGAAGTGGGAGAAATTACTTTGGACTGACATTTAACATAGGACAGAAATCCAGGATGCTTTTATGTACCCTGACCAAGTCCCCATTGTGCTGAAGTCCACAGCTAGGTGGATTCTTTTTATCATTAATCCAGTAAAAAAATACTGTTATAGCCAAAAACCTGGGTTAGAGGAAAGCATGGAGTAGTTTTAAGAAACTGAAAATGATCCTCTCTTGTATTCATCAGACTGAAAATCAAAGAACTTAACTGAAGCCACTTAGTTCATGCTTGTTGCTGGAGAAGGATTTCATACACCTGATTGAGTCACATAATTAGTATTTCTGGCTTAGCTGTTTCAATTTGACTATAAAAGCAATATATGCTGAGAAGATATTCCACCTGATGGGTGAACACCCTGAGCAGTGGCCCAGAGATGCAGTGTTTCTCTCAATAAAGATGAAAGGGTTTTATACAATGTATAATAATGTCATCAGAACAAAATACGTGTGCCCCCACATCTGAACAGATGATAAGTTGGTGTTCAAGTTGGCCAGAAGTGCAAATAGCAAGTTTCTCTCTCTCTCTCAGGGAAGGGATTTTAGCACGTTCTTCTGCTTCACAAGAGACCATCCTAACTGCTACCTCCACTACCATTGCAATTCAGCATTTCTGCATTCACAGTAAAACCAAACTAACAAACCTGTGAGGAAACACCCTGAAATAGTCTCTAACATATGGAGCGAGTAATATAAAGGACTCTCCCTACATACAGAACTTGTAACAAAAATAAGTTGACCTCAGACAAAGGGGAAACAAGGGAGGGAGTGATTAATGTCTTCAGATGTCCTTGTTGGTTATATTTGCATAGTACAGTCAAGAGTTGTACCACGATATCTGAACTACTTTTCAGTAAGAGAAGCCAGGTATTGCAGGTGGGATAACGTGTTACTGCGGCACTGCTCCCGACCTACCGCGCTCATTTCGCAGCAGGACTCCACAGCCAGGGCTCCCTGCAGGCTCAGCTGGTGGTGACACAGCCCCAACACCTCCAGCAGCCTGTGTTTCCCACAGCACTGTGCCACTCTCCCCGGGTGTCACCGGGAAGGAGCCTGCCGGGCTGACATTGGGATGATGTGCTTTAGACAACAGGGAACTGGGCTGGTACTGCCTGGGAAAGTAACCCAGTTTTTATGAACTCTTCCTGAAAAGTGAAGCATTGCTTGCAGGGGTAGCAGAGCTGTAAGTCAGTAGCACTTAGGATGACTACTGCACTCAGCGACTTCCCATTCAGGAAATTACATGTTGTCTGTGATGGAGGAACGAGGTGGGAGGCAGCAGCAGCTGGAGCTGTTTTCTCAGCTGTGCATCTGACAGCTGTGACTGGATACGGTTCAGAGACAGAAAGCATATGCTGTCATTCAGGGCTTTTAACATCAAGTATCTTTTACTGGGCTCATTATCTCTTCACAAAATGAAACGTGATGGCTAGAAGTGCCCTAATCTCAATGAACCAAGAGTGTCAGCAGGGGTCACACAGAGCCCAAGTCTAGCTTATCGTGGGCCAGCAATGCTGGCTGCCACCTTTGCACTGTCACTTGTCTCATTCATTTACACCTGGGGCAACAGGGAGTGCCCTATGCCTTGTCACAATCTCCTTCAGAGGCGGAGAAGACTGGTTCCACAAATAATTAAACTACATGAATCCGTGCAGAAGTTATGTGTTCTTTAGTACCAATGTTTCATTGGGCTTTCTCTGTAAAGTTGTATGCAGTTAAGAAGAGACCGATACTGGTAGTTCTTTTTCCATCTATTAGAAAGCCCCATTAGCAGAGTACATTAATAATGTCCCACATAATGTTCATTATAATTGCAACCTTCCTACCTTCTGAAAGCTGTTAATGCATCTAGGAATATTTTAGGAAACTGCATGCTGTAAATATATATTCTATACTTTTGTAATTGAATTCACAGATCAAATACTACTACTATTTTATTTCAGGTTTACATTTTTAATTACAAGAATTAATTTTTAGCTAAGCCTATGTGTTATGAATTAATTACTTTACAACAATGATAAGAGGTGGTGATGACCTATATCACTAAAATTGAATGGGATAATTAAATTGAAATTACTGTTAATTTTCTAAAGAATTCCTTTAGTTTCTTTGCCAAGATGAATTTGTTACATCAGAAGCAAGAAAGAAATTAATGTAATTTTGCTAAGAATTCAAAAGACTGAATTGGAACTAAAAGCTGATGTGAAACTCTGACCTTTTCGACATTTATTTGAATGAAACCCATATAAATGTCAAATATCTGCCAACACCATTTTCACATTACAGGCAGCTGCTTCTTTTACAATTTTCAGAGAGCGATGGAGAAGTAAGATTTTTTTTTTAATTATAGTAATGGTGAGAAATGAAGCATGTCCCTCCAAACTGATAGGCGCTGAAGAGAGAAAAATGGAAGAGTCACCCCTAGGGTTTTAAAAACAAGAACTTACTTGGCAACTGAAATTTCCCATTAAAAGTGAATCACATAATCCTTACTCTTCTTGTATATCAGATAATTATTTCTGATTTGCATATTTACCTTATTTAGAAGCTGAGGACAAACTTGCCCAGTGGCACAGAGATGATATTTTAAATATAGGACCACACTCAGAACTGTATACAGTCCATAGACTTGGAAATAATCTTGGATCAGGAAAACACCTCAAACAATCTTATTTCTCTAGATTGTCAAAATCACCTCGCCACAACAAAGAAGAAGAATTACATTTGTGGGCAACAAAATCGATCTGATAAATAATTTCTGAGATGAGGAAGAAATTATGTTTGAAATGAAGGTTAAAGTTTTCAAAACCACAGTATTTAACCAGCAGGCTACTAATCAATGCAAAACATTTTTCATAACTATGAAAACACTGTGCTGCAAACATACTTACTACCTAATATTGTGTTTTCCCAAAAATATTATATTATTCAGCTTTTTCACTCTAGAGAAAATAAAATAAATTCTTTTCAGTGAGAATTTTGGGCTTATCTAGCATATAAACTCAAGACAGCTGAGGTAAAAAACAGTCCACTTGTTAACCAAGGTAATTCTGAAAATATTCCAATTCAGTACTTGGAGTCAGACTCCAAAATAAGCATCTATTTGTGTCTTTTGCCATAGAAGGCATCTTCATAATCACACAGTAATATATTATAAAGATGAAAATTAGTCTCTGGGGTAGCAATAAGATCTCATTTTATATCATGATAGCATCTCTATTAATCAGAGGAGAGAAACATCTCTAGAGGGGGCACTGTGAGCAACAATTTCTAGTTTTACACAAAGTTTTATATAACAATTAAAATACTATGCTTAAGATAAAATAACATTTTATGCTACTTCTGGAATGCAAATGTATGTTATTCAACCACAGCTTCCTTTCTAAGCTCCCACTGTTCTGTTATACAACAGATATGTCAAGCAAATAATTTAAAAAGTATTTTTCTATGATACATTTTGAGCTCACTTTTACCTTTTGTAGATGGGTAGGTAGCCTGCACTACAACTTAATAGTATGTGGCAAGGAAAATATTATAATTAGGAACTGACATTAACATATTTGGAAACATAGAAGTGAATTTGAATCAGTTTACAAAGAATACATATTTCCTATAGATTTCATTTGAATTATCTAACTGCTCTCTGTGCAATCTTTTCTCCACCAGTACATGCTAATATTATAAAATGAATAAAGCTATCGTCATTGCTAAGCAACTAATAAGAAAAAAGAAAGTTGCCAGAAGAATGTTAAAAGACCTTAACAGTGAGTGCTATAACAATGAATGCTAATGGCTACTGACGAGTAATAGCAGATGTGTGAAGCTTGCCAAAACGTTTACAATTCAGTGCATTGCTACAATTGGTTACACCTGCCCTAAAAATAATTAATTACCTTTTACATTACCTGCCTTCGAGTATTTAGACCAAATATTTTTAATCTTGCTTCTTTTTTTAACCTAAATTAAAATTAGCACAACTAATCTCATTTAGAAGATCAATTACTTGATAGATAAACCACATTAATGTCTAACAATATTGAAATGATACCATTTGCACTTGCATTTTTATATTTGCACCTAGATAATTCTATGTATGTGAAATGGAGGTCAAAAATCCAGGTCCATTATATTATGCATATAATCCTATATATAGGATTCTTCCCAGAAGGAGCTTATTCCAAGATGTAGCCACAATGGTACAGTATTACCAACTTAAGAATGTTGGTATCAACCGTTATCTCTACACAGGGAAAATGTTTCCAGTGTCAAATATCCTTTTAGAAAACAAGCTGATATATTTTTACATGCAGAGCAATGGAAGGGTCAGTGGAGATTTGCTTACCTGTGGTTGATCTGATGGTTGAGGTGATGTTGGAAGATGTCAGCGCAGGTATACATTCATCATCTTGGGAATAGCCTGCCTGAATGGCACGCAAGTAACTGTGGCTTCTTGTTCGGAAACATCCAGGGAGGTCAAGGGCATCCATTGCCTGAGCTTCAACTTCACTAAACACTGATTCACACACCGATTCAAATTGCCCATTAACCTCTGCTTCACTCATCTGAATAAACAACAACAATGCATTTGATTTTTGACTTGCTTTTTTGTGATCATCACGGCCTCAACATCTCAAATGGACACCTGTACATTGATGAAGAACTGTTTTAGCAAATAGTTAAAAGGTAGTAATCCCTTTTGATCACATTCCCATTGTTTAACTGACATCAGCTGTTTACACATATACATTAAGTTCATCACACATGCCATACATTAATGTAACATTTAATATCTTTTGACATAGCTGAGAAGAGACCCAAGCCAAACTCACTCCCTGGTTAACTGAGTTAGCCATTTACTACCACGGAAGAACCTTTTCTTCTGCAGCATTATATAAAATCTGATGCTTCTCCCAGCAGGTGGGCTGCAGAACTGTGCCTGGCAGAGCAGCCCAGCTGTGCCTCTTG
This sequence comes from Aleadryas rufinucha, assembly GCA_013397815.1. Classification (NCBI taxonomy): domain Eukaryota; kingdom Metazoa; phylum Chordata; class Aves; order Passeriformes; genus Aleadryas; species Aleadryas rufinucha. The sequence continues at coordinate 65,391 of VZTH01004836.1, forward strand.
TACCCTCTACCAGGGATTCCCCTTGGGGTATTTCAGCAGCACCCTCCAGCTCCCCACAGGGCTTGGGCAGCACTCAGCATCTACCTGCTAACCCAGCCTTGAAGGCTGGGCATGATGCAATACTGCGTCTTTTTTAGAGGCAATTTCCATGATAAACAGGGCTTAGGCAGTGGCCAGGCTTGGGGAACCTCTTGGTAGGGAACCATATGTTGCTGTTCTGAAGATTAGCGCCTTAATTCTACCTATGACATTTTTTAAAGGTTCACTGAAGTCAGCCCTAACTACCCGTAAATGTACCTGAACAATTTAATATTGTGTTTATCCAAAATCAGATAGGAAATTAACGCTGAACAGATAATTGCACAACTTTCTGAAAATATTTTTTTTCTAAAAAGTGAGTGCTAGAAGTCAGAATCAGTACGAATAATTTTATAAGTTAAATTTATAGCATCACTAAATGGCACATCCAGTTGATATTAATTTTCCTATACAGCTGCTAAGTGCTCCTAGTGCTTTATTCTTATGGAAAGAGAGTCCCTGCAAATGTTTCAAATGTTTTAGGATTTTGGTTAAGTAAATGCAAATTTTATACAGAAGTTCTGATGATTATGAATAACTGGTATTTTAATTTTGTGTAAGACATTTTGGCTACTAAAACTCTTCTCAAAGGAAGTACATTAGTCTTCATAAAATTTGCTTTTAATAAAGTTGACTAATGCAATCTCAAAGAGATTTAAAAAATCTTACTCAGAACTATTTTGCAATACTGTTGATCAGGAAATACATGGTAATTTAGTCCATAAACTCTGTAAGTCTTAACCACTTTTTCAAACTAAGGTTATTGACAATAGAAAAATCAAAGTTTTCAAACTTAAATTAAAAATATAAACCATGGAAGTCAGCATTCTTCTTGAGGCTACCCTTTGTCAGGTGTGAAAAAGGAAGGATCCCACAACAAAAAGGAACAAACAATACCACAAATTATACAAACTGCTATTATGTAGATGGAACAAGAAGAGGATGGTGCCATGGAAAAAGAACAGGAAACAGCAAACATTCAGAACTTGATATTTTAGTACATTTGCTTTCTGTAATATCTATTAAATGCATTTATTAATAGTCTGGAAACAGCTGGACTGTGAGGTAGGAAGTGTGTGGCTAACACAAAGTTCCATAGGTTAGTGAACACTGAAAAAGTAAGGAACTATGTCCAGCAGGTTTAGTTAATCTGGCCAGTTGAGCAATCTACCTGCAAATGAAATCTATTGTGGAAGCCTTCCAGGTAATGCACACTGAAATGAAGAATTTTAACCACTACTGAAACTAATTAGTCATTATGGACAACTCAGTGAACATCTTTGTGCACAGACATGGTCAAAGAGGCAGAAGACATTAGAATAGTTCTATGTGATAACACTGTTAGGTGGCAGCCAACAGCATTTGCTTTGTATGCAGGATCTAATCCATGTGAAACTTTCTCAAAAGCAGAGTATAACAAAAACAGAAAATAACCAAACCAGCAAAATAAAAACCAAGGCATGAGAAAGATGGGAACAGTTTTCACAAGGGAGCTGTGAAAAAAATAGTGAAAGGTTTGGAAAATCACTGACTGTTTCTAATTCCAATGCGTGCTACGTAAGATTATACTTAGAATTACTTCACATAAATTAAGGAATTTGACTGAAGGGCATCAGTCAGATGACTCGCCTCTCCCATCTCTCTACAGTCAGTGGAGACTGACAAGTTTTTCCAGAGGGCTGTCAGCCCACTCGGGATGTGCACTGTCCTGGAAGAAAGTCTTTTACTCCATTAACTACAGAGGAAGCTTTAGTTGTTGCCTCAGTTAAAAACCTCAAGTTAGATGAGTTGAATCCAGGCCTGAATAGCCATACAGGACAAATTGAATACGAATGAATATAAAATTGCTTTAAAAAGATTTCTCTTTTACCACAGCCATTGTGTATGTACACCCTTAGGTGGCTCACTAAATGGTCAAAGAAATATTAAGTAACATGTCTGAGGAGAGGGCAGGGCCCATCTGTCATTAAACAGCACAGGAAAGAAAAGTTGGGACCTATAAACGTTAGAAACATTGGGAATTTTATGTGAAGTCCTCTGCTAAACAGAACATGCACGTACTTCTTACAGCTGCTTGCACTTCGGGTCTGATTCAGGCCTCCCTTTACCACGAGTTAGCATTAACTAACAAACATAAAACATGTAGGAAGGAAACGTGTACCTTTTCAGAAGACCCCATACATAGAATTTTTTATGGGACTTATTCTTTCACCCAAAAAGAGTGAGGGATTTGGTTTAGGATGAATCACTGCTCCTTTGGAGCACAATTTTTTCAATCTGTATCTTAATCTGGCAACTCACATTTACTGAAATCAGAGCAGGTATTTTCAGAGGATGAGTATTGTAGGAGTGTACTCCTAATGCTCAGTCTGAATTTTCTTAACATTTAAATATTTAATATGGACTAAAATAAAAACACCACTATTCATATTTTTAATGAAAAATAAGTGGAAAATATTATGTGTAGTAGTGTCTCTTTGCCTCTAGCATTCAGTATTTTTCTTGAAATTTTGAGTTACATTTCTTAGAACTGAATTACTTTGACAATTCACATCCTCAGTTTGCTACTAATTTTAAAAACCCCCAAAACCTAAAACCATCCACTAGTAACAACTCTCATATCTGCAGTTAACCTATAAGAAAAGTTATAACAAGAATTTCCCACCTGACTAACACAGCTGGCCTGACTGAGCGTGCTCACTGCTCTCATATAGCTCTGATTCCTTGAGCGAAACTTTGGGGAATTGTAGTTTGCAGAGGGATCCAGGTTGTGACCCCCAGGCACGTCACTTGCAGTTTGAAGGTAGCTCTGACTACAAAGGAAAGAGGAAGAAAAAAGGAAAGGGTGTAAAACTACAGATGGAATCAATTAGGACACTAAAGACAGCAATTTGTATGAGACTCACAAACCCACTCCCCGAGATCCAAATCTTATTCCATATAAAGCATCATAGATCTATTGTAGACAAATGTCTTAGCACAAGCAGAGAATCTGTGGCACTGCTACCTAGACAGTATGAAAGTTTAAGACTTTGCTGTATTTAAAGATCATCAATCCTCCTGGCTATTAACGTTGAACTTTATAAAAGACAATGTCTAGGTCAACAGGAACAAAAACCAGAGCTAAGGCACAAACCAAAGTAACTAAAAATCTTTCTTCATAGATAAAATCTACTACTTGTAATCTGGTTTTCATCAGGTTGTTAGGCATCAAGAGACCTTTTATCATCAAAGGACTGATACAGTTTTACAAAAGATTAAAGTATCCCATGTTCAGCTAAAAAAAAATAAATTAATAAGGTGCTCAGAGCAACTACATGAAGCTCTAGAAATTGTTTTATTGCAACACATTTCCCATTTTGGAGGACTGGGACCATAACACCACACTGAGCCCTCTTCAGCATGCTTTCACACCAAAGGCATGCTAGCCTTCATGTTTTGTTTTAAATGTATTAATAAACATTCCAGGAAAATAAAGAAACCTAAGAAAAGTTCAGTACTTTGCCTTGAATACAAAAAATTAAAGTCTCAAACATGGAACACCAGAGTTTTCAGAACCTCTGTAAATCATATTTTAGAACTTTCCCCTGTGAAACAATGCAGAAATTAATTAATGTCCCAGACAATATTAGATTTCATGTGGTAAACAGATAGTTTTTATATTTATTCCTTAAAGGTAGCTTTAACAAAAACAGTTTCTGGGAAAGTAGATTTGTGCCAGTTGAATGCCTCATATTACTGGTCATGCAGTTACTTCATGCTGAGCTGGCAGAATTGGTCAGTCCAGCAGTGTCTGTGACATGTGCCTGGGCTGTTGGACATTTCCGTGTGAAGGGTGAAGTTTCCTCTCTGGAAGAACCAGACCACCCAGTGAGTGAGAAAGCCACAGGTTCTGCTCCTGCCGCAAGATGAAGCACAAACCAGGATCTTGTTTGTCAGACCATATTTATCAAACACGGAGCATGACCATAGGCTTGAGGAAGAACTCAGCCTTCCTCATGGAGTGGACACAGTCTGAGTTTGGATGCAGTCCCTGAGGAGCACCCAGGGAGGAATCTCAAACATTTTATCATAGCTTTGCCTAGAAAAGCAAAGAGTACTGAGATCCATCTCCCTGTGTGGCCATGTCCTTTGATGTCTGACATGTGATGATCTAGTATTCCCTCACACCACCAGCTACAAGAGCAGATGGGATTTAGAGACCCTTATACTTGGGAGATCTGTTCTCAAGCATTTCCATGTGTTCTCCTATCTCAGGGTCAACACAGACACAGCCTTGCTTCCTCAGTGCATCTGCCTTAGATTCACAGAATCACCTACTTTGGAAAAGGCCTCTAAGATCATTGAATCCAATTGTTAGCCAAATGCTGCCAAGTCCATCACTAAACCATATCCCTAAGTACCACATCTACATGTCCTTTAAATACCCCCAGGGATGGTGACTCAGCCATTTCCCCGGGCAACCTGTTCCAGTGCCTGATAATCCTCTCAGCGAAGAAATTTTTCGTAATAAATTTGCTGGGGCATGTCCAAAGAAGAGCAACAGAGCTGGTGAAGCAAAATAAAAGGATGGGGTTTGTTCTCATCTTTGTTCAAGGCAGGCATTCTTCCAAAATCCTAAGATATTTCCCTGGAGAAAAAACCAATTCATTTCTTCCTGTATATTCAGCTCCCTCTATGGAATATCTCTGTAACCTCATGCCAGAGATAAACTATGTAGAAACTATGCTGTAACTGCTAAAACCAAAATGAAAATGTATGAGATTACTGCAGTATGTATGTACTCAGAGGTTAATCAAGTCATTACAGTCGAAGTGGTTCTGTGATTAAAATAACAGTCTGATAGCAGGACTAATTTGGTTCTAGATGATAAAACCAAGAGCTGTAGCAGCATTTTTTTGTTCCCATAGGTATGAAGACAAATATAATAGATTAGTTGAAGTGGTTGTAAGCCTCACTATCTGCATTTAGTTGCTGGATGTAACTAAACTTCCTTTCCTCTATAGGAAGGCTGATGACTGACACCTGCTCTGTGCCATTCTGATTTTTGCATATGCATTACTTAATCATGGAATCACAGAATGGCTTGTGTTGGAAGGGACCTTAAAGATCATGTAGTTCCAACCCCCTGCCAAGGGCAAGGACGTATCCCACCAGACCACATTGCTCAAAGCCCCATCCAACCTGGCCCTGAATGCATCTAGGGATGGGGCATCCACAGCTTCTATAGGCAACCTGTGCCAGTATCTCACCACCCTCACAGTCAAGAATTTCTTCCTAAGATATAACCTAAATCTCTAAGTTGAAAACTGATCACCCTTTGCCCTATCACTACCTGCCCAGGTAAAAAGTCACTCTCCCTCTTCTTTAAAAGCCCCCTTTAGGTATGGGAAGGTTGCAAGGGCACCTTCTCTTCTCCAGGCTGAACAACCCCAGCTCCCTCAGCCTATCTTCACAGGAGAGGTGCTCCAGCCCTCTGATCATCTTGTGGCCTCCTGTGGACCTGATCTAAGGGGTCCACATCTTTCTTATGCTGAGGACTCCTGACCTGGACGTACTACTCCAGGTGGAGTCTCATGAGGGCAGAGAGACTTTAATCTGTCTGGTATTGCCAATAATCTGATGTTGTTAACGTTAGTATTTTTCAAAACAAATAAGTCCCTCCTGGACCTTCTGCTTGTCATCATCAGGGGGCAATATCCAGATTCTGAGTTCATAAACAGTTTGTGAACGAGATGTTTGAGATTTCATTAAAACATGGGCCACATTAAGAAAAGACAGAAGGAAAACAATTAAATTTTAAATTACTGTATGAACTACTTAAAATTAATTAATTTAAACTTGATCCTAGTAACTGTCCCCTTTGCTAAGTAATGCTTATCAATCTACTATTTAATTAATCACATTCTGGTTCCTTGTAAGGTATTGCTATCATTAAATACCATCAACAATTTTTACAGCAATAATTTCTTATGGAAAGAAGCCCAGTATTCCATAGTACTTCTAAGCAGCTCAGTTTTGATGAATGAGTTTGGATATTACCTGATAGTTAAATAATTTTTCATTTATCAGAGGAGATTAATTGATTCATGGAACTGTAGCAAAGTAAAAGAATTGTTACATATATTAGGCTATAAAAGAAATTTTACATTCATTTGATTAACCCTTTGAAATTTTCCTGATAAAAAGAAATTATTAGTTTTTATTTCTAAGATATAATCTCAAAGTTATCCTCTAGGACAAATGTGTCAATACATGGTGAAAATTATGACCTTGCTATAAATATGATCCAGAAGCGAAATACCAGAGTTACACAGGGAAGTTGCTCTCAAATGTCATGATCTGTTACTCAAGGAAGTCTCATGCTTGTCAACAATGCTAGAAAACACAATCAACATCCGGCCTTGGTAAATGCTGACTTTTTAATGACATCCACTCTATCTATAAGCTTAGGAACAAAATTCTTGACCTTCATTTCCAAAACATCAAAGTTCTTTTGCTTTGAAAAAAGAAAATAATTTTCTTTTATATTCTGTAGCAGCACAGATGATCTTATATCTCAGCTGATCACTGCAGAAGGGCAAGACAAGACTGTGCAAATGAGATGTTTTAACAGTTCATCTCCAGGACCACTAAACAAATATACACAGTAACATCAAAGAGGTGGCTCTAAAAATCAGTACTATGGAAAAGGAGGAATAGGGTGAGACTAATAGGAAAAATTAAATTAGTCTGCTCTCTTCCCACTTGCTTTTCTGAATAGATAAGATTTTAGGAAGAGATGTCCTTTAAAGGCATTTCTGCCCCCAAGGGTTGCTTTCCATTTTCCATTGGCTTCAGAAGTTTATGGCAGCCAGGCAGAGGTCTTAAATTTAATGAGAAATGTCTTAGCAGAAAGAAAGGCTCAAAGCCTAAAGAAATTTTTGGGAAAAAAAGCACTTCAGTGTAATGACCTTGCTGCTGTTGAGAACCTCTACTCTAAAAGTGAAGATAGCTAAATTTGCAACAGCACTTTCAGCACTCAGCAGATTGCCTGAGTGTGTTCAGAGAGGACAAAATACTGTGTTACAACCACATAAAGTGAGCTCTAGCATGATATGCTTATCTGGGACAGTAAAACTGATAGCATGTCTGATAGCATAGCTGGGATAGCCTGTCACCATGGTACAGAGTGAATGGCAGTGAGGTTAGGCTGCATATTCCCACAGAAAACAGATCAAGAATAACGGAAGAGACAGTAGTCCAAAAGCAGTCCTGAGCAGTTTCCAAGAGTCGTGCATTAAAGTCTCTCTTTTCTTGCATTTCTCTAAACTGCAAAACCTCAGGCTTCTGTATCCAAACCTCACATGTCCTGATGCTCCTACTCGAAAGCTACCACTTCCTTCAGCTCCAGAACTCACATTTACCAGAACCCCCAAGGACAGCTCTTTCTCATTCTTGACCCACCCAGATCCTAATCCTTACTGCCCCTTCTTTAAGTCCCAGCTCACAGTTTCCTGTTCAAGATCTTCTAAAACACCCCCCAGAATTCAGCATTTGACTACTTATCCTTCTGTCCTCTCCAGATTTCAAAAGTCTAACACCTCTATTTGTCATCACAGTCGTGCTCAACCTCCTACAGCCACCTAATACTACCCCCTCACTTAGGAGGCTACCACAAACCCAAAACCTCTACAACTTCTTGTGCAAACTAACTGTTCTTGTCCACACCTCATCAAGAGTAAAATTTAAGAGCAGAATGGGGGAAAATAATTGCAGGAAAACTCCTCTTATTTTAACCCTACAACAAGCAATGAAATGTGCTAAGAAACTCCCAAACCCAGAGAAACAAAAAAGGATGACTTTTTAAAATTCTTTTGATTCCAAATCCCCAATTTAAATTTGTGTTATTCCTTGTCTTTTATACTTAAATAGGATTCCATACATCAAAAATGTAGGAAGAAATTAAAGTTTTCCTGTATTGCAATCAAAAAGCACTACATAAGGTTTGTGAAGAGATTTCAGGAGATGGAAAAAGATGTCTACATCTCCTTATCTTTTCCCAACTTAGGCCTTTCTAACAGAAGACTTGGAAAACCAGAGAGCTATTTAGAACATGTTTTAATGAAAGGAAAAATAATGCAAGCTAATCCAATAGCTTTTCACCTATTTTTAGCACATTAACTAATGATAATGGAAAGATCCTTATTTCCTCATCTTCAGCAAACTAACATTTAACCATCTATTTCATTTTATATTGATGGTGTGTTTGTAAAAGGAGTAAGATACTCTGCAATAAAAGATAGCTCACATTGTTTGGGGTTTTTTTGCTGCATTCCATTGTTTTATATAACTTTTGGAAAGTTTATGGAACCAAGGATAGTGTCTGAAGTAGCATGATGACTTCACATATAGTGCTGGGGGATTTGAGGTATCTCCACTGCGACATGTACCACAGCACCTTGCACCACTCAGTCGAAATCTATCACTTTGTGTAGCACTCAGCCCATCCTTTGTTGTCACTGAGATCAGATGTTGATGAACACCCAGGATGATTTGTGGCATGTTTCCTGAAGTCTCTTGTCACTGCTGCATGACGAGTATTGCTGTGAGCTATATTTACAACACACTGTACTGCACCAGGACTTACGCAAGCATTGCATGTTTTGCAGAAGATAAATCTTTTTGTTATTTGGTGAAAAGGTATGTATGGTAAACAATATTGTTTCACTTTTAGGACAGCTTGAAATGCCAGAATTAGAAAATGGCATGGCTTTATATCTTATAGCTAACCCAGGGTCAAAACAACAAAAAGAATCACAAAATCACAGAATCAAGTAGGTTGGAAAAGACCTCTGAGATCATCAAGTTAAACCTATGACCTAACTAGACCTTGTCAACTAGACCATGGCACTGAGTGTCATGTCCAGTCTTTCCTTAAACACCTCCAGGGATGGTGACTCAACCACCTCCCTGGGCAGCCCATTCCATTCCCCAATCGCCCTTTCTGTGAAGAACTTCTCCTAATGCCCAACCTAAACCTCCCCTGGTGCAGCTTAAGACTGTGTCCTCTTGTTCTGTCACTGTTTGCCTGGGAGAAGAGACTGACCCCCACCTGGCTACAGCCTCCTTTCAGGCAGCTGTAGAGAATGACAAGGTTTCCCCTGCACCTCCTCTCCTCCAGGCTAAACACACCCAGCTCCCTCAGCCACTCCTCACAGGACTTGCATTCCAGACCCTGCACCAGTTTTGCTGCCCTTGCCTGGACACGCTCCCGCACTTCAATGTCCTTCTTGAAGTGAGGGGTCCAAAACTGGACACAGGAATTGAAGTGTGGCATCACCAGTGCCAAGTACAGGGTAGAAGCTAGAAGCACCCTAACTTCTTTCCACAAAGTCTAATTCCTGAGCAGCAATACTTGATGGCCCAGACAATCCCAGGGGAAGCATGGACTATATAACTCCTGAGAAAGGGATCTCTCACTCACACTGGTTTTAGATTGGTTTTTTTTACGGTCTGCATTTTATTTTCTAATAAGTGATTGACATCACATACTTTGTCATAAACCTAATACCATTGCTTAAAAAAGTATGATTGTGATGCCAAAAATGCTGCAAATGTCATACACTTGCCAAGGTCATTCCTTGATCTACTCACATTCAAAATAGTGATCACTCCCCAGAGTACCTCTTTGTCAAATGTTCAGCCACCAGTGCACCCTGGGTCAAAAAGGCACCTAAAGTGAATTAACGTCTTCTGAGGCCTCTAAAAGTTGCAGCAAGAAGGTCACCTTCTGACTCTGAATGAGTTTATCAGGTTTATTCAAGGAGCATCCAATATAAAGAAAGTCCATGTTCCATCAAATTAATTTTCAGAATTGCCATATTCTAAAATCATACCTTTTTATTTTCATGATCATGCCTGCATTTGTGCAAAAATCTGAGAATGAATGGGAACATTAAGGAAAGTACAATCGCCCCGGTTCAAATCAATATATGCAATTCAGAAGTATCTTTCTTGGACAAAAAGATATAATTTGTAAAAGAATTCATCTTGGGTGCCTAAAAGGGAGGTGCATTAGGATTATCAAAGTAGCTGCGGTTATCAAAATCTATTTTATTGAGAGATTTGCATTTCAATGGATATTCATTTCTCTATCTGGATCTATCTTAACTATGTCTTTTTAGATACACGAAATAACTCATCGACCAGAATCTAATGATTAACTTTAGCTAGCAGTGCCATTGTATAGCAGCTGCGAGTCACACTGTATCTCCATGGAGCCCTGCTGGAGTCAATAGAGCTCTGCAAAGGGGCCCAGATGTGCCTGCATGCAGTCCATTGGAGAACTCAGAGTGTAGACATTAAGTCTGATTCTCCCTTTCGAATAGCACATTTAGTCTGGCTCTTTGGAAAACTGAAAGTGCATATAAATCTCATAAATTTATCTGTAGCAAAGAATTTCTTTTCTAATATTTGCCAGTCTGAAGCTTCTCTTTGATCACTGGTAGATATGAGAATTTGGGCCAAATGAAATTATTTAGATGCCTAGATACTTCATCATTGACTCATACATTTTTAAAAAATGTGCATGAAAAAAATTGAACATTTGATTTATTACAGGAATATGCTAGGAAAGAGGTGGAGACTTCTCTTTCCATCCTTATGAAATGCCTACTAATCACTGGTAGGAGAGAACTCTTACCGTCAGTAAGTGTTTAGGGATTTGGTACAACATGAACCAGAAGGAAATCATCAGAATCATTAAACAGTCTGGTGGTTTGATCACTCCTTGCAAAGATAGAGAGGATGTAGGCTCAACCAAGCCTGTATTGCAAATCAGTCAAAATGTGCATGTAATAAAAAAAGTAGGATTTGAGAAATCTAAACCCTAAACTTTCTAAAAGGTGACAGATTCACACATACAGCTAATCTATAGCTAATCCTAAAAGTCTTGTTCCAATATCATATTTTGAGCTTGCCCTGGTAAGCAGGCAACAAGCTGTTCAGCATCAACAAAATTCAGGTGGATGCAATGGCAAAAACTTAAAGGGCATTTAAAGAATCATGTAGCAGTTCAGCAAATGGGTCTGTGGATCTAAGCAGAACTCAAATATTGGATGTATGTTCCTAAATCCATTTATGGAATTGAAATACTCATTAATTTCTTCAGGAAGTGATCTCATTTTTTTGTTTGTTTGTTTGTTTTTGGTGCATACACATGTACACATGCAAAAAGTCCTAACTGGGCAGAACAAGTGTAGACTATAGACTATCAGGACTCACTAAAGCATCTGAGCATGAGCTTAATTTAAACACATGTGTAAGTCCATTAAAATCAGTAGATCTAAAGAAAATAAGTGAACTTCTTGCTGAAGTTGAAGGTATAATTTCTTGAGAAGCAATTTAGTAGAATTGGGAAAAGTGAATATAGATATATATATATAAAATTTCTGCCTTTTTAACCAAAAGCATCTTAATTTTCAAATCCTTATCTGAAGAAGTGTTTCTGTACACATCCGTTGTAGTCCTATTTAGTTTTTGTTAAAAACTGAACAAATGAAAATCCCAATTTTGAAGCTTTTCAAATCAAAAGTAAAACTAACATATTTGTTGGAAGCAGGAACAAATAGGCACCGAAAACCAGAAGCATATTTTCCCTTGAATATCACTATTTGTGCTTGTGATATTGACCTGAATCTTACTGCGTTTTCACCACAATCCATCATATAATTGCATTTTTCTGAGAAAAACCTGCTTTATTCCTGAAAAGACTCTGGACTTTGTTTAGAGCCTTAGGATCCCCCTTCCATCCCTAATCCAGGGTAATACATTTCAGCCCTACAACATAAAGCTGGTATTTACTAAAATGAGGCAGGAGATCTGGGCTCAATGACTCCCCACATTTAACACTATGCTACTTCTCAGAGAACAAGATGCCTAACACTGCTTAAGACCATTTACTATTATTCTGCAAAGGAAGAAAAGATGGGGATGTCTTCTGACCCCACAAAAGATGTTTCCTAGGTAGCCAGATGACTGTCTGCCCTTCATTAGCATTCCCTCTTAACCCTGAAGAGTAATCTAACTCAGATCTTACTGACTGCAGTAGAGAACACTATCACCATGCCTGTGGCCCTCTGACTGCATTATTAGTTGATAAGGCTTTGTAATTAGCCCTCAAACTCTCCTCAGTAAATCTCCAATTTCACCCCTCAGAGACTCTGAGTAGATGCTACTACACTATAGGGCCTCAGAAAGCTACTAATGAAGGGTGTAATGAGGCTTTTTAGAGTCAGAAGATAGAGGGAAAAAAATCCAAAGATAAATAAAAAGCATTAAAAAGATGAGGGTTCCTTTTCTAGTGATTTTCCTCCTCTCTTCTATTAAAAATATTTCTTAGGAGTGGCTTCAAAACTATTCCTAATTTAAAATGTAGAAGAGTTAATGGCAAATTGAAGTTTACCTTAAAAATTAAAAAAGGCTTGCATCACTAGTGCACAGTAATGAATTATGTTGAAAGAGGACATTAATTTCTCTAGCAAGGAAGGTGTGCTTTAACTCTCAGTCTGTGATGTTTTTGCAGCACACCCACTCCACCACGTGCACAGTTGCCCACATCCTTTTCTGTGTGCACTTGCCAAGGGGTATGTCTTAGGAGAAATACCCACAAATTTGTTTGGCACTAAAAATAATGGAGTCTGCACTGTCATGGGCAAAGATGGATGAAAACCCACAGGGCTGGTCTCATGCATTGCCTCCAAACTTCCCTCTTGGCTTTCACTTTCTCATGTTGTAAGCATGTTATGGTTAACACAAATGGTTGCAAATGGAAAGTTTTTTTTTTTAAATGGAGATTTCCCATATGTCTTAGAGGAGCCTGTGCTGTTCCATGATTCCTGCTGAGGCAAGGGGTCTGTCAGATCTGGTTGTGGTTTAGTCCCCTTGCTGTGTGCTTTGGCAACATTTTTGTTGCCATAATAAATTCTGCAGAACAGAACACGTGGACATGCCTTGGATAACAGTCCAGATAAGCATTAAGTTAGTGTGACCATGGATAGATACAATCTCTCTGAAAAGAGGGAGAGCAGTGAAAGGTCATTCTTTTGCTCTGGTTTACTAGAAGCCCAGAAGACATGTCAACCATTTCAGGTTTTAGACATATTAATTTAAAATACTGAATAAAGTGTTTTGTATTGAGATACAAGGCTGTGAATAAGAGTGGCTGAAATATGGACCTGCATCATGATCTTCAGGTGTGCTATGGGTATAAACAACCTACAACACAAAGATGTTAAACATCTGAGGGAGGCATAGATGCTCTCTCCCCGTGAGCATGATTCATACCTTAAGATACTCATTCCATACAGTGGCCAAGGTTTAATTGAAAAACTTAAGCTTGGGTAGTCAAGACAACGCAAAGTATCACCGCTATTGTACTGTGGTAGTTTGCCAAATAATTTGTACTGTGGTAGATTTCCTTCCTCACTGAAACACTACATTTTTGTACTGCCTCTGTGCTCACACATCTTTCTGTCTGCCTGCCCATCAGCTTAAAGTGTCTGAACTACCAGAAATAGAAAAGTCTGCCATTAGAGGTTCACAAAACAAAAGTACACATTGTTGTCACTGAATTTATTTTATTGTAGCTTAACCTATTTCATCTTCACAGTTTCCTGTGAGTCACTTCAGAGCATAATGGAAAACTTCAGCACAGCACGACTATTCATTTGTGTGAGTGATGCCAGTATGATCTTCAAATAAAGTGTATTTACTTTGGGCTAAATGCTATTGTTATCCCTTTTGACTCAATGGTGAGATTGTTTTCAGAGTCTTTCACAACACTTCAAAAAGGAGATACTGAAAATGGAATTTGCTATTTTTACAGTATTATTCTGTTCATTTACATAATCAGTATATTAAGTACTTTTTTCCTGAAAATGAAAAGCATCAAATGACCGTATTATATTCAGTTTTTCAGAATTGCTTTCCTACTCCAGTGTACCAAGTTCTGCTTTTATTTTCAGCTTTGCTTTCTGGATCCCAGTGTCTCTGATGCTTCCATCTCAGCTTTGCTTGGTTTTGTCACAAATACAGAAAAATAACGTTTACTAGGTTGGAAGGATACCCTTACAAATCATGTGGGTCAGTCTCTCTTCCAGGATTGCACAAAACTTATTTAGGATGGGGACAGACACTCCCTTTGTCTCAGCTATCCATTCCATGAACTGTTCAGTTGTTTTGACCTTTACTGTAAATGAAAATGCCTAGCAATATACAGCATGCCTTCTGCAAAGTACTGCCTTCCAACACAGTTTAACTTCATCTTCAGTAGCATCACAGCACAGCAGAAAACAATGGACTGAATAGAAGGGCTTGCATTTCACTTCTAATATACAAAAACTGACATCTGAACGATTTTGTATAATCAATAGTGCAAAATAAAAAATTTAAAAAATTAAAAAATTAACCTTTTTTTCTTCTGGGGCTACTGAGAGTCAACATAATTTCCACATTAAATTTCCAGGACTTCTGGCAGCATTCCAAGAAAACAAAAAGTTGAAAGGAAGCAGATTCAGGTATGTGTCCTGCCACCACCACAGCAAGTCTGATTGCATTATATTTAGCTCAAATGCAATTTCCTAATAATACTAACAAATTACACTGGCCTTCAACTTGATGTTATAGGACTAAGTAGTGTAACCTACTGCTTAGTTTTTTGAAACAGCATTCATAAAGAAAGAATTGAAATTCATTTATCTCCAGTGAGTAATCTTGATATTTAGGTGCATTTAATTTTTCAAAAGTCCAGAAAAAATTGAGCCCCTTATGCTATAGCTATACTCAGAAATAAGCCAGGTCCATTACCTGACTCTTTGGCCAAGCTCTCTTAACCCACAATGAGAGTGGCTACTTCCAACAGAGCTGGTGCCTGAACCATGTCTTGGCACTATCCAGAGGTGACAGGTGGCCTAGGCTGGAGGTGGGCTGGGGATGCTGCTGGCTCTGCTATCTCTGTGACAGAGGTGGTGACCAGATGCCTGTGGTTTGGTGTATGACCTGCTTCTAACAGCTGTATAAACCATCAGTGGCAGACTATGCACTTCCTTTTATTTTTTTTCCAGCTTGAAGTAAAATATATTCCTTTCCAAAAACAACTTAAAAGAGATTATTTCAGAATTTTAATGCTTCTATTATATAATTTATATTTACCTATTTGTATTTATTTATTCAGATGCAAATATGCATTTTCATTGTTTAGAAACTTTTAATGTTCAATTTGCTGAATCTTTGAGCAACACAAACCAGTAAAATAGGGCTTACTTTTGTCAAAGCATAAACAGAATTTAAATGGGAAAAAAATCCTTGCAAAGATGCCTAATAGTACTCAGAGGAGAAACATGCACACATGTCAAACATCCGTTGAAGGTTAAGTGAAGGCTGTTCTAATTTTCATTTTATCATATTCAAGATAGTGAGAGAAAACTAGGCTTTTTCTTATGAAATCCATCTACCTTTGCTTTGCAGCCAATAAACATTTTTATACTGCCAAAACTATCAATGTTCAGCTTTTATTACAAGTCTATTGGTGCTCTGGCAGGCCCCAGTTCTGAGCTACCCTGTCACCCAAGCAGAGGACTAAGAGAATTAAATCCCCATTTTATTTCTGTGCACTAGCTCACTCCATCTGGCTAAACAAGCTAAAAAGCCAGCTAATGCAGCTGACATCTTGAATTAGGTAATTTCTCATAACACATGCCAGAAATGCTATTCGGCCCTGCTACACATGCAGGAATGCTGTTCAAAGCCCTGGCTTCTGGTTCAGCAGCATGATCAGTGGTACAAATGGTGCTCGGCATGCAGTAGGGATTACTGAGCCATGCTGGAGGAGGCAGGAGGGCTCCATAACCATTATCCACTGCTATATCCTTCATAGAAATCCGCCAGACAGAAAACGCAACCACAGTGACAGGGAGACAGATATACCGGGAGGAGGTGACTTGTGGTAAAAACCCAAGTTTAGGAGCAGCATTTTTTATTTCTGTGCAACAAGAAGTTTTCTGTCTGCTTTAGGATTGCTGAAATCTGTAGATATTTGCAAGAAAGACTTATAAGAACCAGAATAGCTATAATATTTCTGCTTGAAGTTCACTGGAAAAACCTGTGTATGTTAGGCTGGCAGATTCAAGGTGTTGCCCTTCAGTTTAAGGAAAAACTGAGGACTTAAAAGATATCTGTCAGCAGCAGCCTGGCTGCTCAATTATTCCTAGTCCAGTGTTAGTGACAAATTCTCAACAGAGCCCCTAATAATATCTTACAGTATTACAAAAATCTTTTTCCTTTTCTGACTGGTTAGTGGTAACTATGCCATGAAATCCTCTGGGGCCATGAACAAGCACAGCTGTCAACCCCAGTACATGCATCAGCAGTGCACTCCTGCTTTAATCAATTAAATTTTGAGTGGTGTATTTGCAATACATGGAAAACTGACAGAAGACACAACTTTTGGTATTGACCTACTAATAACCACCTGCCTTCAGGATTTAACAAATCAGGAATACTTTCTTTCTTGAAATATATTCCTTATTTGAATATGTATGTTTAGTTTTAGTTTGAATCTGTTTATAAACTGTAGTGGTCTAGGGCAGGGACCAAGACCTGCCAGTCACCGGAAAATTCATGCTGCTACCCAGATTACCTTGTGGAGGGCTCAACTTTATCTGGAAACAAAGAACAGCATTGAATATATTTTATTTGGTTTAAGTGCTTGGAAAGTTAGAACCGTGTCTAAGAAAAGATTTTAGTTTGTGGTATGGATAAGATTAGACATACCCTCCAAAACTGGGATTACTGCAACCAAACTGTGTCTGGGAATGACCCCTGGCCTACAACAGTGTCCAGAACACAGCCAGGCAGTGGCTGGGACAGTATAATATGAAACAATAAAGCTGGAATCTCTTCTCTTTGAAGAGTTGATAACAGTGAAAGTTGGTGGTTTTCTTGCAGATTGAAAGGTAAATAATTCAATTTAATTAAGCCAGAAGGATTTTTGCCTAGGGTTTTTGTTTTATTTTATTTTATGAAAAGGTGAGTCACTATGGTAAACCATATGGTTTTACCTACAGAACAATAAACAACACTTGGTCAAAGGTTTCACTCTTAATTTCTTCAGTTTATGTCCCATGAAAAAAGATGAATTTGCCAGGCTATGAGAAACACCCAGTCACATTAACAGAATCTGCAGATTTTAAATCAGGCTACCACTTTGAAACTCTCCTCACAAGTATTACAGTTTACTTATAAAATAATATATTGAAAAGATAAAAAGGAGAGTAAATAAAGATCTATTGGAAAACATATATAGCTACATATTTCCCTATAGTTTTAAGATTTGCTTTAGTTATTTAATAGGCCATATTGTAGGTAGTTTGAATGAAAAATAACCCAGTCAAACAAAATCCTCAACAATGTGTTTGAATGAGTATGATAGAGTATGGCTGATACAGAAAGCATTTTACTGGTAAAAAGGTGTAAAATGCCCAATATATGGTATTATTATACATTTACTATTATATCTAGTGTAGAATAGAGTATATTTTCCATTTCAGAGAAAGAAATGAAATATCAAAAAAATATAATGTAAACCACTCCTTCTAGAGAAAAAAAATCAGAACTTTGAACTTTTGACAGAAACATTGCATATATTTCCTTCAGTAAACATAATAAATTCATTCAGAAGTAGAAGGTTTATTTCACGGATGGAAGAAGACAGCAGGTTTTCATCCACTAATCACAAAAAACTGTACCTAATTTAAAATGAAGCCACAAAATTTTTAAACTACAGATAATTTTTTGCTAGGGATGCTTACCATTTCCCATAAGACACAAAGAAAAGTTATCCAAGTCACAACAACTTCCAGAAAGGTGTATAACACAGGGTAGTGAAGCTTACTTTTGATGCTCTCCGAGTGGTCTTTGCCCAATGGATTTTAATAATGACTCTGGTCGAACTGTTAATTTTGGCGATGTCTTGGGGCTAGTATCAGAATCTCCACTTTCTTCATCTCCCATGGCCTTAATATAACTCCCACTTCTCATTCTTCTGCATGGGATCTCTTCATCTTTCCCACCAGCTGGGTATCCTCCCCACTCATCCTGAGGTACCTAACGGAGATCATAAAACACACACACAGAATGTACTTTATTCTTTTCATATATTTAAATACTTTCTTCATTTTTCCTTTTACAAAGACAAATAATGAATTATTTATTCTTCAGAAACAGATCTCTTATGAAAAGATTTCTAAGAACCCTAAATGATTTGGCCATTTAACTTCAACTTCAGAGCTGGAACTTTTCAGTTTATAAATGTTAGAACCCAAGGAACGATGAAGTCATGGATTGTGAGCTGAGCTGCAATATCTATTTGTAGACATGCTCTAAATTGCAGGAAGCATCTTAAAGTTTGCACATAGATTTTACTGGTAACAGAAAATTAATTAGGTTTCTCAGACCTAAAACTCATAGAAAGCTGAACACTTCAGGGTTTATTACCAATGACATGTGAATGATGTAGTTAAGATAAACTAAGCCATGATCTTGGCATAAATGGATAAGATTATGATTTCGGGCAAACTTCTGTGGGGAAAAAAGAAAAAGCAGTAATTTCTCTTTATTCTATTTAGGAACTGCAAAATAGTTGTTAGAGACTGTAATATATCAGGAAAGCAACCATTTAAATAATATATGTGGTTGCAGGGTTGCAGTTGCTTTTATGCAGTTGCGGTGGTTTTCCAGAGAGTAAGATCAGTAGTCAGATAATCAGCAGCTGGTGGATGGACATCTCTCTGCACCACAAATTACCAAAGAATTGGGCAGGAGTGGATTCTTCAATCCAAAGTGAAATCAGCCTTGTTTTAAGGCTTATGATTAAAATCAGCAAGCCTCTCCCTGCCAGTATTGCTTTTTCTCCTTTTTTTTTTCCTTTCTTTAATCTTCCAAGATGCTGAGTCCTCTGGCTCTAATCCAGAAACACACTTACGCATTTACTTAGTTTAAAGGATATAGGCAACTCTCTGAAATGCATTATAAGGACTCATGGTTTAAAAAGAAGGATGTGACAGAGTTCATCAGTGGACCAAGGCTGATGCCCTTGGCAGCATCAAATCCTTTATCAACATAATGATTCCATCTATATTAAGCAGTTTAATGCCTTTATTTACCAATATACTATAAGTCCAAAATTTCAGTTAAACATGTATTAGTAGTTTCTGCAAAGCAGGATGTCTAATAAAGATTTTAAAGTCAAACGTATTTGAGACCTTCTATAGACAGAGTTCACTGTGGAGCTGAAGCAAATGCTCCCATTGGTTTCAGCAGCCTTGGAGATTGGCTTTAAATAACTGACATGATCTGCTTGCCATCTTTATGGCCCTTTCAAGACAGGTGAATTAGCCACCATTAGGTGAACAGACCTGGTGCTTCGAGTCCTAAAAGGGGATTAAGGGAGAAATGAGGTTTTAAAAAGGGGGTGAACAAGTAAAAATAGAGATATTAAACTAAAAAACCCATGCTTAAGACAGAAAAAAAAAAAGAACTGAAAAATGAAGTCAGATAAGAAAAGATGAAATAGATTGCACATATCAGAAAAATGTTAGAAATAACTATCAGAGAAAAAAAGATGAGTCATATTCTTATACAAAGTAATAGGACAGAGCATGAATCTGAGTGAAATATAGGTTAGATCATGCAAAGAAACAAACTTTTCACATTATTCAGCTTTGGATGGTGATTGGAAAGGAAGCATCGAAAATTTTCCCAAATTTGAATCCTGTAAATGTGATGCTCGTTTCTTTTCTAAGACCTAATATGTATAAGATTAACATTGCAGGAATATTTTTTATGATTCTATGTGACCTAAAACGTATTTACATGTAGTCATACCAGCCTCCTAAAATACTAAAAATAAATATATTTAATTAAGCATTTTTTAATCTACAGCTGGCAACACCAACAGCTGTAAAAATCTGAATTAGAGAGCTATTTTATTAGTTGATATCATACAAACATACTCTTACTTTTAAATATCCTTTATTAAATGTATGTTAGCATGGCTAGAACCAAAATCCAATGCTGAAAAAGAAGTTACTGGCATCTATACAGGCCCACTACAAGATACACTGTTCCATTCTGAGTACTAAAGCTGAATTATCATGTCTTAATATTATTTTCTTAAAATAAATCTCATAACTTTTTCATAGAATAATTATTTTGGCTTGAAACTACTTTCCTTCATTTTAGTTCAAAGATAATTAAATAGAAAGTTTAAAAAGACATTGATCAATAACCTTTTACTTACTCAAATGCAGAAAATTATTACTTTCTCAACTTTATTTTGTCTGAAATTCCATGTTCAAATAACTAGATAAGAACTGGATTTAAATGGGTATGCACAAGCTTATTTGTTGATTGAAGTTGCAATCTTATTTTAAAAGATAGGAATGACTGATTTTGAACATTAAAGTATCTAAAAAATTAAGCTTCTTCACTGTGATAAGGACAAATCTTACAGTTATATGCTTTACTGTTTCTGTTGATTGCAATTCTTTTGCTTTCTGTATTCATAAGTTATATGAATTCACATAACAGTTAAAGACCAAAGCTAAAAGCCAAAGAAGCACTGCTCCATTTGTGCTTGTGATGTGCTCATGGTACACACCAAGGCAACAAGAATCCTTTTCTAATCAGACCAACTCAGTGGCTATCACAGAAGCATTTATGGGTGTTACAACATTATTCATAATTAAAATACCTGGTTTTGGTTGGGTTTTTTTTTTGTCCTTAAGCCATTCAAAGGAGCACAATGCAATGAACACAGTGAAAATGCTTCTGGAACCGGCTGAGGAAGTCTGACCATGTGTTCTCTCAGAAGGTTTCACCCAGAGCTTTGGAGAACAGCTGGAGTCTTTTTGCCATCTTCAAAATTTAAAAAAAGAAGTGCCCTTGACATTGTTTTTCCTCATGGACTGAGAATAGAAGCAAAATTTGAGTCCCAGTTCAGCCTGGTTCTTCATTTACTTGAGCTGATAGGTTAAATACTTGGAAAAATCTTTCCAAATCCAGGCCATCTCAGACCCCAACATAACTTTAAAGAAAAGCAAAAGGATTATACAAGTGCATGAAATATTTTTATTTTGAGATATTAATAAAAATATTTAACATCATATATGAGGGTCATTAAATATACATCTTCCAGTTTATGGAAAGGGCTATGCAACTTGCAGAAATTCTATCTTACAGTAGTTACCAGCCCCTGAAATTCCCATCTGCAGGGCTTGCAGCTGCTAATTTGGAATAATTACCCTAATTATCTACGTGCATATAGTGATGAGTGCTGATATTTTTAATGTCTAAAAAGGCCTTCCTTCTGTTCTAGATGTTAACATGAATCCCTGTATGCATAGTTTCTACTCCACAGAGGAGTTAGACTGCATATTACCATATGAATTTCCTTCTCCAAGATCAACTGGCTGACAAGGTCTGGCTGCTGATATGGTTACAGCCATTACAGTGGGTATTCTCTGTTATATTGTTACTATAAAAACAAATTTCCTTGCTTCAGATGAAATGTCACTATTCTTGTTCTTTGTCAGAAGTTCATATCTTAAAATACCCCTTACTACTAATTTTTGGCTAAATACCCAGTGTCACATGACCAATGACATGGTAATAAAGGTGATGATTTCTGAATTTTAATCTAAATCTTATTTCTATCTCCCTTTTATAGAAACAGTACATATTTGTATGCATATAGTTCTTATTTTTCTTCTATTATTTCATATGTTTTACACTGTGTTTTAATTTGATTAAAATGAGCCAGGCTGCCCAGGTAAGTGGTTGAATCACCATCCCTGGAGGTATTTAAAGGATGTGTAGATGTGGTGCTTAGAGACATGGTTTAGTGATGGACTTGGCAGTGCTGGGTTAACAGTTGGACTCAATGACCTTAAAGGTAATTTCCAATCTAAATGATTCTATGTTTCTATTCTTCCTGTTGGTGTACTGACTGTGTTCAGATTAGATGTGACAGAAGAAGAATTTTTGATCCCTAACTGGACTTCAGCAATAAGTCTGTCCCCTGATTCTCAAAAAGAAAATTTGATTAATAGATTCTGTGTGTAAACAACAGCATGTTGTCAGGGAAAACAGGGATGGATTTAACAAAACTACAGAACAAACTAGAAATCATGGAATTGCTGAGGTTGGAAGGGACTCTGGAGGTCTCTAGTCCAGCCTTCTGTTCAAAGTATGATCAGGTACAGCAGATTGCCCAGGACTGCTACAAAGATGGTGAAGGGCCTTGAGGGGAAGCCGTGTGAGGAGCAGCTGAGGTCACTTGGTCTGTTCAGCCTGGAGGAGACTGAGGGGAGACCTCACTGCAGTTACAACTTCCTCATGAGGGGAAGAGGCGGGGCAGATACCGATCTCTTCTCTGTGGTGACCAGTGACAGGACCTGAGGGAAGGGCCTGAAGTTGTGTCAGGGGAGGTTTAGGCTGGATATCAGGAAAAGGTTCTTCACCCAGAGGGTGGTTGGGCACTGGAACAGGCTCCCCAGGGAAGTGGGCACAGCACCAAGCCTGACAGAGCTCCAGAAGTGTTTGAACAATGCTCTCAAGCACCTGGTGTGACTCTTGGGGATGGTCCTGTGCAGGGCCAGGAGTTGGACTCGATGATCCTTGTGGGTCCCTTCCAACTCAGGATATTCAGTGATAATTTGACTATGTCCAACTGGCTTCCAAAGATAAAGACTCCACAACCTCTCTAGGCAACCTGTTCCAGTGTTTGACTACACTCAGGGGGAAAAAGCTTTTCCTCATACCTGATGAGAAGTAGGTAACCCAGGCTCCCTAAAACTAATTCTAGGAGTGTGAATATCGAATCTTGTATCTAAGCAATACTGACAACAAAACTGGAAGAAAAAATGTAATATACATTTTTCTGGACTTCTACCACTGTTAATTTGATTTTTTTAAAGTTTGTTTCAGTTTAAGATTTAGCTAAAACAGTCAAAATGGCAACAGCCATTGACATTTCAAACCAGATCTGCTCCTGTTGTTCCATCCACTTCTATGGCATTTGCTCACAGCTCCCAGAATTTTAAAGGTGTTTCACAACTAAACTGCTGATCTGCTTAAAACCTGCATATCACTTTACTATCTAAAATGAAACTCTCCTAAATAAATGGCTTCAGCTGAGGGAGATGGCTATCACTTTTTCATATTTCTCATTCACAAAGGTTAAAGGGAGGATTAACTACCTCATAGGAGTTCCATGAAATTTAATTAGCATGTAGATATAAAATGCACTGAAATATTAATTTTGACCTAAATCCTATTTTAGTAATACAAATTTCACATTTTACTTGCAGCAGAAGCTGTCTACACATGGAACTAGACTATAGATGATGTGAAGAAGGATAAGATATGAAACACTGTGTTGGAGACAATTTTTGTAATTTTATGTTTTCTCAGTCTGGTCAAGAAGATGACACAATCTGAAATGGAGGTAAGAGGTTTTCTCTTAAACCATGTCTTTTTCCAGGAACCTCAGAAAAACAGCCTTTGTGCACAGCTGCAAGTAGATGAAAGTAAATTACAATCTTGGAAGGCAGGCAGAGATGATTTTTTGCAATGGTAGAAAGTTTCCTTGATACTGCAGTGGGAGATGGGAGCTGGACCTCCTGTGTTTTCAAAAATTTTACTGAAGAAGGAACACCAAGCAATTTTAATAATATTTTTCTGAAGTTAATGGCTCTAAGACATTCCCCTGTTTACTGGCTGTGGACTCTAGACCCTGTTGCTCAGGATTTTTGCAGGAGGGAAGAGTGCAGTATCTGAAAATAGAAGTTTGTTTCCTCAGTAGCTAATCTTGTGTCTACAACTCACCACAGTTCTCGGTGCACGTTTTTTACTAGTTTCTTCTGTGTGGCTTTTTTTTTTTTTTTTAAATGTGCTGATTCATTGTGTAAAGAACATGAATTATGCAATGAAGTCATTGAAAAATCTCTACAAAACATGCCAGGGACTTCTCCTCACCACTAACAATGTCATTCTTCATAATTAGCTTTAATTTTCACATGCCACCCTCTACTCCTTGAACTCCTTGACAGCTCAGAAGCACAGAGAGTTCTTGCAGCATTCCTGAAGGTGTGTTGTCATTGTCCATCAAGGCAGGAGCTAATTTGAGAAAACAAGAGTCATCTTTACCTTGCCAGCCATTCTCTCCAGGCTTTGCTATGAACAGCCATAGTATTACAGAAAGAGGAAGGAAATCACATAGATCCCAAACAATATGTGCTTTACATTGGGTTGAAAACGACTTCAGGAATTTGGGATTTGGTAATAATGTGGACACCCATGCAGATCAGAGAACACAAACCTACTATTCCAACTGGGAGGTGTTCAAATAGGCAAATCATTGCCAGCATTATTTGTTGCCTGATTTTATTCTCTCACGTGGAGTTCCAAGCAAACAGCACTAAGCAATCCTTGAAGGAAAGAAGACCTCTGACCAGTGTACTAAAATTGCTGAGTCACCACTTCTGTGTTTTCTAAACAACTGTGCTCTTTTCACTTAAATAATGTTTTATAACTCATATCTCACAAGTGATGAATTAAAAACAAAAAAAGAGAAAGAACCAGCACTATGTTTCTTAACTGGTTCTCCAGCAACAATGCAAATTATAATTCAAGGATGGCTAAATACTGTAATTGATGATGTGAGGACTTTGTGGCTTTGTTTATACTGTTTGGATGAAAGTGGGCCAAATTCCCGCCCCATTACCATCTGTGCTCATATTGAAGCCACAGATCCTTGCAGTTCAGCCACCCACAAATCCTCTGCTTTGTTGTTGGGTCTCTATGGGACCCTCAGGACTCTCTGCTGTTTTGACATGGCGGAGCAAGGTGCAGTCAGACAGCAGTCACTGGCTCGTCCACACTGTAGGTGATTTTAACCTGTTAAGCTTGGCACTCACTGAGATCTTGTGCCAGAGCTTTGATATGAGGTGAGCTTGGGCTGAAGGCAGGGCTTGGCCTGTACTTACATGAGAACTGGTTTATAGTCTCTCAATCTAAGACACAAAACGAGCAGAAAAAAAGACCACAAAACCAAGAAACTTGTGTTTCAGTTGGCTGCATATTTCCTTTGGTATGTGATCAAGGATACTGCTTTATGGTCAGCTCAAGCCACTTTAAAATTATATTACCATTAACTTCAGTGGGGCAGGTCTTCCTTAAGCAATATTCAACTTTTCAAGCAATGTTAGTAATGGTCAAGTGACCTAGAGTGCTACCTGAAAAATTACCCTAACAACAGCAGTAAGGATAAGTAAAGGTAAGTGTTCAGCTGAGCTGGTGAGTTGCTCCAACTCACTGTGCTGCTGCACAACCGTAAGAACTCGGGAGAGAGAAGGATGCAAATGGTGTGGTGACTACCTTAGGGTTGGGCAAACACAGGTCAGTAAAGAGCCACTGTCTTGCCTTGAGGTTGCTGCCCTGCAGCACTTCACTCCCATGCTGTGGAGCTACCTTTACCTCTGACACAGTGTGGCTACCAGGAACACTCTCTGGCCTGTGCTAGGTACTGAACCAACAGTGCGCCCAAAGGAGTTTAGGAAAATATTGGCTAGCTTGGATGAAAACAATGCCTGAGACTGGCTGAGCCACATAACGGTATTGAGGAACATGATAAAGTGCCAGGGAAACCATCCTGACACTATGCAGTTTGATAGAATAGATGTAGCATAAGGTAGCAATTATTTTACTAATGGAAGTTCACAGAAACATCAAAGAACAAAACTTGGAACTCTGCATGCATGCCACAACAAGCACCTTTTCTGCCAAGAAAGAGAGTTTGCACCCAGAGATTGTTTTCTTATGTCTTTGCCTTTTTGGGCTGGCTCATAGATGCATTTTCCTTTAAATCTTTCTCTATAAATGGAATTAAATGCAAATTCTGCTAAAACCAAGCATCAAAAAGCTAAAGACCTAAACAGGACTGCAGCCTGTCTCTTACTACAGGTGAAGGGGAGCCAGGAGTACACCTGCCAGCTGGGCTGCCTGACTGACGGGCAGCAGATGAGGCCCAGGGGACCACAACATCAGCAACTGAAGCTGACTACAAGTTTTTCTGAGTAGGGCAGGACTCCACAGACCATTCAAGGTTACAGAAGTATAAAGCAAGAGAAAAAAATGCCCATAAAAGGAAGAAAAGGAGAGGTGCTCCCAACATACTTACAATGCACAGTACCTCTGACACCACAGAGACTAAGGAGCAAGGACTCCCGTGTTGCAGACACTACTACGAGGCTAGAGAGGGATGGACCCAAAAGGCAGCATATGCAGGGCTGACCCAGAAAGTGGCCTGTAGTAAACAGCATCTTATTTGATTGCAGCAGGAAATGATATAACTTTTTTTCTTTTTTCAATTTGTTGTAGGTCTACTACTGAAAAAACAGTACATGTCTTTAAAACACAAATAATTTTAAAGGCTCTTTAATAGATACATTTGCCTCTCATCAATTTTTTCTGATTTTAACTAATGATTGACATAATGTTTTGAACAGTTAAGTCCAGATGACTGCAATTAATTAGCTTTCAGAGCAAAACAAGTATTTTTTTCCCTATCTACTATGTAATGCTTAACTATCTGCATACTTTTCAAAAAGTGTTTCCCTACTGAGGTAGCAGGAAACTCGGACAATGAGCTATTTAAATACATTTGCAATTCCACTTTAAAAACCAGCCTTCAAGCACAGCATTGTAAGATGGCCAAAACCAGAAAAAACAAAAACAAAAACAAAGCAACATTTGTGAATACTTCACCATTTTTACAGTCACCTCTTTGCAGGAAAAATTGCATGGACTGCTCAAGAGAGGAGCTGGGTCTGCCCTAGGCAGCAAGCCTGTAGCCTAGGAGAGTGTGCAGGCACTACAGCCCCAAGTGTGTGCTCCTGGCAATCTCCTGCGACAAATGACCTGAGTGTATAAAATAGTAGGAACTCCAGTAGGAAAATTTCTTCAGAACCAGTGACACCTCTGAGTAACAACTGCAAAGGTCAGCCTTCAGCTTCAGTGAAGTGAACATTGAAAAACTATTTGGCAACACACTTCTAACATTATAAAAGAGGACAATTCCCCCTGATTAAAGGGCAGTGGGATCACAGCCTCCCTTTTCTACTCATAGCTTTGACATTTCCACAGTAATAGGGGACACATTCTGGCAGCTTTAAGAAAATACTAATTCTGAAATCTTTCTACTCTTGTTTGGAAAAAAGTTTCAGCAATTCATTTAATCCAATATGAGGATCCTAGTTCATGGGCAGGGAAGCAGTGCACTGTATCACTGATTAACACAATAATTCAAGATACCAGTGATTTGAGACAGTTGTTTGGTCAGAACTTTACAGTATCATTGATTGAATGTATTTGTTTCATTTTCCTTTTTTTTTTTCCCACTTTTTTTGGGTTTGGGGTTTTTGGTGGGGGTGGTGGTGGTGGTTGGTTGGTTGTTTTGTTTTTCTTCCCCCCCCCACCTTAGAAGGGGATTTAAGTATTCTGGGATTTGTGATACACAAAACCATCAGTATTCTGTAAATATAGGGAAGAGTAAGCTTTATTACTCCTTTTTATGTAATGCTCCACAAGATGCTGCAGACTGACATTAACACTGTGAATTAATGGGGGCAAAAACTGTCCCATCATTTCCTTTATTTTCTGGGCACTACCTGTCTGTTTTGCACATCTACACTGCTGACATAGGGGTAGCTGAGACATCCTTGTGGGACTGTAATGGGCTGTAGAAAACCAAATGGTACAGCATTTGTCCATGCTGATTCAGGATGTAGACTGCCCTGCTACCCTACTGTCTATACTAGCTTTTCCTGCTGTGGAAACAACGCAGTTAATTGTTGAGTGGTTGCTGGTCATAAATCACTGTGAAGCCAGCGAGGGTGATAGTGATTTGGATGTGAGTATCGAAACTCTGCTAGCTATGGCTAGCTCTGGCTAGCTCCACAGTGTGTACTCACTGGTAGAGGATTGGATGTCGTTTCTGTAGTTCATGCATGGGTTTTATGTCAAGCAAACAGACACAATCTAGTTTCACAAAGATGGAGTGCTGAGAAAAGTGTATTGAGTTCAAATCCATCCATCCTTGCAAACCAGAGGGAGAGTGCAAAGCAGTTGTGTGCTTCACATGGGCAGTGGTTTCATTTGTGGGCATCTGTCCTATCCCCAGTGGGGTTCCTGGAAAAATGTAACTGAGGGCTTAAGGCCTATTCATCATCAGCTTGTCCTCAAAGATTTTCTCCACGTAGGCTTAACTTAAACCAGCAAAGTGCTTTGTTGAAACTGCTGCTTTTTTCTTTTTCTCTTTTAAAGAGACCAGCTCTGTGCTTTTCTTTCATTCTGCAGAGTACAGAGCTGACATTACTACCCACATGCTTAGCAGTGCCTCTGCTGTAACCGATGACGCTCGTACTTAAATGCACTAGGAAGACAGGAGTGGGTTGAAGCCATTTTTAGAACAACATGCTATTTCCTTTTTTAGTGCTGACTCATTCACTGTACCTTGTGGTATGTTTACCCCAATTGCTTGCTGCTTCAGAGGCTGTTGAATGGGTGAGGAAGGAATATTAATCAGTGACACATCGCACTGTGCTCCGGAACTACAGTCATGGTGAGTGTGATGCTCTTGCCTATCTTTTGGCTATATTGTAGGAATTATTTTTCTTTAACTAGCATTCAAAGTTATTTCAGTTCTGGAAACTGCAAGCAACTCTTCTGTGCACATCCTTTCAGCACAGTTATCTAGTTCATATCCTTTTTATTTTCTGTTAAAAATCTTTGCTCCTTGCTAGTACTCATATCAGAGTGGAATTAATCAGTCATTGCACATGTGAAACATGTACAATGTACATGTACAATGTACAATTAATCAGTCATGTACACATATGAAACCTAATTAGCCCAAACAGCTGATGAAGACAGAGGAGATCTCACAGCTCACTTATCTTTTTCTTAACGTATTTTATCTTAAAACGAAAATTACTTGGAAAACAGTAGCAGCCACTATGGCTAAAACTATACAAAAGTGTGCATTATTGCATGTGTGATCTACTTGGACTGTTTTACCTGCTGAGTAAGGTCGAAAAGTGTTTGGTGCCCAGAAATGTACTGAAATGCTCAATTTGTCTGCATTCAAAATAGAAATTAAAGGCCCGTACATAATAACTGCAGCTAATCATTAACAGTATATGGTCAGATAAATGCTGCTAGTGTACAGTTACAAATGGTTGCCCTCTGCTCTTGAGGTGACAGTAGACCATCTGGTTGACATTACAGCCCTCTCAAATGGGCTTCTCACTCTTCCCCTCTCCCTTGTCTCTGTATGCTCCCACCACCTCCAATGTAAAAGGAGTGATGCAAATTTGATCTGGGTTTTAGATGAGAAAAATAATCACTATTTTATACAGCTTTACTTCAACTAATTTACTTCTCTTAAACCATCCACTTTAGGACTAGATGACCACCCATGCTTGAAAAAGTCATGTTGACTGAATCACCTCTGACTTACAGCACCACACTCCCAGTCCAAGGAGATGCCCCAGCTGCAAGGACTCTGTGTGGAGAAGGGAATGTGAAACCCTAAAAGAGGAGCCAGAGATTAAGCTTGGAGATTTACCAGGTTAAAGAAATACTTGCTTTCAACTCTAGGACATGACTGTAGAATATAATGAGCAGACACCTTCAAAATCTCATGTCTCATCCCCTATTTCCAGGAATTTGTTAATTTGCTAGCAGCTTCCTTCTTAGAAAGAAAATTTCTATATTCGCTCTTTAGAGTTCCAGTTTGAAGGAAAAGAAGCTCACTAATTATAGTGGAAGACAAAGTGGAAGCCCAGAAACATAAGACAGAAAACAAAGTCTCAAGCACAGGCCTAAGACACTGCCATGGTCTTTCAGTTTGAGATTCCTCATATCTAAAGTCTCAGTGGAAAACAGAAGCAGAAATATTTCAGGCAGGTACTGAAAAAGAACAACAGGAAGAAAACCAGTAGATAGAAAAGTGAGCTGGCTACTGAGAATCCTCGTATGACTAGGTAGTAGAACATAAGCCATCTATAAAAATTGATAATATTAATATATAAATAGAAAATTAATTTTTATTATTCTGAGGTATGCTTATGTATTTGTGTATTCATTGACAAGACTATAATTTCACACCTTTATTTTAAAAAGAATTAAAAAGAAATAGCTGACATCAGTCAGGACAAATGTATTTAATATCACTTTAAATACAGAGTAGCTGTGAAGGGCCTTGGGATTTTAAGCTGATCTGTTCACTTGTGCACCTCAGGGAAATCTGCTGCTGCACATCAACGTCATAATCCCTTGAATTCTCATTGCTATCTACTCTTGAGCAAGGCAGCAAACTCTCCTGAGTAGGAATTCTGACATGTTTCTCTACCTTTTTCAGTTTCTGAACCTAATGATTATTTGCATCCAATCATTAGTCAACGATGCTTCTTACATGCCATAAGAAAAGTCAAATATCCCTCCTCAGTTTCGCAGATAGAGCAACTGAAGAGTGCAGTGATTAATAAATTACATTTCCTGGGACAGAGAGAAAGTTCCTGGCAGAGCTAATAATGGGACATATCTCTGATCTTAATGATTGCATTGTGACAGCCCAACATCCCTCAAAGTAAAAGTTTCAAAACCAGGCATTTAGTTATGACATTGACAGAACGGGGTCCCCTCAATTTCTTTGCTGACCTTGGGCTAGTGAATGAGCCAGCCACTCAGTCTGAAGGATATCTATGCTCTGAATGGCATATTCTGATATGATGAAACATATGTTTTATTTTAATATTTTATAATGAGAATATTTCTAGTATAGAATTTCTTGTATTATTGCTTTGGACACAAGTATAGATTCCTTGTGGAACTAAGGTAACTGAGCACTTGAGTCTTAAAAGATTTCCATTACAGGATCTCTGTGAATAGGGAATGGGTACTATCCCATTTTTAAAGGGTCTTAAAAACAAAACCACAAAGTCTCTGTGCAGCAAAAATTAGAATTCACATCTCCTAGATTTTAAGCTAGATGAACCTACTAGTGGATAGATGAACCTACCTAATTACTGAATGAAAATTCCTTTCTGTAGTAATCCCAATTCACGAAAAGCATAAAAAATGACTGTAAAGAAGTGTGCTTTTCTGACCCCTAGGCTTGTCACTGGGCTTAATCTGAAGCTTAGATATAGCCGAGTTAGTTTGTGAACTCAGTCTTTCACATTCACTAGAAGATGCTGATATACATTGGGAGTAAGGAGAAAGCCAATGAAAAGTAAAAATTGATGGCTCCTGCAAAGACAAACAAGATGTAGCAGTGGAGGGATGGGGAAGAAGAAACAATGAAACATGATTGAGAGGGAAAGCACTATACCCAAAAGAGGTGTAGAGGAACCAGAGTTGTCAGGGTAGAAGTATGAAACAGCAAGGAAAAACTAGTCATATCTAAACTTCTCTGTAATGTCACAGCTGTATGCATGGTTTTAGAACATAGACACTTCACACAGAGTGGAAGTCTCTGCACATGACGCACTTCCAGTTCTGGCTCATTGAGTTAGATCAAAAACTTCCAGGGAAGTGCAGTCTATTTTACATACATGAGAATGTACTTGGATATGATAAAATACCACAGCTGTCAGTCTAGATTGGAATAAATTTGCATGGTAATGCTATGAGGGCTGCAATTTATTTTCCTTTCTCTGCAATGAGAAACTTTTCCTGTTTCAGTAGGGAAGACTGATCCTGGATGTCTGCGTATGCATTTGAAAAGATCTGGCTCTTCAAGTGTGACTCATTGCTATTGGACACCTATAGCTCTGAGAGGAGAGAGCTCTGCACAGAAGTGCAGTCATATTGCTAATCTGTGTTTGCCAGTTTCTGTAGGGCCCAGAGAAACTGAAAATCTCCAAATATATAAATCTGGATCAGAGATTTCCCCATATTAATGTGAGAATCAGTTAAGTTCTGCAGAAAGAGGAGTTCCTTAACAAGAAATAGAAAAGAACATACTCAGAACAGTGTGGGCTTTGTAGGCTATAGTTAGTATAAATTACTAAAGGAATATTTGTATTCTACATTTTTTCCAGTGCCAAAGCTAGCTGATGAAATTATCCTGAAAGGTACTCCCTCCTTTCTGCTCTACACCCACTACAGTTCTCTGTATAATCTGATGTGCTAATGTCACTTGTGATGGGAATGTGCTGGACATAGGCCAGGCAAATGATGTAAATGTCTAAAAATAGTATTTTGGAAAGTATTTTTAAACCCATGTCACTTTACGATCCAGATCATTGTGCAGCATGATAAATAGTTACATTAGTGTGACTTTGGGGCAGCAAATGGCATCAGACAGAAGGTATAAAAATTTAAATGTAGGAGAAAATGGGAGCTTCTTGGTTGCTGAAAGAGAAAACACATGCAGAACACCATCAAAACCAGTTTGAAGGCCAAGTCTGAAATCTCTCTCTCTCTGAGGTACCCATGTGTCTTTTAATACAGATGTTGTTATAGTATGGTCTCAAAGGAGGTTCAGTTCAATATGATCCTGGGTGATCCAACCATTAAAAAGAAATATATGGGTGATCATCACCACAACAAAGCAATTTGGTATACCAGTAAATCCATTCTTCTGTTACTTACAAAAACATGGAGAAAAGAAGTAAAAGAACACAAAAATAGGATTCCCCACAGCCTGTTTTTAATATCACCCATTCACTGATGTATTTGAAACACTTTTTCTAGTCCCCAGACTGCTGAAAGAACTGTTCCTTTTTTTAGTGTGATATATGTATTTCATAGAGATGTTCAGTGTAAATTCCAAAGATGAAAACACATCCACTGACCTGAAAGTAATTTATAGCACACCTGTTTTATAGTTTTTAATCTGTGGTCTATAAACAAAAAAAAAGCTAGAGATTTCTCCCTTTAATGGAATATCTGCACTAGGAGAGCCGTACAGAAATTCTTTGAGAGATACCTTTGTATATTTTTTATGATGACTATGGCATATGGTGTGCTGCTCTTTTTGTTAAAAATCTCAATAAAATCTTCCTCTTACCTGAAGGTAATGGCACGGCCTCAAGGAAGGTTTGATTTCTTGATGAACCAGAGGCTTATCTAAGTTCAGTGATGATTTGCGATAAGCTTCTTTAGCCTGACTTACTGTAAGCGTGGACCAAGAACTCCTTTTCATATATTTACTATCAGGGGTCATTGGTAGCCCTTCACAAGCCGAACACTTCACATCATTGTTACTTTTGGAAGTCTTCAATGAGAGATCCCCAAAATGCCCCTGGAGTGCCTCAGGATAGCAATGGGATATATGATCTGCATGGTGCCTATTTACCACACTAGGGGTTCGGTAAGTGCTATCACTGTCCAAATTATCATCAGAGCTCCACCAGCTACTCATTCCAGATTTATGCTTGCCTTCTGGTTTTCGCTCCTTACTTTTACTCCTTTTGCTATGCTTGGAATGGTGCCCATGATGATGATCATCCCCTCGACTGTCTCCCTTTGTTCCATTAACATTGCCCTTGGATGATCCTTCCAGAGAGTGAGATTTAGTAAAAAGTTTCTGGACAGAATGAACAAGATGGCGTATCCTTCCTGGGCTCTCACTGCGTTGTTCCGCAGCTGTTGAGGTCCGCTGGTACTGTAAAGTATGAAACCCATCCCGGTGAAGAGGAAGTTGTTTCTCAAATTGGTCCAAAAGATTTGCAGGAATACGGTTAATCTTAGGGTTACCGTGAGACATGGCGCAGTCGTCTCTGGAGTCGTAATGTGAGCTGTAGTGCATTCTGGGGAAAGTGCTACTTGACATGTGATCGCCCATTACCATGGGCATCATCATGCACTCAGAATGAATGGAGCTGCGTGGGGAGCAACGGTGGTGGTCCAGCGGGCAACTCTCCGTGGGGCTGAGAAGATACGACTGCCTTGGCTCCTGCCCATGGTGGATATGGTCATGGGTATGTTCACAATCTTCAGGGGATGCTAAGCCACAAGTATGAGCTGAACATAACTGTGGTTGATTGCGACTACCAGATAATCCTTTCATATTCCTCGGAGCAGGAGAGTATCTTTCTTCATTGAAGTGCTGAGAAGGCGACCATGAGTACTGCTGGTCTGTCATGAGAACACATAAAACCTGTGTTATGTGTCTGATTAAAAGATTAACTTGAAAATTCCAATTATATTGAAAAACTAAACATTTTTTCTCTATGAGCTTGGTGGAAAGTCTCACCATTCATGAAATTTCCTTCACCATTTTAAAACTGATTAAAATTATTCACTATGAGTAAATTATGGGGTGAATATAGCCTCCTTTCTGTTTGCAAAATTGTCTGCTAGCAGTTCTAGATGTTATGAATCTATTCATTGTGTAAATTTACTCAAATTTAATGGATACATTCAAGTATTCAGTTTATTATTTAATATTTACAGCTCATATGTCGAGCTTTGTGGCTAGTCATTTAAGTTACATGGGTCTAGTTTCTATTTTGGTCGTTTCACTGTTGGGTATATTAAATGTATCCCTTCTCCATGGAGCCATTTTTGTACCATAAACTGAACTTCATTTTCTTCAATGAATGTCAGCTTCATGATCCTAAGTTCACTCTTCAGAAGTATAAATAATAAACAGCAAAGAGAAAAAAAAAATGAACCTGCTGAAATGAAGCTCAATTTTTATATTGCTAAACAGTTCATGAAAAAGCATTTCATACAATTTGAACATCTGTTATCCTTAGTCCAGAAGTATTATTGCTATTATCATACATGTAGAGTATTCTCCATTAGGCAGTTTTCCCCTTTTTATGACCAAACTACAAAATATTTACTTAATGACTAAGTTATTCCTGAAAAAAAACAAATATATTTAGGTACATACTAAGGGTTTTACATACTTGATTACTTGTTCCTATGAATCATGTACTCCAAGTTGTAGTTATTATGCAAGCATGATTGCTAAATAAGAGTAGCTTGTAAGCAAAGATTTTGATACTTAAGCCTTTGATTTTTTTCTCTCATGTAATTTCTTGCAGCTGTCAAATGCTACAAACAGAAAATTAAAAACAACCCCAGAAATACTTCAATTTGATTTTCTCATTCACTTTCCCTCTTCAATTTCAGCTTCTTTAAGAAACATTTCAAAAGCAGACAAAGAGATAGGATGTAAGATAATCCTTCAGAGGATAAGACAGATGTGTAAGTGTTTATACAACCCACTTAGCACAGCCTTTCTGCAAATTTGCTCTAAGAACCTAAATAATCTCACACAGGTGCTTGATACAAGGAAGTTGCAGGTCTCAACCAGAATGGAAGCCAGAGAATATCTATTAACTGGACACTGGAAACCAGGCTGTAGACATAACACAATAATTGACAGCACTTTGAAGGGTTTCTAACCATATGACAAAGCTCTCCTAAATCATATTTCCACTGCTGGTGAAAACTCAGTGCCTGGATATGGTTATGAAACAGATCAATACTCATATCTCTCTAATTTTATTCAACTAATATGTGTTACATCATGATACCTTCAGTACAGAAGGCAATTGGTTGCAAGTCTTTAGCATCAGCTATCTCATAACCTAAATGCTCTATATTTCCTATTATGGGAGATGCTTTGATAATTTTATTACACCCTAATTTCAACAGAGTTCCACACAACATTTTAAAATGAATGCAGCATTAAACTAATAAACAGTGAAGTATCCTTCAGCCTTGGCACAATCCTGTCACACTGAAGTCAAAGATGGATTTAAGGGTCCAAATGTCACCTCCATACTTCATCATGGCATGGAACTGATGGGTCTGTGCATATATCCTTTTCTGCTTCTATTTTGTTTTCCTGCCTGTTTCTTTTACTTAATTCTTGGCTATTATCACATCAAAATAAAATCTTATTACTGCTGAATACTCAGTCTGTTGTCCTATTTAGGTTATAATGCCTTGCATAAATGTAGTTACAGAAAGGAAATGTAACTGTTTCTCTGAAATGATGTCATTTTGATTATATACAGACATGGCAGTAAATTATAACAGTGCTTTGGAATTCAGCCACATAAGTAGTCCTGTAATTAGTGGTACTTTACCCAGGATATTACCAAACATTATCAGGGGAATAATAATGGACCATGTGCTGAATTTACTTAGTCTGTACTTCCTATAAAGGGTTCCCAAAGCACCTGACAGAGATTACTGCAGTAGTTCTTACAAACCCATGAGATTAGATGGAGGGAAGAAGGTTTTTTTTACAATGAGGGTGGTAAAACACTGGAAGAGGTTGATCTAGTTGAAGATGTCCCTGCCTGTTACAGGGAGGTTGGATTAGATGACCTTTAAAGGTCTCTTGCAACCCAAACTATTCTATGATTCTATGTGGAAGGTACTGTTCTCCTTTCATAGAAATAGGAAGCTGCAATACAGGAAACATTTTCTAAAGTGCTTATGGATTTTCTGATTTTAATATTCACAGAGGTGAGAGCCAGAGGGAGGTGGAAGGAAGCTCTTCTGTCACTCTGACAGCACGACGAGAGTCAACCCCAAGCCTTTTCATGACAATCTTGCACATCTGTGAAGGAATATACCTTGCACTACGCCTCACCAGTGCATTTAGACAAAAAAGTAAGGGCATGGCAGACATCCAAAATTAAAGAAAGAGAGTAAGAAACTAAATTAGTTCCTGAGCACAGAATTGCTGGTCCCTGGTGATTTCTTTAGGCCTCATGCAACATGAAAAATAGCCCACAAGGCTTCAAACATTTTCATCCTGTTACATCCCTAGGAATATGAGATATGATGACTTGACTGTACTGCAGTGGATAATCTAACAAGAGCTTTTCTGTCTCTCATGGCTCCCTGCGATTCTAGCTCATTGCAAATGTAGAAAAATACGATTTTCTGTATGTTGCTTTCACATAGCACACTTTCATATAGCATTTTAATTGCTACATGGAATGTATGAATAATTTTTGTTTGAAACGCAGTAGCTAGAAACTGCTATAGGCATTTATTAAGCTTAATCAAAAAAATTAAAATATGAATTAAGAAGTAGGTGTTTTCCGGAAGTAATTGCCCCCTCTTAACTGTGTCATAGAGAGTAACTAAAACTAGATAAACCCCCAAATTACTTACATGTGCATCATTTAAATTTATCACTCCAATTAGGTTTGTCTATTTAGGACATCAAACTGTTCTTTATCCCAGACACAACTACTTCTCCATACAAATCTTTTGAAAAATCTTCAGTATTTTGAAATACAATATATAAATGTATCAAGTTATTTGTGCTTTGTACTATTCAGTCAACTTTGTTCAGGAGACTGAAGGGCTCAAAGAAACAGTTGAGCTGTGGCTGAATGAATTACTGTCTCGTACCAAAGCAGTGTAATTGCCCATGTGCTAGCTCTTAGCCTGCCAAGAAAAATGTGCTAGCTTAAAATTCAATTAAGCTAACATGCTTTTCTAGCATTTGCAAGGGGCTAAAAGTGTGTCTATGGTCAATGACCACAGCTCAGCTGATTCATAAAAATTCATAAAGCTACAGCAATTTTTTTCTCAATCCTTTCAAAAGAAATTTAATATTTTGGTATAATAAAATAGTTTCAGATCTGATAGATCAAATAATGACAGATTAGACTGAAGTTTCAGTCTATATCTTGAATTTTTTTTTTTTTTTACAGCAGGTCCTATGTTTGCTGTGGGCAATCACTCTAAAAAACAAAATGCAGCCATCAGAACTAAAGACCTAAAAAGAGATGGAAGAAAAAATAAACATAGTGGCACATAACCCAAAGCAGACAAAGCAGACAAAGAGATAAAGGAATAGGAACAGAGAAAAATATATTAAATGAGAGCATAGGAATGGCTTATTTTAGATTTCATCAGAGCAAAATGGAATCTTCCAATTAAAGTCAATGGATAGTCAGATAATGCTTAAAGACTGGGGTTGGGGGTGGACCTAGAACAAGACATAGGCTGTTATGTCAGAGAATCCAGTAATTCCAAAATCCTGAAAATCCTTTAAAGCTCTTCTTTTTCAGAGACTACTGTACAGTTATGTCAACCTTTAACATTGGCAGATGAAAGGATTTCTGCATCCCTTCCCATCTCTTTCAATTATTTCCTTGTTATGCCATGAACTGTCCTGCTTTTTTTCCTCCTGTTTTCAGTTCTGGACTTTCTGAGACTTGTTCTCTTGCTCCAAGCAGAGGTTGGTTTGCCTGTGTTTGGGGTCTGGCCACAATTTTTTAGATCATCCAAGCTTTTTCCAGTATCAAGGAAAGAAAGAAAGGTTCAAGGACCAAGAATAATGTTTGCAATAATGGATTAGAATTGCTATTAATGCTCTAGGTCAGAAGGCTAAAACCCTCTAAGTAATGAAACTTAAGAGCTGTGCATTTCTAGAGTTCCTGGAGCACTGCTCTTGGCTAAAAAGTTTCAATATTAAGACACTGAAACTTCTCTGACATTCAAAAGAAGTACATCTGCACAAATCTTTTTGCGTGTTGGATATTAGAAGCAAGCTTTCAGAGCATGATAATACTCTCTGGAACTACTAAATGATGCACGATTATTTTCTTACTTTTCTTTCTGTTGAGAAATTAATTTGAATTGCTTTAACCTTATAAGCCCCTCAGCAAAATGCTTTCCCATCTGAAACATCTGTGCTGTTTTCATTGGAGAAGGAACAGTTCTTCTGCCTAGTGTAACCAGGAAAATGCATTGCTGAAAAGAGATACCTAATCTAGCTTTCAAAAGCAGGTGGTAGACAAAACCAGACTGCTGCATGTTGCTGTTTCATAGAGTTGAATCAGTGTGGCAATGCATTAGGAAAAATATATACTCACAACTTAACCTACAAAAAAAATGAAATATTGGAGAAATGGGCATATTAATAAATAAGTAGACATTAAACATGAAAATGGATAATTAAAATGTTTTAGCTGGAAAAATGTCTGTCCAAGGTTTGCACTAAGTAGTGTTAGATGAGCACTGTTTCCTCATTAACTTGTTATAGTATTTTTCCCTGTTTTATTCTCGCCTTGAAAATGAATATATACAGGGATTGAGAAGAGTGACTGATTGGCCAAATGCAAGGAAGAAGTTCTGGAAATGCAAATGCCTTATGCTTCTGTTATGGTCTTATGAGATTTCCAACCTATTTATGTAGCACAATACCTGGTATAAAATAGGCATAAAATCACAAAGATTGAGTGACCACCTTACAGTTTTAGAAGATGACTTGTATTTTCTGTGATGTGTGTGCAGTTCATGCAGTGCATTGACCTTTCCGTGAATTCCTACATATCTGCTCAGGCTGCTTA
Organism: Aleadryas rufinucha; assembly: GCA_013397815.1. Lineage (NCBI taxonomy): Eukaryota > Metazoa > Chordata > Aves > Passeriformes > Aleadryas > Aleadryas rufinucha. The sequence goes on from VZTH01004836.1 coordinate 104,918, forward strand.
CTTGAAATATTGAACACTGAGTAGCATCCCCTGAAAGACAAGTTACATTGGTTCCCGTAGGACCTTTGCACCAAGGTACTTTATGCACCCAGTCCCCCTGCACAGTCAAATGGAAGAAGTAGGTTGTTCTGAAGAGCTAAAACCAAACACCAAAATGCCCAAAACTGTCAAACAGCACATGGGCTGCACACGGATGCTTGGTTTGTTTGGACACAGAAACCTGAAAAACAAGTACTTTTTTATTCAGAATCCTGGGCACTGTGTGGCAGGATTGTAGAGCTCTGTTTCCACTAGCAGTGTAAACAGAGCTAGAGGATGTGTCCAGCCCATACAGTTAAACTGTTGCTATCATAATTTCATACTATGTAAATAGGACTCCTCCAACTGATACATAAGTATGACTTCAAGAACAACATGAGCCAAAAATTGTTACAAATATGCAGTCTAGATGTGGTTTTATTTTTGACCAAGAAACTGGCATGCCTCTTCCAAAACCCACCAGATGAATACTACCCTTTGTGTACATGTTTGCCTCTGCTGACTATGGCAAAAACTGTGGCTGACAAGCTCCAATGCAGAAACCTACATCATAAATGCATAAATTTAGGTGATCTGAGGCACACGGATACTGCTAAACCATGGAAAATGTTTTGATAGCCCAAGCTAATTCAGTGGAACCACATGACAAATAATGACCAAGGGTAAGATGGTTTTTGTAATTCCTATGTTAGATAAAAATGGACATTCAAATTCTATTAAAACAGCACCAAAGTCCAGAACATACCAAATTGGAGAGAAGTCAGAAAACCCAAAGGGAGAATTAAGGAGCATGTGGAATGCTGCAATTTATTCAGTACAGTCAGTTTTGAGCACTGTTATGCAGGTGTCTGCATGTGGAGCAAATATTTGATAGCACTGAATCCTATTGTGCAGCCTGACAGCTCTCCATGTCTATCCATCTTTCAAATAAATATTAGTAGACTGATAGTCCAATATCTCAAGGGATTTATTTCTGAGATAAACTAGCATGATAAGAGAAAAGGGTATATAGTAAAAGGGGTGCAGATAACTGTCAATGAGCAAGAATGGAATCTTGGAAGTGGTGGGGGACACAAAGCACAATATACTGGGAGGAAGAAAAGTAAACAGTTGTGATAACTGGGGAAAGCTGTGACCAGGGACAAGCTAAAGCCAGGTTACAACACTGACTGCCTTGCATGGAGAACAGGGCATGCTATTTGTGAAAACGCAGAAATGTGGAAACAGTATTTGAGGAATGTACCCATCTCACATCTGGGTGGAAAGGTTGGCCCTTGGACTGAATGGAGAGTATGAGAGTCGCAATATTGTGCCCATGCCATGACAAAGGACAGGACAGAAATCCATGAGATGCAGTATGGGATTTGTATAAAGCTCCAGGATATGGAGTGGAGCAATGCAGGGAGTCCTCAGGATGGTGCAAAATTAATTTCCATTGGTTTGAATTGTGTGATATCTTGGTACCAACTAGTATGCAGCACACAGACCTTCACAGTGCTTTCCAAGTTTGAAGTACATTGCCATTATTCATCTTTCAACAGTGCTATGACACAGGTAAGTCCACAAAATGATTTACAACTAATATTTTTTCACAGAATCTGTATGATCAGCAAAGTTTTGAAAAAATTATAATATATCAGGACTAGACTGACCTATAATAACTAACATATAAGCTTATTTTCTGGAGAAATACAGCTGTATGGAGTCAACTGGAACTTCACTATCACTGAACAATTGGTTATAATGCTTGCAAATACACAGCAGAAATGCTAGCCCAACACCATTAAACTTCTTTTGTTCCTTATTGTGCCTGGCTTTATGGACTTCCTTTCCTAAAGGATAAAATTTTGCTACTTGCACTTATTAGGTCCTGAGACAATCCATTTCCCTCAGGGTCATAAAACTGCCACTATTTTCTCAGCAATTAAAGAAAGCCAGAGTAATTGCATGGTACAGCTCAAAGGTACACACAGAAGTCTATGCACAACTCTGGAAGTACAAGGAAAATCCTTGTCACACTGATAACAGTAACAAATCTCCCATTAAATTCATGGGGCTGGGATTAGTTGTAAACATTTGCTAAGAAAAGTTCTTTGTTATTTTGACTATGACACCCGTGTTGCTTGAGGTAGGTCATCTCTATCAGGGCTGTATTTTGCAGAATGCACAATTTATGCTGGACTGGAATAAACATGTTAGAAACCTGCAAGGGTTCCCAGTCAGAAAGATGACAGCATGGAAGGGTAAAACTGGTTCTTCTGAAATACTGCCTGTGATAGCAAAATGGCCAAGATTTAATCCCAAGAATCCAAACCACTTGGACCAACTATTCAGCTGAATGGAACTGCCAAATTGCCAGCGTTTCTCTTCTGCTAAGAAATACTTATCATTGATTCTTAAATAAAAATCAAACAAAAGAAATAATGCTGATATTTATGATCTTCCCTGATTTTTTTTTCTTAGTGTTTCTGGAATTCTTCTGAATTTGTCCATTTTTTATGATGATATATCACGGAGGAAATTTTCCACCCCATCCAATACTAAGGGGACTATGAAAACAAATGCCCACGTATCCAAGCAAAAACATTTATCATATATTCACTCTAAATTGTCTTTTATTATTTCTTTAAAATGTGGGTATATTTTAAATATTTCACTTTTTTTACAAAGTGGTCTTCTGGGAAAGAAATAATGTAATAATTAATTATCAAAAGCATTCATTATTGCCATGGAACAATGACTGCTCAATTTAAAATACCATTCTATTTCAAAATTACTTTCTTCTTTCTTTTTTTTTTTTTAAACATTAATTCAGCTTTTAAATTATCAGAACTGAAGAAAATTATTTGATTTTCTGTTTGCTTCAGCATCAGTTCTTTGAAGACTTTCGATTCACCAAAAATTTTAGTTTTAGCCATGGTCTGACCCAAAAGAACTATTTTACTTTTTGGAGTTTATCGTTATCTGCTCAGGTGAACACCCTTGGTGCTGCCTCTTGCTGCTTTGCCATTGTATGGTGAACTTTTCTGTTCAGTTCAACCCACTGAGATGGAGGAGGACTCATCCTGATTTTCCTATGGGGTAGAGGAAGAAATAGCAGCCTGGTGACAAGATCCTGTTTAAATCTGTTGCCATAGTAACAGGCAGACAATCTTCCTCTTTACATAACCTCCAGATTGGGAATTTTTCAAATCAGGGTGCTGTCTCTTTTCTGCTTGGCTGAGCTCTGTTTTGGATCTATGACAAACACTGCAAACATTAATTGCCTTTCCTCACCATCACTGGCACCCAGATTTTCCATGTGGCAGTGAAGGGCCAAACTGTGACTCCTGTTCCTGGGATGAGGTGGTGGTTTAAGAACCCCAACTCCAGGCAAATTTGAGACAAGGCATCTCACTATGCTGCTGTCTGTTCCCTTATGAAGAGAAATGACATTATAAAAAGAAGGAAAAAACAAGTGAAGTTGCACAACAAAAAGTGACAACTGAACTCAGCAGTGAAAGCTGGGATTGTATTAGCAATCTTTGCTGGTGTTTATCCTGCTGCACTGCTTCTGCCAGTGCAAATTCCCTTTGGAAGACAGTGGTCTATGTGCCCAGCACTGTGACAGAAAACTGAGGTCATTTACCTCCACACTGGAAGCATCTCCACCACCCTGGTTGTGCCACAAGTTGTCCCACTCCCAACAGAACTTAAGCAGGCAATGATGACTGTGGAGGTAGAGCATGGTAACTTTTTTTTTGAGGAAATGGAGAGCACATCATTTAAGCTGCTCATCATGGGGATATATTTAAAAGGCTATACATTTTATCCTTTTGAAAAGGGACAATCCAGTGAAGACATTCATTGAGGAAGGCAGGTGTGGCTAAGCAGTCAGTCTCTCATATCTCATCTCATCTCATCTCATCTCATCTCATCTCATCTCATCTCATCTCATCTCTGAATAGTGTGCAGCCATCACACTATGGAAGGTAAATGTTGTGTGTCAGGTATGCACCCAGGTGTTACAGAGGTCAGAAGCGCATGAGAGAGAGAAAAATGTCCCTTCTTTGCCAACATCCCACATGTGAAATAATTTAGAACAGAAATATTTGTTTATGAATGCCTAACCCCCTTTGTATTCTGTAGTAGAAATGGATGAATAATTCATTACAAATATCCTATTTGATTAATCTTACATCCTTACAAATGTCTTCTCCTGTTTGTGAATTGACCTTGGGCCTAGTGGGATTTTTGCAGAGTTATTTGACATTAGGAAGTATTTAATTTTTAGAAATAGCTTCTGATCTGCAGATTGTTAGTAAGCATTTGTTGCCAACAACCTATAATTAAAATGCTGGACAGTTAACATGTTTTTATATGATGTTTGGGCCATATAATATGATTTTGTTCTATGACTGAAAGTAATTTACAGAATAAGTTCTCAAGCATAACTAAAAGGAATTTAAAGTTCAAAATTTATTTTCTGAAAATAATTTTATTTCATTAACATTTTCTACAGTCTTGATCATCACATCAATAAGCTTCTACACCAAAGTTTCTGGGTACAGAAAAATGAAGGATAGGAAGTGGAATTATTTCAAGATACGATGGAGTAAGACTAATAAGAAAGGCTAGTTTTTGCAGTATCTGTTCATCTAGTCATCATAAGCAAATAATAGGGTGACACCAAATGACATCAAGGCACATCATATTTAAAATCTCTTGCAAATTTAAAAGACTTTTATATCGTCATACCAAACCAGCTGGCTACATATTTTTATTATATGACAGAAAGATAGCCCCGTGGTTAGAGGATTAACTCGGGAAATCTGCAGTCAAGTTTTCTGTCAGCCATGAATTATTTGTATTGCTCAGGACAAGGCCACGGGCAGGGGTATCAGTTACCATGGAGAGGCTTGACCTTACCTCACTGGGTTGCAGTGAACCTTTGTGCGCATCTCTTGTAGACTCCCTGCTTCCATTCCCCATAGGATTAGAACAAAATTTCTGTACCTCTGAGTGCTAGTGTCAGAAACCAGGGAAACATTCAGTCTGTGGCCCATCTAAGAATTTAAGCCAGAGTGTTACTGTGCCTGCTGATTACCGGGATGAGTGTCACTGTAGTGGTTACTCTGCGTGGCCAAGCCACATGTCTGACTGAAGTCCCACCAGCTCCAGTCAGTCTACAGATGTTTAACTATCCCTGGATGCTCTGGAGAAAGGGGCACAGAGACATGGATGTGGCACAAAGGAGAGTCAAGAGCTCACTGACAACCCCATCTCTGTCCTTGAGAAAATTTCCTGTTGTGCCTGGTACATGAAGCTAAAACCCTTGAAAAGTACAAAGTGTTCAGACACTGACTGCACCGAGTAAGGAGGGATAATATGATAGAAGGACAGACAGACTGAAAAGTCAGGACTTTCTTTATTCATTTATTTCAAGAACAGCCACGTCCTTCCCTCCTTCCAACACATAAGGTCATAAAGGCATGATCATGCAATCAACAGTGATTGAATAACCATGAGTTACTGTCTGACCTTTGAACTTTACCAATTAATCAAAAGCACAAATGCATCAACTGTGAAATAAAAATACGTTTTCATAACCTGCCCTTAAACTCCCTTACAGTTTACTTTGTAATTGGGGCATATTAAGAGCATTATTAATAACTGTAACCTGTTTTACAGGTTTCAACCTTTTCCTTAACTTCAATGCAATATCTATTCCTGAAGAGAAAACAGCAATTTAGTTTAGTAAAAAGTCTTTAGTGCAAGTTCTCTTTCCTTGCTTTACATTAGATGCTGTTAACTATAAAACTTGTGTAAAGTCTTTTCCTTACATATATAAAGGTGTTAAAGCAATTTTTCAATAATCTATTTTTCCCTCTTCACTCTGTACATGCACTACCTATTAAAATAGAGATTTAAAGAGAAGTTCATCCCATCTTCCCTGTTCACCATTCTTTAACTATTTGAATGCCTTTCAAACATGACATTTTTCTAAGTCACTTGTTAAGATCACACTATTTGCTTTAGAAACCTAAAGCAAAATGTTGCCTTACCCTTTACATGCCTTAAGTAAACAAGACTGAGAAATTTTCAGATAGCACAGAAAAGAGTAGTTTCATTCAATGTTTATTTTCTAATACATTAACGTTGTTTAGATAATAAAAACACCAGCTAGAAGAAAGCTTGGAATTGAAAGAACTCCAGTTTCCATGAGACTTACAGTGAGCTGCTTGAGATCACACAAGTCAGATCTCTTGCTCCCATCACCATGCCCTTGCTTATTTGGTTAACCAGGTTGCTTATTTGAGATATTCCTAGTGAAAAGAATAGGAATTTTTGGTGTGAGCGTGAATCTTTTAACAATAATATTTATCACCATGAACTCTGGTAACAAATAAATGTTAATGGAAAAGCTATGAAGCATTGTTCTCAAAAACTGACTGTTAATGCTTGGATAAGCTTTTTTTTGAAGGAATCCATTGCACTTCTGCCTGTTTTAACTAACGAGCTATTTTATAGAATCAATAGTGGGAAAGAGTTGAGATCAGTCCTATCCCTTGATACCTTTTTCCAATTCAGGCAGTGGATCATTTTATTAAAAATATTATTTAATGACTATTCAGCATTTTCACTCTGGTGAGATACTGTGCAAACATTAATTAATCCCCACCAAAGCCCCAGACCTCACTAGGAAATACTAAACCAGTTTTAAAAATGAGGGCCTGGAGCCAGAGATCTTTCAGTACCACAGAGATCATAACTTGAAGCTCCTCAGGACAATGAGAGTCTAGAATAATGAATGGCCCTGCAGTTAGAGGTACCTTAAAGAACATCATCCTGACTCTGTCTTGACTTGGGGCAATTATTTTACTTCTCAAGGAAAAGCCCTTTCTGTGTTTTCTTCAGGGATGAAGGTTTCTAGCAGTCTGTCAGATTGAGGCTGTTCATACAAAATAATGACATAGTCATTGGGTTATGTATACACAGAGGAGAAGCGAGCCCATTTCCATAGTTCAGTGATTAGAGTATCCACCCAGAGTCACATTTCTCTCCAATGAATATTTAACTTTATACATGTGCAACAGCAAGAAAAAGTGAAGACTGAGATAGATCTAATAGTTTGCAGCTTTTTCACTTATGTTATATATATATAGAGTTCATTGATTTGAACACAAATCTTCACGTGACAGAACACAACACTGGGGCAAAGACAGAAAGACAGATATGTCCCGTCCATCTGTAGAGGTGTAGCACATTAACATAGCTGTAACTACAGAGCTTGTCTACACAGAACTTGAATATCCCACAACTTTTATAAAAGTCTTCCCGATTTCAGAGATTCTCTCTAGGGGAGAAGGGGACATCATACGTTTTTACATTACTGATGGTATCCAGTCCACTGATTTTGACCACCTCCAGTTTGGTAGATAGGTCCTGTCAGGAGGACAGGATTTTCTTCTGAAAATATTGAAGCCATCCACCTCTTCCCATGTATTATCTAGCAATCTTTGGTACTTTCAGAGGACTCTAATAAGGACACAGTTTAGGAGCAAGGACAGATTTTTCTTTGCTTTTGGCGCATTTTTTTTCAGTCATTTGGCCATAAATAGCTGAAATGTTTGAAAGCAGCTTAACTTCTTTCTAGTCTAGTTGTTATTTTTTGTTGTTATTGCTGTTGTTTTACTTTCCTGTTTCTCATTTCTGACTAATCCATCTTTTTCCTAGTCAGGGTTCTGGATAATTAGTCAGTTAGAATATATCTTTGTGTTAACCTTTGATTACCTATTTCATAAGAGGGTCCTTGCTCCTATAGATACCTGACAATATTACTGACTTATATACCATTTACTCTGGATTCAGAAATCCTGCAGTTCTTTCTCAAACAAATGGGAAGGAGAACAATTTTGACATACTTCTAAAGCATGACTTATCTCACCCTTCATTAAGCTTCTGAAGCAGGCCAAACCTGCTATGTCCTAGAAAAGTCTATCACTCTTCATTGACTCTGAAAGAAGTCCAGAGATCTACAGTTTAGACATCTACATCTGAAATACTTTCCAACTCATATGAGATGAATTCTAACCCAGGGCATCTGAACTCCTTCCTGTGTGCTGTAAAATGGGACAGCAAGATGAAAAAACCCCAAATGTCCAAGAAGGCTGAGAGACTTGCTCATTTCATAACTCCTCCATGGGATCCACTTGTGAGATTCTTAGGAAGCCTCATGTTTAACTGTATCTTCTCTTTTACACCACTTTGATTAAGGCAGAAACTGCCTGAGGCTTCTTCAGTCTCTTCCTTAACACATTCTTCTGTCCAGTCTTTGGAATGTATCCTGTAGCTAGTTTTTTTTCACTTGTTTTGGAATATTAAGTGAATAAACAAGTCCAGTACAGATATTTTTACATTGAACGTTTATGAAACTCCCTGACTTGAGTGCAACTAAGTGGCAACACTACTTGTTTTAGAAAATCTTCTTCTAAGAGATTGGCTAAACATAAGGACACAACCTGTCTGAATTCATGCTCCTTGTTCTAACTGCTTAGATAGCTTTCCTTAACAAAGCAACTACAATTTATCTTCCTAGCAGTGTGCAGTAATATGGTCAGGGCAAGAGCTTATAATATTCTTGTCAACTACAACGATGTCCTAATAAAAAAAAATAAACTGTTGAAATATATTAACATGAGCATATGCACAAAAAGAGAAAAATTACTTTACACCGACTTCTGAAATGTAAGTAAGCTCACGTTGAATAAAGGGAACTAAGTAGCAATCACATAGAAACCACTTCCCATATTGCTTTTCTAAAAATAACCACATGAAGTAATTGCATATAAATCAAAATTTTGATGGATTTCACAATCTGAGTATGAAATTCAAGGAACAGAAACACAATTTTTCACAATCTGAATGTATAAAACTGAAGCCAGTGGGACACTTTAGTACTGGCTTTGTAAAACAGAAGTATCAAGATTTCTCTCATGGGCTTTAAGAGTTTCTGATTTCTTCTTGCTTCTGTTATTTTTTCAAATTGCAAAGGTAACATTGAAAACTCTGTCTGCATTTAGAATGTTCTCTAAGGGGTAAGACAAAGAGAAAAAGATGAAAGAAGGAAGGTTGGCAATTCCCTTTAACACCTTCTTTTGAATTCTCAGTTGGCTGAGTGTTATCCAAATCTGGTTTTTTGTTTTGCATTCTCTAACCTTACAGAGCAGGTGAGAAATGCCCAGAAGGATTTGACTGCGAGTTTTTTTGCCACTGTCACTGACACCATGTGGTGCCGTGCCTGCTGCGGGCTCTGTGGTGGGGGGGAGGCTGTGCCCCAGAGCAGCCTCCTGCGCCCCAGCCCCGCGGCTGCGCCCAGCCTCGGGGTGCACAAGCAGTACCAGGTATCTGGGAGATGGGATCTGTACCTAGCTCCTCCTCTGGCGTCCCTGGAAAACTGAAGCTCGACTTGAGCAGATCGCCACCCTCTTCTTCTGAAAAGACAGAAACAAAGTAGCTATTTAATAACTCTGATATTTTTCTGTATCCAGACATAATTCTCCACTAGTTTTTAAATCCACTCAGTGATACCTATTACCATTCAGGACCTCTGTTAATGTGAAGCTGCTGAGCTGCTATTATCTGCAGTATCTCTCCCTTTCTTAGTTTTTCAGGTGTTCTTCTGTTAGTAATGTCATTAATCGCTATTATTATTTTAATTTTGCTAGACATTTTCAAATCACTAGTGTCATAATATTCAAAAATGCCGTTTTTGCAACATCTTTTACATTGTTCTTTCCAACTTCTCTCAGTCACGTTTAATTGTATTGCCTTTTAGCCTTCATTCCAGAAGAATCCTTATTGTTGGTCCTCCAGTTGCACCTCTAGCACTTCCCACACATGATTCTTAGGCCACTTTTATTACATTTTATACACAAACATTTCAATTCTGCCTTTATGAACTATGATAATGATGTGATTATAACTTTTTCTTATCAATAACATTTACTTTTGTGCCAGACATAACTTGTGTAATTATGAAAAAGTATATAAACTTGGGTGATAGATATATGCTGTATGAATGCAGAAACCACCTGAATGGCCTGAGTGCAGCTCTGAGCTACCCTGCTTACATCCCATTCAGCTTTGCAGTTTGTTGCCTCTGCATTGCCCTCTTGTCATGCTGGCACATAAATTAATTTTGGCCCCAGCACCTAGTCTAGATATTTGTGTAATGGAGCTGCAATTGGAAAACTGGGTCAGTAACAATTCCATGAGATGCAAGATTGGCTTCAGAATACATAGATTAGGACACAAAATATCTCAGTAATATGTTTCCTGTATTTACTGAATACTACCTTTTTAATGTTTTTTATGTTTTTCCCCTATCCTCCATATTTGCTGGTGTCTCAGGTGGGTGGAAATTATCAAGCATACACAGCCTTCCACTGTCCTCTTCCTTACCATATGTGTATTACAAGCAGACACCCCAGAAGAACAGGGAAATAATGGAGTACTTCATATCCTCTCACTGTACATTCAACCAGCAGCTCTCGAAAGAAAGATAAAATCAGGTATTGCAGACCACGTTTTTCTGGTGCACAACCAAGGACTGATGACTTCCAAAAAACTCACATCAGTTCATGTTACCATACCCTCAGGCAGACATTCTGTAAGGCTGAACCAACTCAGACTTTTCTTAAGAGTACCTCAATGAGACCAGCTGGTTTTTGTGGTGCAGCTCACTACAGACACACAGTTTTGCCTGTTTCAATGCTCCATTTAACAAACACATGCATTTTGCATATTTCTTGGTCTTGGTTACACTTTAATTTGTATTCTGATTTTTTCCCAATTATCTCACAGCAAGCAAAATGAGTGAATATTCTCATGTAGATCTCTCAAGCAATTGTTCCAAGGTTTTGACAATTTCTGAGGTTAAGAATATCTAATTGATAACAACGAGTTGTATAGCACAGATACTGCATAGAAAATTAGTTCCAAGGATGTTAAGAATGTTGGATAAGCTGAGCTGTCAAATAAACATCTCGTTTATAAACTCAATTGTTTAAATAAACTCAGTCTGCTAAAATACAGTCTACAAGAGATCTCAGTAAGTGACGGATGAAAAGTCATACACAATTTAAAAAATGACTGGCATATGAATTTAAATTAAACTTCATTTGGAGAGGTAATGGACAACTCTAATTAAATAAAAGCACAAATCAGGCAGTTTCCATGGAGACTTTGCTCACATGATCTGCCTATATTGTATAACTCATATGCTTGTCCTCTAATGTGGCTGCACAGGAGTAAGGAATCAAATGAACGTTATAACAAAAATATTCGGAAGGATCCTTTACATTCTTGTGAGTAACTAGGAGATCTTACTGCTAACTTCAAAATAAAGAAGATAGTTCTACATTTTTGAAAAGGCGATTAATTTATTCCAAAGGTCTATCATGCACATATATTCAGAAACCATATTCATTCCATATATTATGGAATGAATGTATAACATTATTTTCCCTTGCAAGAAATCAGCATCATAAAACAAGTCTGCCCAAAACTAGACTAAGATGTTAGGAGTAGGCTAATCAAGACAAAACATTTGTGAGTCTGAAGTGTCTGAGAAAAAAAAAAAGAAATTTCTTTTTCAAAACTGAAGGGAAAGGTCGTGCAATGAGATCCGTAAGTCAGATTCCGACTTTGCTTTAAACATTCCTGTGCAAATTTGGAGAATCCACTTAATCTCTTTCTGTCTCAATTTCCCATTAGAATTAGGAATGGAATTAATTTCTTTCTTGTAGCTATACTATATTTGTTAGTGTCAGTGAGCCTGTTGTCTAGAAGAGCCTATAGAGAGCACAAGGAGATAAAATGTCCTTCCTGCAGAAATGCTATATTCTGTTATGAATAGGGTCAATTGCAGATATTTCAAAGGAAGTTAGAATTCCTTTATTATTCCCTTAGGTTTATGAATCTGTATGATGGGTATGAGTAGGTCTTAAAGATCAGTTTACTTCCTAATTATGAGGACTTCTTATTTCTTTATATTTTATCACTATGCCTATTCACATCACTATTTCATTATTTATATTGTCTTTTCAAAAGGTTTTTGTCATTTCAGCCCTTGAAGAGATTCAGTTTTTGTGTTCTGCACTTACAAAGCATACGTTAATCTAGAGTCTTGGTGGCTCTTGCAGTATTACACAGATAATCTTTGTATGAGGTTGAGCTGTACTCCAAACTCATATTATTCCTTCAGCAACAGACATACACTGCCTTTGTTTCTTCAGTTTAAATTTTTCCTAGAAATTACCATTTTTATTATTGACCATAGAAATGAAAAGCACAGCCTTCATTCATGAACACACAGCATTCATGAACACTTCATATCTCATAGTAATGGAGTCAGGCAGATTATCACAGAATTCTCACTCATGCTGAAATGCAAGTGTCAGAGAATGAGTGCATTCATTTCACGTCATTCACCTTTTCTATCTCATAGATCTATGGGATCTCAGCTTGCTCTTTGCTACCTACTGGTGGAACATTTTACACCAGTAGATGTAGAAGAAGATGGTGTTCTTAGCATGGAACGCTTCAATGGGCAATGAATTGCAAACAAAGAGATTGATCCTATGAAAATAGGATGATTTACAATATAAGTTTTTAAACAATGTGTGGAACACAGTTCACACACAAGGGACATTTATCAATATACAAACTACTGCATCACAGACAGGTCTAAGCAGAAAGCAAGACTCTTGCTCTGAAACTGAAACTAAAATATAGCAGGAAAAGGCCACTCTCAACAGGGCTCAAAACACTGACAAAAAATGAAGGGCTCTAAAGGTGCAGAGATATTTGCTTTTGTGAAAGCTCAATGTATAGTAAAATGATGCTGTGATCTGCATAAGTAGGAGAGCACAAACTATCACTTACATGTAGTATCTAATTTTCCTTTTTAAATATGTGATGTATCTGTCATTCATTCCAGTGCAACACTGCACAGATGACACTCAAAACTGTGATAGGAACCTTTCACAGCTGAAGTTCTCCAGACTTAAGCTTGGAAACATCAGGAGATATTGCTGAGTTGGAACCAGCTTGACAGATCCAGACGGCTCGTTCAACCCTGAAGCTACTACATGTACAGTGGGAAATGACACAGACCAATGCCCAAGATGAAGCTGGCATGGCATAGCTTTTATCCTCAGAACAGGCTGGATGTCTGTCAGGAGTGTGCCCTGGCTTGTGCTGTTCCATACCCTGCTAAGGAGACATTCTGTAGGGAAGCACTAGTTGGCATGGGCCAGATCTGGTCAAGGGCATGTGCTGTGGCAGAGATGAATAATCACTTTACCCATCTTTCAAGTTTTGTCATCTCATCTTTAACCTCTCAGTCTACTCTCTGAACCTGATCTATCAGTTTAAATTCTCTTTCTTCACCTGCAAAGTCTTGCCTCTTTGTTGGCACTCATTTTTTATGCTTTCTTTCTACCCTTAGTAACTAGGCATGCTGTTTCCATCTCCTAATTTTACTTCTTTTATAACCTATCCATCCACAAAATAGGCCCCAGCATCAGAGGACTTGTTGCTCACATACTTTAAAAGGTTCACATCAACAAGACATACAATCAATTAACTGTCTTCTTCATCAGAATATAAGAGTAAGACTGAACTAGAACTGATATTGAACTTCTTAGTTCATAGGATTTTAATTTATTTATTATTGGCCTGCTCTGGACCTCACACCAGTTTTTCTCACTGTGTGCTTTCCTTTCTGCCTGCAAGCTCCCTATGGCAGCTGTTGTTTTTTAGTTTTTATATAGTGTCTGGTATTATAAGTCTGACAACAAATGAGAGGAAACACAGGCCTAAAAATGTCCAAATTTAACTGCAGCTGGAATTTCATTCAATCACATAATGACAGATCATAGAATGTGTCCAGAGAATGAATATGGGGCACTTACCATATCACTCCATAATCTGAGAAAACAAAATCACCTCTCCCAGACTAGGGAAACTTAAAGATCTAGAAGAGAAATCTCCTGTACCTCAAGTCCTCCTATGCAATCACAGCATTTCTTGCAGGGGGCCTTTGGCCCTGGCCAAAGACATCCCCAGACTGCTCAGTGTATGTCACGAGAACAGAGAACTGAGAACTGGTCCTGACCTCAAGGAAACAATCGAATGTCTGCATGCCTGGGAGATGTTATGGACTCCTCACCCCTCCTGCGAGACAGCTAATTGGATTGGTTTGGACCTTCCCCAGGAGGCTAAAAACACTTCTGGCAAACCTATTCCTTTCCTCACCCAGGCCTCAAGAGGTTACATCCAATCTTTATTACATCTATAAAGTAAACTAGGCATGGTGAATGCTCCTCCTCCAGCCATGAGGCCCACTGGCATGCTCTAGCCTTATCTTCAAGAACAGGTTGGATCCATCCAAGCTGTGATGGGGAATGGTCCCTCGCCCATGCTAATTCCCTAGTAAAGCCTGGGAATTATTTGAGACAGAGAAAATTACTTGGCCAAGTTTAAAACTAAGACAGGGACTTGTCTGAGCAGCATTACAAACAATCAAATTCCTATTTGTTGGGCATTGTCCTGGCACTGTATAATTTACTACAGATGCAGCCCAGGTGGCAGTATTGTCAAATACAATATTCTCATGCATTGTTCTCATAGCATGCTGATAAGCAACAAATACACAGAAGGACAGCAGGGCTGGGAAAACTCTGATTGAAATAAAAATTAAAGCTGATAGTAGCAGATTTAGGGTTATTGAGGTTTTCCTTTGCAAGAGGCTTGTGTGAAAAGTATTAACAGTAAGAGGAAGTCATTGTTTAGTTAAGTTGCCTTTGCTTTTCTCAACACAGCCTCCTTTTTTCTTGTTCTAATTTTTCTCACAAACACACCCACACCCACACCCACCCCCACATACACATATAGATAGAGGAGTGTTCTTGATGATATCAGCAAAGATCGTTTCATCCCAGTATACTGGCTCGAGCACTGGCCCAAAAGAATATTGCTAGAAACAGGGCAAATACATAGATTGCTTTCCAACTGCCTGGAAAATACCTTTCCAACTTCCTGCAACCAGCACTTAAGGGACTTCCTGAGACAGAAGTTTAATCTCGACCATCATTTTTAATAGCCACCAATGGATCTATCCTGTATGGATTTATCTAATCTTCTCTGAGCCCATTTATACTGATAGCCTCTACTGCATCCTGTGCCAATGCACCTCACAATTTAATTACGCTTTATTTGAAAAAGAATTTCCTTTTTGTTTGTTTATCAGGATGGCCGATAATTAAATTAGGTGCCTCTAGTTCTTTGGTTGTGAAAAATAATGGATCATTGAGCTCTACTCCTTATGTCTATATCATTTATAATTGTGTACACCACATCCCTCCCTTAGTCCTCCCTTTTCCAAACCAAGGGATCAATCTGTTCAGTATTTTATTATGGCAAAGCTGTTCTAAAACTTTCATTATCCTTTTCACTCTTCTCTTTACATTTTTTTTGCTCTGCTATGCCATTTTCAGACACAGTAGCCAGAAATTAAAATGGCTTTGCAGTATGTTTTTTTTTTTTTTTTTACTGTGGTATGGTGTGGTTCTCCACTTGTTTTCTTCTATTTTATTTTTTAATATCTTCATCTGCCCTTTTCATAACTTAGAGAATTCATCAGTCATATTAAGTTGTGCCCAAGAGACACAATTTGTTTGGCTTTCCCAACACAAACATACTTCTCATATATATTACATAATAAATACTGAAGAATCCTAGCCTTTTACTCAGCTTGGGTTACTATAAAAATTCTTCAAACAAACCACCCCCTGAAAATCAGGACTGAGGAATTCCTGTTCTCTTGCTTTCATCCAGCCTTTCCACTTCTATACAGTATAGTTCCAGACAGCAGGACTATGAAATCAGGCATCAGTTTTCAGAGAGAGTAGCCAAGCACACAGCCTAATAAATCAGGGAGAGGAAGCTGGCTGTGTCCCTCAGGGCCTATCTTGGAAAAAGAATAAAATAAAATATATTGCAGGGGACCACAGAAGCTGTCAGGGATCATCTTGGTCTTGGCACACTAACTCCTACCTCTCAGCTTTTGGCAGCTGAAAATCATCCACAAAACATGGGTTGCCTTAGCAATATTGTGGTGATCACCCTGAAAGGCTTCGGTTCCCCACAGGAGCCTCTCTTGAGTCAGCCAGGATCATTTTGCTCCTTGGAAGTCTTTCTGAGCTGCCTTATCCCTTTTACCCCAGAGATCTGCAAGTTCCTCTTCCCTTCCCCACTGAAAGCAATAAATGCAAAAATGTGCTGGATGATGCTGTGAAGTCTTAAAGCAGAGTCACTTTTCAGTCATTTAAAACTTAAATGAATAATTCATTTAAATAACTATCTTTTCATATCAAAATTAACAAGTGACTGTAAGCAAAAAAAGAGTAAGTCAGTGATAAGACATTGCGTTCAGGCTCAGCTCTGTGTGACGTGCTTCAAACAGTCTATGAAATTCCTGGAAGTTCTTTCTTCCTGGATTTTTCATGGCTGAATGACTATGTCAAGCCCCTGAACAAGCTATTTACCCTTTATTGTTTTTCAGGATCCATGAGAGGAATCCCAAATAGTCTATAATAAATAGTGGGAATATTAAAAAATATCTTATCTCATTACTGTGATTTATAAACTATATCCAGTAAACCCAGCAGTTCTGGATATCCCAGAAAAATCTGTAGTTCTCCCTACAGCTCTTCAGAATACATTATATTTCTTTATGCAGGTAAACTGCAACATGGCCTTTGGTACACTTTCATCTTCCACCTACCGTGCCAGCTCTTGAAAGGACTCGCAGCTACCTCACAGTGGACAGTTGAGGAGGTCCAAGAAGTCTATCTTGGACCTTGGCAGAGAAGAAATAGAAAACAGAACGATTTTGCACAGCTGTGAAGGCTAAACTGTCCTGTCAGAGAAGTACAATGCTTACCAAGTCTATTAAAATACCTGCAGAAATTATATGAAAACAAACTTAAGAGAGGAAGAATTCCAGAGCAAAGTGTAGGACAAAGTCCAGTAGTGAGAGAGGAGTATACAAGTCAGAAAAGTTGACTTATACCTCTCCTAAAAACACATAAAAATTGTCCCTGAATTGCACTGGTTTGTGAAGAGGAAACAGGATATTTGTCTTACTGGATGAGTGTAGTTATTTAGTGATCTTTCTATCTTCTGCATATGCATGGAAATGAAAAAGCATTTAGAAAAAATAAACAGTAGATGAAATTAGCCTTTTCAATATACTTCAAAATCACTTCGAGAACAAGCATTTCTTTAAGACTTAAAAATGACTGAGATCTCTAATATCAAACTATGTTTGACAGAACATGAGTTTTATAACCTTTCCATTGTCAGGTTAAAACTAGATATGCTCACAGTATATTTTGCTTTACTCTTTGGTAAAAACCACAACCAGATATACAACAATTATTACTAGCAAGCCATGGCATTCTGATTTTACAGATTCATTTTATGGTGGGGCAAAAGGTCCGAGCAATGTCCCTGTCTTTCAAATGTTCAATAAATAAGATATTTTAACATTAGAGAACAACTGCATTTGTTATACTGATCTACCACGGCAGGAGACATTTAGCAAGGAAAACCTTTGACCCCGATGGGATGTGAGGGCAAAGTCACCAGTTCCACTGAAAACTGAAGTTAGCTATTAGCATCTGCAGTTCTGAAACCCCTCAATGAGGCCTTTGACATTAGATGATGAAGCTCTATATAACTGGAAACAGGATACGTGTGTGTTTTCCTCTATGTGCAAGGTGACAAGAGAGCAGAGGGAGGGCTCAAATATATTCATTCCTACACAAGACAATTTTGGTGAGGATTTCTGTGAACACTTAAATGCTAGGGTGGTAAGATTGGCAGCTGGTGGGGTTTTTTATTTAGAAAATATGATTACATAATATATAATATGCAGCTTCCTTTTGGCAATTTAAGCAGATATGAAATGCAGTACCTGTAAATGAACCCTTTTTCTCTCTCAAAATTAGCAATAACCAGGACAAGTTTTCTTCATAGAAAGAATCATGGGTCTGGAGCAGCTGTAGCAGGCAAAGACTGATGGATCCGAATGCTTCATTTCTTTGCCCTATGTTTTCATTATCCCGTGGACGCTGCTGAAGTTATGCTCAGCAGCTCAGATTCAATGCATTTTCCAGAAATTGGTTATTAGTTCCTCCCCCACCACTCCTATGCAATTGCAACGTGAGACTTGCTCTCTTATCTACTTCCTTCCATCTCTCTCATCCTTCCCTTGTCCCATATCCCTCTCTTTTCCATGTCCTTCATAGATATGCTTTATTTTTTCTTCTTTTTCCTTTTAATTCTCCCCCATTAGTCTTTTCTTCTTCCATCTTCAGTCCTAATACTACTAAGGAACGAGTAATACAGCACAGACTGAGGATCACCTGAAGATTTTGTGCATGCATGTGTCATCCCAACTATGTGCTTTACTGAGTTGTTTGTACCACCAGGTCTTTAATGAAGCACTGCAAATATTAAGAAAAAACAAATAAACTTTTCCCCCTTCCCATAGCAATTTTCAGCTACAAATTATAAAATCACAGCTTAGAAATAACATAAAATTAATAAGATTGTGAAATTATAATCTAAAATGAAAGAAACATCTATGTTTTCATATTAATTTTATATAGTTTTATCCTTTTTCACAACTTACAAGAGATCGCGGGCAGCACATGTTCAAGGCAGAAAAATGAAACTTCCAAAAATGTCAAAATAGGATGCTTCAACAATTAAAAATCTTTTTTTTCTCCTGCATTTTTATTTTAAGAAGGAATTTGTTTGGAACTGACTCATAAACAATTTCAATTTCAGGAAGGTTGTGCTTTACAAAGAAAAGGTTTTTGCCAACTACCTCACCACAGAGAGCTTTCTCACTAATGCATTTGTTTAACACTGCACAGTGGGTGCAATCCTCCTCGGGTCCTCTCTAGTTGCTCTAGAAACTGTGTAATATATAGCAGATATTTCTGTGATTGCTTAGGACAGACAGACACACTGATTCACTACATTTTAAAAACAGTTACAATGGGGCTGAGGTGAACCTTTCTGTTTGTTGGTTGCGACATTCAATTACAACCTGAGCACCTGCTGGGTTATTTGGATTTTCCCTATGACACAAACAGAAATGAAGTTGAAGGAGAATCAATTCTCTGTGTGGCCAGTGAAAACAGAAAATGAAATGATAAGCTGCATATTGCAGGATGGGCAGAATCAATATTTAGGATGTTACAAAAGGTATACAGGTGCTTGGCCAGTTCCTAATCTTAAAGTTCATTGTACCGATCTCATCAAAAGAGATTAATTTTTCATTTAATTTCTCAAGGATAGGCTTTTCATTGAATCACCTGGGGAGCCTGGACACCCTTTTCTTCCTCTCCTTAGTGGAGAGGAGTGGGCAGCTCTAGACTGATCCCTGTCCAGCCCATTTCTCCAGGGACTAAGGAAAGTGCTGGGTTGCCAGGCTCATCACCTCCAGTCCTCAAATGAGGGCCTAAAGCAAAATGACATTAAGCCAGACTGTCATGATTACTTAAAAAGGAACTGAGAAACTGAACACAAATATTTGCTCTCTCAGCAAAGATGCTATTTGTTCAGGGCACCTCGCTAGCTGCAGTTATGTTTGTAGCTGCTACGCTGGCAGAGGAACAAACTAAATTTCTTCTGCATTTAAGTGCTGCTAATCCTACTTGAGCCACAAAGTAAAATAGTTTCCAGACCTTGTTCACTACAAGAATTTGTCTTTGAGGTCTGTGTGTGGGCAAATTCTCATGCAGAGCCAAGGTTGCTGACATTATGCACACGGAGTCTTTCTACTTCTGTATCTGCAACACACTAAAGGTACTCTGGACAGATGTTCACCCGGCCTTTTCCTGGCCTGGCAACAATACACGGTCAGAAACACATCCAATTTGCTCTTTGGAAGAACTCACACCATTGAAAAATTTAACTAAAAAAAAGGTTTAATAATATTTACTTGGATACTTGATCAGGTTTAGTTGGTTTAATGTAGTTAAGAATATCAGCTCTGCTGGAGTAACCATCCATCTGCCTGTAAGGTAAGTCAAATCAGTTAAAACATTGCTTGTAAGGTAAAAATACCTGGAATTAGATCCTATCTGCCAACAGTACAGTGTAAAAAAGTTCAGTTACCAAGGCCCAGCAGACATGGCGACTTAATAAACTACTGCAACACACTGGTGTGGCAGGACCCTCACTTTGATCTGTCCATCACAGACACAAAATATATAGGAAACTAACACATCATTCCATTTACAGCTACATTTGAGCAGTTTCAGTACCTTGAACACAGTATCTTTCAATTGCAATCCATTTTTACCACAATCTTACTTTAACAACTGTTCAGTATATCCATAAAAGTATGCTGGGATGTTACCTATAGATATGCAGTATTTCAGCCATGACTGCATTTTCAAGGGAAGGAGGAGAAAGGCTTGTATAAGGGTCTTCAAGCTCACATTACAAACGGAAACCAAATTACTGTTAGGCTCATTGTGCTTCTCCATATCTTTGTTTCTTCAAGGCCATAAATAGGGGCACCAGAAAGGCCAGAAGCTGCAAATGGAATATTGAGATTTTAATTTCTGATGCAATGCTCGAATCAAGCCCAGGCTGGTAGTGACAAACTCCTTGGCTGAAAATGAATTAGCGAACTCTGTGAATTCCCACAAGAGAGGCACGCCATCACGACAAAACTTTCATCTCTTCTCTGTTGTCTCAGTATGAAAGGGCAAGGGGAATAAAATAACCTGTCAGCTTCTCACCCCTTCAGAGTCAAGTCACATCAGCAAGACAGTACTAGGAATCTTGCTTCCATGTACCCATTATTCACCCATGCAACTGGATGTAGTTCCTATGCTGTCATTCTGGCAGCTCTTAAGGACATTTGCGAGTGCTTAAGAATGCAAAAATGGTTTTGTTCTATGGAAATCCATGAGTAAGGCCTCTACAATTTTAGTAATTTGGTCTCTCAGTAATGGGATTTAAAATGAGTTTAAATCAGTGCTTAATTTCTGCTCTTTTAGGACAATGGCAGTGATTAGAAGTAATGTTTGACTTCCATTTTTTTAATGCAGCTGTAATGCTGTCTGCATTTGGCTGCTGCTTTAATGATTACTAATGACTTTATTTTGAAAGTAATATTACTTTTTGTATCCATTCTCCAGCCTCTGAGCAAAAAGCTAATTTGAGTCAAATTATGCAGTCTCTCCATACAAGACCTTCCGTTGGTTAAACTTTATTTGGAGTCAGTCCAAAGGAAAATGGCAAAGGCACTGAAAGCATACCATGTAGTTACAGGTGGCAGAAAGAATATGACTGTGTGAATGTCATTAAAAATAAATAAGCAAAAAGATGCCATTCTGGCAAGAAACATGTATCAGTGACTTTCTAGCCATCAATTCCAGCACTCAAAGCATTTAATGGGTTAAATTTCACCGTTGCACCCTCAGTTCTTATATGTAGAATCATCTCCCATCACATTCATGCACAAAATCACCTACGGCAGCACTGATGGTTATGCTCTGTGCAGTCTCTGGTTTAAAATGTAACCCCTGAGCATGCCTTATTTATGCATCCCTTCCTTTTCGATTTCTTGAGGAATTTTTTCTTGACTTACTTCTTGATGGATACGTAATTTGTAGGGGAGACGGTTGTCAGGAGTTTTGTTGCTCTTGTTGTTTTTCTTTTTTTTTCTTCACTTATTATTCCTGTTCTTAGAAAATATCAACTCCTTGAGACCTACATTTATTTGCAGGAATATATCAATTTTGATAAGGGTTTCTTCTTCCAGTCAAAGAGAGAAGGAAATCTGCCTTAATAGAACTTGGTAATTTTGACATTGATTCAGCATAGAAGAAGCAGCTGTCAGCTGTTACTTTATCTGGGTCAGGTTTGGTGTTAGAAAACAAGTCCCTCACTTTGATCAATCACTCAAACTATCTTGATGCTCTGGACTTGATATTTTCTAGGGTTTTTTTGTTGAACCTATTTAAATTAATTTAAATGGTTAAATGTTTTTAAGACGGAGGATGATTCATCATGCCAAAAGTCAAGTAATGTCAAGGAGAAGAGAAAAAGCAGAAAAACATGTTTGGGTTTCTCATATTGCCACTAGTGGTCATGCACCTCTCCAGCTACTCATTAAAAAAAAAAAAGGAGACAGGAAAAAGCAAACATAAATGTTTCAGTTTCTGCTGGGTCTGTCTGGGAAGAAGCTTGCTTTCTTCATGTCAGCCCAAATGAAGGAGGAAGAGGAAGGATGTTTGTGGTCATGGCATTTGTCTTCCAAATTATCGTTATGGGTGCTGAGTCCCTTGTTTCCAGGGAGTGCCTGCACACTTACCTGCTGATGGGAAGTAGTTAATTAATTCCTCTGTTTGGCTCCATGTGCAGCTCTTAATTTTTTTATTAACTGTCATTATCTTGGTCCAGGAGGCTTTTGACCTTCCTTCTATTTTCTCCCCATCCCATGGCAGAGGGAATGTGGAAGCAGTTGTGGGGGCATTTGGCTGTTGACTGGGGTCTTCCCACCAGCCAGTTTTGCTGCAGTTCTGAAAACTTGCAATCCTGACAAGTCCTGTGATAGTGAAAAACTGTTTTCTGTTCAAATGCTTAATTCTCCAAATAAGACCTATTTGAATACCCTCCACACTTAATTTGAAATTACTACCATTTGCACCACCCAAATGGTCAACTTAGTAGATACTTGGACTCAATGATCTTAGAAGCCTTTTCCAACCTTAATGATTGTATTTTGCCCCTCATTCCATAAAAGGGAGGGAAAAGGGGTTTTTTCCCCCACAGAACTTCATCTAAAGTTTTGGGATTTATGAACAAAAGGGGAATTATCAGTGACTAAAACTTACCTCTTTTGAAAGATATAGAACATGACAAATTTTGTTAAAATGCTTTCACTGACACAGAACCCCATCATGTTATGCTCAAATACCCTCTCCCCCACCCTGAATTTACTACATCATTGAGGCAGTGAGAGCAGGGTCTCCTGTGCCATCCTGTGCTCACTCCAGTAGTTTTCCATCTCCTACATGCTGATGTGTGCTTATCTGTCTTCAGCCCTCTGTTCTCCCACCCATAAACACACTTGCTCAAGATCATATGCTGTCTTATTAAGAACGATTACAGCACACGCAACTTTAATCTGGCTAGAAATCACCAGTTGCTAAGCAATAGCAACTCAGGCCTTTGCCACCAAGAATAGACACTGGGTCCCGGTAAAAACTTCACTGAAGCCTGAGCAACGGCAGCTTCGTTGCCATCAGTACTGGAGCTAAATACATCAGCCAATCTGCTGAACTAAATAACGGGAATCACACTCGATGGCAGGATAAATGTGTCCATGGATAACCATGTCCAGGACAGCATGACAGGGCTTCCTTCGCAATTCATTAAGTTATACTCTTGGTGTTCTGGACACATGGACCCAGTCTCGGGGAGACCCAGGGGCCTCTAAAATATCCCCAGCTGTTCTCTTTTGTTTGGCTTCTCAGTTGGCAACAGCTTTCTTCTTCTCAAAACTCCAATCAAAAGTTGTAAATAACAACAGAAACTCCATTAAAAGAACTCCCAGACAAAGAACTAGCATATCTGTAAATCACTGCTCAATCTGTGTTGTAGTAATTTCTCCTCTTATTTGTTCATCTTGAAATTTAAGATTATGAATACTATTCTCTTACAAAATCTCATTGTTGCATTGCTCAGCTCATGGATCCCTAATGCTACAATGCTAGATTTTACATATAAGTAATGAAACAAGTAATTGATATTAGATTATTATGGTTATTCCTAGTAGTATGACAGTATGAGTATTTCTAATACTTATTAGAAGAATTGTTTTACTGAAAACAGTTCATGAAGAAAGTCCACAATCTGGGACAGCAAGGCCCTCAAATGGATGTTAGGACACCTGGAAACTCTGCAGCCATAGAATTTTTCATCCTGGTCTTCTATTTTTTTTTTTTAAGAACACTAATGGCTTCAAGGATGAAAAATGGCATTAGAAAAGTTAATAAAAGCAACAAAGAAACAAACATTTGAGTGCCCTAAGTAGGAAGATATAGATGTCTCTTGCATAGGTCATGATTCATGTAACTAGCAAATAAATATTGTGACAATATACACATAAGATGTGAGGAAACAGACTCCCTAACCTACCACTAATAATAAACAAATGGATATGCAAATGGAGTGGCAACTGAGGATTACACTGTCTGTACATATTGAATTAACATGCCATCATTAATTAGCATATATATCTCTTTCCATTTACAGGAATCAGATTTCCCCTGGAGATGCATCTAAGACCATATAGAACATATGAAAGTATGAGTTTCAATGTTTCAGTCTGTAGTTTTTAAAAATTCTGTGAGTTTTTTTATTCTGCTGTTTCAATTATATCACATGTTATAAGCTCTGTGAAAGTTTTAAAAATAGACAGTGATGCATCTTTTGGTTGTTTCCACTCTTCTTGCCTTTTTTCTATCCATTTGAACATAACTAGGAGGAATATGATACGTCTAAAGAAAAGAAAATATCAGGCTGAAAAATAAAACTTCCTTATATCATGATTCATCAGATAATCAGACATAAATTTTACAGGTATGGTGGTAGAAACCTACTGCCTGCTTGCCAAGTGCAAACTGGAAAAATCTTTACCAGCATACTAAGAAGGAGTTTATAAGGGATTACTAGAATCCTTCCTGTCTGAAATGCTTAAGACATCACACTGTAGGATATATATGACTCCTTGATCCTAAGAGTCTCTCTCACAACTAACAACATTTTTTTCTGTTTTCCCCACTACTAGTCCAAACATTTTTAGCCAACAATATATTTCTTCTATTGTTCGTAAATCATATTAATAAATTATATATTTTGTTCAATCTTCTCCATTTTCCATGGACACGAAGTCAAAAAGTAGAGGCAGAAGATAATTGTAGAAATCCTTCAGGATCCTAACCACATGTCCAGTCTGCTTTTATTGCTGGGATTTCACTTCATGTACCACCTTCCTGATTTCCTTCTTTGATAATTTTTTTAACATCAATTTTTTTTTTCTTATATCTCCAGATTATTCTTGGTGCTTTCTTTATGAAGTTGATTTTTTTTTCAATGTGTGCCCAAAACTCACCTCTACATGAAATAATAGGCCCTATAATAGCCTTGTATGTCTCAAGCTTGGCTTTTATTAGTATTTCAAAGCTGTCAATTATCTGCTGAGAAAAGCAACAGGCATTCTTATTTTGTACTTGTGCTGTTCCTTAATTAATTTTCTTATTAAATTGCAAGTAATTAACATTCTCTGGCATTTAAACCGCATTTTTTTATCAGAGATTATTTATCCAAACATGTTCAAGATGTCCTCATTAGCAATCAATGCTACATTTTTTCTTTCCATTTATCTTACAGCTATTTGTTTCATCATTTGGAATCTCCTATAACATGAGGTATCAATATCCCCTAAAATTCACTGTGTTTATTACAACAGGTGCTTATGCACATACCACTGGTGAGAAAAATGTTGATATTTCTGATTTGTTGAAGTGGGTGAAGGCCAACATTTGTTCAAAAAGTTGTTAAAAAATATAGCATATGAGGTAAAAGACAGTTCACAAGCAGATGAGAAAGAAATAGTTCATACCAATCAAGCACTTTCAAAAAGCCAAGCTTTCGTGGGAAAACGGGAAGAAATCTTGTTAACGTAATTGCTGCTCAGAAAATATCCAGCATTTTCTGGCTCTTGTTCCCTGGAGTCAAGACATTTTATGAAGATATTCTGATCGCAACAAAGCTTCACCATAGCTCAGCAAGGGAAATAAATTCATTTTCCCTTGGATCCCTTCCTCTGTTCTCTAGGAGCGTGGCTGCAGCCCAGAGACCCGGCTAAGCAACATTTTCAGCTCTGAGACAGGCTTGTCATAGGAAGTGCCCAATCTGGTAGCATTTTTCTAGCTGAAGAATTTAAAATTGAGTGGGTTTTATATTGAACTAGAATTAAAAATAATTACAATATCCTTCATGAAGTGAACTTTTATTCCTAGGTGCAGTTACAGTTTTTACATGTCCAAAAAGTGTATTTTGGAAAAGGGGAAAAAAAAGCACTTCCTGAGAAAAAACAAAAACAACCAGATTTTGTCTGAAAGGAAACAGAAAGGTGTATTAGTAGAAAAAGAAATTAGAGAATAATGCTGAATACCAGTAAGGACGTCTTTTAAATGGAACTAATATAAATCTAGCTAATTCCTGGGCTATTAATCCACAGAATCTGAGGACTGGTAACTCAGTGCTTGCACGAGACATCAGTTTACCTTTTTACTCTAAATAAATTTTTCTCCATTATTTTTAAGTTTCAGATATCTTTTAGTATCACTATTATACCTCATACATAAAACCCCACTTTTTGTCAAAATGAACCTGTCATTTTTTTAATTGACAACAGCTTCTGCTCATTGAATTAATGTGAATTTTGGTGGTCTGTGTGGGTTCCAAGGTGCTAACACTCACTTTTTGTTTTTCTGCTTTTGATCATTAGCAATAAAAATAGAATTTAGTTTACTGGATGGCTGGAGTCCTCAGGCTTCTGTCTTCCGATATGCCAAATGTCTTGCTTTGTCTAGGCAAAGCCAACTTTGTGAAAAAATCAAAACAAAATAAAGCCCCAAAGACAGCTTTTCAGAATTTAAAAATTTCCTTAAATTGCTTTCCAAGTAACTAAGTCCATGGAAATATATATAACGCAGATAATATTCTTCATTAGAAATTACTCGCCAGACAAATAATAAATAGATCTTTTCTCTTGTTGCTTTCTTAAATTTCAGAGTAGTTTTCAGAGCATCCCTTAATCTGAGTCACTACTTTCTTGGAGCCTGTTTCTGCTATAATAAATTTTTATATCCAACTATTTGTCACTGTGCATCAAAATTAAAATCTAAATGAAATTAAACATGCTCAGTTCGCAAACCCTTTTTTTTTCATTTCCCTTTTTCTCTTTTCCCAACTAGTCTGGCATTTCTATTGATAACTCTTCGTGATTCCTACAGACTACACTGTACTAAAAACCCTGGAACTTGTCTTTTGCTTTCTGACCATCTTTTGACCATCTCCTTTTTTGCTTTTCTGACCACGGTATGTTTGCAGCACATACCATCTCCGTTCTGTGCAAAAAGGACCAGATGCCAGACCTGGGATTTTAGCTCTCTATGGATAACAGTATCATGAGCAAGTAAACTACAAAGTAAGGAAAAATAACAAAAAAACTCATGATAAAAAAGTCTTCATTCATGATGAGTAGTTCCTTCATTCCTAGAAACAAATATGAGTTGATGACAATGACTAAAATGCATGGAAAGGATGGACAGGAGTCAAACATAGCAGAAAAAGTTTTAACTTTTACCAGGCAGAAATGAGGAGGAGATTCACACATTTTTTAAAAGGAAATCACCTGTTTGCAATTAATCGGAGACTGGAAGAAGCTACACAATTCCTTTTTCAAGGATTTTACTTTCACCGATCTGCTTTTGAGCATGCAGAAAGAGCACAAATGAAGTGTGGAAGAATCAATGAAAGGAAAAACAATACATAGAAATTGTGAAACATTGCTCTTGTAGGTGAATGTCAAGGGGATAAGGGGTTGAGTAGCAATAGGATGCAGTTTGCTGAATTAAATGAAGAGTCTGTATGTCAAGGTTAAGAATAAAGTGATATTTTTACCTTAGCTTTTCTCTGAAGATCTGTGCTGTCCTTTCTGCTGCTAAACCATAATGAAAAATTTGACCTTTCAAATCCTTTTCCCTAAATTTCTTGTGATAAATATTTCATTTAATACACAAAACGGAGTTCAATATCCTATTTTCAATTTTCAAGAGACAAGTTAGTACCATTGGCCATGCTTTCCAGTGCATGTTGAGGCTCTCATGCCCTGGCCTTTCAAAGGGCCTTTTGAAGATGAATTAACATTCACAATTACAGCTAACTTTTTGAAAAACAAAGAAAAAAGATAAAAGAATGGTGAAGTGCCAGCATTTGGGCAAATGGGAGAAAGTTGTGAATAAGGAACTTGCGGGTCCTAATTATTGGTTTTGCTGCTAGTTTGATTTGAAACCTTGGGCAAGTGGCAGTCTTTCTGCCTCAGCTATTCAATCTCTATAATGTGAATACAGCTGTACTCGTCAAAGACAGCTTGTGGGCTTCTATTTCTGAGTTTGTTCAAGTCTTTCTTGCCAAAGTGGCTGCAATAGGCCCACTGAAAGCAGTGCTGAGATGGAGTGGAATGGGCAGCGCTCATGGAAGAGCTGTGTGTCCGTCCACCTGTTTGCTACAGATTCTTGTTGCCTATGTGGGACCATGGCATCAGCTACTCCCACAGACTGAGACATGTCATGCCCTTACACCTCCCCCGGTCTCTGTTTGCCCCTCCACAGCTTGCAGTCTCATAAATATAATGATTAAAAATATGATGGTTATAAAATATAATACCAAGCAAGTATGAGTCCCCAACTGGCTTAATTTTCATGTCCCAGCTCCTAAAGCACCCATTCTAGGCATCCCAGCAGCCTGTGACAGCTCATTCAAAACAAGTAGGGACAGAAACATAAATCCTGTTAAATTACTTCTGATACAGGATTTTATTTCACCAGTATGTTGCTATTTATAGATCAGAATAGCTGGATGGATAATTTCAAACAAACAGAAAGAGATAATAGACATTGCACAATATAAAGACTAGATTCAGCACACAGATGCCAAAATCTGGTGGTAGGTGCAACACTTCAGCAATACTTGAAGAAAAAGGTAATGTGCAAGGCAAAAAAAAGAGTGAAATAAGGGAAAAAAATCTTCTTTTTATTTAAATTGAAATAATTTCAAGAGAATGTTTAAGACAACTATTAAAGAAAAACGTTGTTATTTACCTAATCCATATTTTACCACAAAAGCTAGAGGTTTTCCTTAGACTAGGTTATCTGCATAGGACCATTTGAGTTTTATTTTTTCTTTTATTCACTGTCATAATTTAAGTTTGTACTGAAGTAGATGATGAGAGAGATTTCCAGCACACTTAGAGCTAACTGTATTATTTCTACAGTAAAAACAATGAACAGAAACGAGACTTGAGAATGCATTCAAATACAGCACAAAAAACATCTATTACCTCTAAAAGTCAGTAGGCATGGCACTATAGCATAAAAGCCTCATATTTCACTGTCCTGAGAGATAGATTTTTTTTGGGGGGGTGGAAAATAGCCAAATAAATGTATTGATGTATTGAGTTATCTTCTATTTCCATGTAAGATTCACTCACATTTAGACCATATTTAACATAATTATTATATATCCTTTTGTTAGTCCTACACTACACTACCATCCTGCTCAAGACAGTATCTAAATTCTGTTTCCATGGCACCATTTACCTTCCCATGCCACTTTTTCTGTGTGCATTACTAGAAAATCCCAAGAAATGTTGCATTGCTGTACCAATAACTGAGTTATCATAAGCTGTGGAAGGAAGCTGGAAATAAAGCAATATGTACCTTTTTTCTTGATGTTTTGGATTGGTGTTTGTGGATTTTTTGCTTCATCTGTAACCAAACTGCTATATTTTATTCACAGCACTTTAACACTCTTCCAGTCCAGCTGGATCATGCTGGGTTCAAAGGAAAAGCCTACAAGTTGTATGGATGAGAAGTACTACTTACAAGCTAGAAGTACACTTAAAAATTAAGCAACGCCTAGGAACATCCCCAGGCTCTGGTGTGTAGTCAGATAAATTGTTAGATTGGTCTGCTGCATGTTTTTTGCCGGTGCCACCTAGCATAAAACCCCATGTCCTAAAGGGGTTTCAGCAGTGGTGTGAGATCAGAATGTTGCAGGGAGATGAAGAGGTCTCTGCCATTTCCAACAGACACTTTTCATGCTCACATCCATGTACACAGGCATGTTTTGGAGGCTGAGAAAATGAGTAACAAAACATAGTTCACATCATGCCACACAGTTTCATTGCCTGGCACTATTTCAGGGCGTTTCTACACAGATGTAGACAAAATACCTACCCCATGTGGGAACGTTAGCGGCAGGAACAGCTTTTACAGCCATCTCACCATGTCATATCAAGGCCAAAAAATTCTAAATGCCTGGCTATCATTTGTTATGCTTTTATAAGATATTATAGGTGAGATTTAATTCACCCATAATAGCTACACATTAATGAAGGTGTCTACATATTTGCTAAGCATCTGAGCTGCCATATACTCAAAGATTTATTCAATATTGTCAATGGACTCTGTATGGTGAGCTGAGGCCCCACTGATGAGATCTTTATTGACTGTCATGGGAACTTAGACATCTAGACATCTTTGTCTGTAGATACATATATTTCACACTTTAATTCTGAACTGAGTTCTGTCCGACACATTTGTGCTTGCCAGCATTACCTAAGATCATTCTAAACATATGGAAAGAAGAAAAACAGAGTATTTTTCTTGATTTCAAAATTGTAAGTGAAGCTAAAGAACCAAATGACAAATCAAGAAAGTACGGTTTAAATTTGTACACGAAATCTATTCCTTCTTCTCTGTTCTAGCATCTTGGCTGATTTTAAGGCCTGGTAGCTTGGGGTACATAGGTCAGCTGAGTTGTGTCTCTCATTTAACACTGGGACTGAAGCATATTCCAGCTCCTATTGATGTCCAGGGAAAAGAGCTTGGGAAAGGCAGGTCCTTCTAGCATGCAGATAGACGTAGCATCCACAGAGAGTTGGGAAGCACTCAAAATACTTAGTGGATACCTTCTATGTTTCCCATTCTCCTCTCTTCCTTTCATTGAGGATGGAAACTGTGGTTTCTCTTTTTCATTCCTTTCATCTCAAATTCCTTCCTGGTCACTAAGAAGGAAGCAACACAGAACTCATTCATTGGCAGTGGCCAAGAAGAAGTTGGAGTTCTTCCCTTTCCTCTTCTCTGTTTCCACTTTCCTCCTTTCCATCCTATCCACATCTCAAGACTTCCCATTTGGGAAAATTTTATTTCTGATGCATCATTTTATCTAATACATGAAAATTGCATCATAATTTTTGTAAACAACCCTAAAACGGGGAAAAGTTAGACTGGTTGACTATGTTTTAACTCTTATAGTTACAAACTATTCCTGTTGAAGATACCAAAACTGGAGTTATTAATAGCATACAAGTGTTTTTAAAATACCAAAATGTCATTATTTTCATAATAACTAATATTTTAAATTCAATATGTGAGAACTAGCTACTTGTAATATTAAACTGCTAAAATGACCTTAGCCAGTATTTCTTTGATGCCTATCACCAGAAACATTCAAAAGATTTATATATGAGAAGCATGTATTTCATCAGTAAAACCAGCTGACTTCATATTTTTAACAAAGGCCCAACTTACATCCACTGATTTTCATTTCCCCTTCAATTGCTAGTTCATTTATTGCTCAATAATTTTTTAATTTCTGAAATGATATTATTACAAGTGTCTGACTGCAACTGGGGAACTAGTGGCATCCTGACCTATTTATAATGCTTTTCAAATATATTGTAATGTGTAATTTCTATAGGCTATGTAGCAATAAAAATGACAAAGAGAATAAAACATCCTCAGTGAACACTCTTCCAGTTATTCTACCAGTAAATGGTCTAGAGGCTTAGCATATTCATAAATATATATATTTTATTCAATTTAGTGACAGGAGTGCACAATTATCATATTGACAGTTTCCCTCACGATATATTTGCCTTCAGCAATTTATGCTTTCTATAATGAGAAATCTGGCCATTTTATTACATTTGGCACAAAGCACTTAGATAATAGTCAGAGCCTGGAGAACCACACAAGATAAATTACCATTAATGGTGTAGCTTTTCCCCACTACACTTATAAGAACTCAGCTGTGCTACAGCTGTTGCCAACTATTACTAAAGAAATGAAGCAGTTTTCTCTCTCTCCTCCCAACCTTCATTTATGAGATTTTCTTTTCTACTTTTCAGCAAAAAAATGTGTTGACTTGTGAAAACCATTAACATGGAGGTAAAGACAATCTGTACTACATCACATACTGTTCAAAAATGCATCCTCCAATTCTTTCTTTTGGTTTTCCTTCTTGCCTTTTCTTCTCTAATAGAAGTATAAGATTGAAAGCTCCTAAGATGAAAAGGGTCTCAGAAAATTTCTGTGTGATAGTCTCATTTTCTGTTTCTTTTCACTATTAATTACTATCTGCTACATCTCTGTGCACAACTGTACACTTGAATGACTCTTGTAAAGTTCACATTTGCTCATAATTGAATATGTTCTGAAAAGAAATAGGGTTCAAATCCTTGTTATGGCTCTAGTATAGAAGTGACATATGTGACACACCAGAATTTAAGCTATCCTTTTGACAAAGAATTCCTATTTCAAACTTACAGAACTCGTTTTCAGGGCTAGATTTACAAAGGGATCTAGATTCTCAAATCTGCTCTGACCACATACATATATAAATGCCACCTATCTATCTAAGCCAGGATCTAATCATACATCTACCTAAATAAGAGTCCAAAGGTTTAGATCTCAGATCTGCACTATGTTACTAACTCTAATTTTCCCTCAGAATCTAACATTTTTCACTACTTTTGTTCATCTGAAACATATTGTATTAGGTAGGTAGTAGAAAGCACCTAAATTCCATCAGGAGACGCAAGGTAGGAATTTTTTCTCCTATGTAATCTATTCCCTCAAACTCTATTTTTAATTTTCTACACTGAGCAGCCCTCTCAAAAGATCTACAAAATTTCCTATATTAATACTTAAATGCACTAAATATTACCCATCAATTATTGTTCAGTTAACCAATACCTCTCTCTAATACGTACTTCTCCTTGTCAGTACATCTCAGATTTTTTGATGGAACAGTTGGTAGTTGGTGTCACTATTCATAATTTATGAATTGGGAAATAATGAAGTAAGGTTTTGTTGCTAGAAGTCATGTCACAGGCTACATTAATAAGTGGATCTCCTGAATCCCTGGTTAATCCACTATTCAGACAAGCTATGAACACAAAAGAATCATTAAAGACAGAAGCAATGAGTCAGTTGGTCTTCACAGACTAATAAACAGTCTCTAATAATTCCTCTGTTTCGACAGAAAAATCACACAGAAGGATTTACTCTTGCTCTTTTATGCCAAGTGGAAACCTGAGATTTGGGATGCTTTCCATTGAGATGAAAAAGAACCAGAGGAAAACTCAGCTAATGTAATTTGGTATTCCTTTTGCATCCCATCTGAGACACACAGTGTTCAGGCTTTTATAGGGAAACCAGAGTAAACAGTTGGGCTCAAGGACTGTCTGTGTCTCACTTTTATTTCCACCAGACAATTTGGCTTATTCAATGTCTGAATAGTTATTTATAAGCAGACATGTGTTCACTTGTTCGTTCTGCATAGCTTATGTTTGTAAGAGATGAAAAGCAATTAACATGGTGATGAGTCTAAGCCAGTAAGTTCTGGGGAGGGAGGGTGTATTAGCTTAGGGTCAGCACCCTGGTAGCCACATCCAAGTAGCTTTCATTTGCCCTGGAGCAGGACAGAGCAATCTTGTGTCTATCTAGGAAACAGTGGTTTAGACCCAGAACCAACAGCTGACTCCCTCGGCTTCACACAAAATTTCTAATTATATTGTAGTCAGCAACAGCTCCTCCAAGTTGGAGGATGTTTCCAGACGTTTTGCTGCTGCTGCAGAACACTGAGCACAGGGTACAAATAAACAGGTGTACTGAGTAAACCACACGAAGATGTAGTCTACAATGTCTGGTCTGTAACCAGTACTTGCAAAACTACTTTAAAGGTAGCTTAGGATGTGTATGTGATTTGCAGAGATATTAGACTGGTAGAGACATACAAAGGAAGTCTCATTCTGAACATTTATTATCTGGATACAGCATCCAAATGGCTACTTCAATATGTCACTTCAAATATTGATAAGGTGACCATTCTTGGCTGACGACTTCAAAGAGTAACTGTGCTTTGAAATGATTTTGAGCTTTTGCACACATCTCTGTAAAACATCCATTACAGCCATTTCCAGGAAACATACGAGGACAACACATATAAGCTATGTCTTGAAGGCTCAAATCTACCTTTGGGCATAAAAATACAGCTTTTTCTGAAGTCACTGAGCTTCATATCATCCTCACACTAATAAAAAGAAAATTTTCCACACCTTGAGCCTGCTATTACATGCATCTCAAATCTCCACCCCAATTACGTGTTACCTAATTTCTGTCCCCCTCCAAGAAATTATGTTAGAAAAACTTTAAAGAATTATATTATAGCACAGAGTTGTCACAACCAGTCTGTAAAATGTACAGCCTAAATAAGTCTGAAATGGCACAGATTTCTAAAATGCCTGCATTAAGGATGACATATGTACTCGATTATATGTACAAAAGTACCATACAGCTATGACCTGAAACCAGGAAGATACATGTTTGAATAGCTCTTAGTGGCAATGGGAAGACAAATGCTGCCTTCAGCTGTTTCCTCTGCTTTTCCAAGCAGGCTGCCACTTTACCTGAGTCTGCAGGAGTCCAGCAAAGGAAGAAGAGAGCTTGACTGACCCTAAGTGCAGCAGATCATCCAGCAGAGAGCACCTCCCACACAAGGCGTGGTAGAAGAGCAATGCTGTTCAATATTTGCCAATAGAAAATGGGCCATAGAGAATTTGCAGCTTTGAGAATCTTCCTTTAAATTGGAAAAAGAAAAATTCCAAAGCAGCTGCTGGACAATGGCATCAGTAAAGTGCTATTTTTCACTACTCTCCTCATGACATCTTTTTTTCCCTTTTGACCTCCCGTTGTCCCAGTGATACATACACAAATTTGCACTCTGTTAACAAATTCAATTGACTAAATCCAACAAATTTTTCATATTCAGTAGATGTCTTGGTTTTAAAAGACAGGTGTCTGTAAGGAAGGCAGGAACCTCCCTTGGAATGGAAAATGCAACCCCCTTCCCTTTCGATTTCTATAATTTTGAAATTAAGGGGCTTTCAGGCAAATGTATGAGGAATAGGAATAACAGTTCTTTACTAATATATATATATAAAACACAAGGCAAACAAACACCAATAGCTATGGCAGTGATNGGTGGAAAGGTGTCTCCTTTTAGTGAGGTAGGGTGTAAAAATAGGGCCCCCTGTGCAAGGGCTGCTCCCAGAGAGAGCAAGCTCCACTCACGGTTGGAGGAAAGCAGCAGAAGGTAGAAGCCTGCGGTGATGGTGAATTCTCTCCACAGCGATGCAGCCTCCTTCCCCTCCGAACGCCAGAGCACCAGGGGACTAGGGGCCCCGCCCAACCCCCTCTTCCTAGGTAAAAGGGGGCCAGTTGGCTGGGGTTCCTCCCCAGTGAAGTCCTTTGTCTCCCTCAAGTACCTTGGCAATGACTCCCTCTCAGCAATGTACATGTGTGGGGAAAAAATTCTTTCAAAAGAAAAAGAAAATAAAAAAAGAACTCTTAAAACCCCAACAGTAGGAAAAAAACCCCTAAAATAGTTTCTGAAAATTAAGCAGGATGTTTTCCTTCATAATCATATATTTTAAATGAGGCTTGGGTCTTAATCTTCACTGAGGCAAAACTCAAATTAAATAATTGTCATGAGGAAGTTGACATGTAAGCACTACTATTAGAGATGTAAACACTACCACTGAAGAGCAGCCAAAAGACAAATGGTCAGCTGTCCTGTGTGGTGCCTATACACTGCTTGCCTTGATGCAGGGACTTGACTCTACATCTCTTAATGACAGCTAAGTGCCCTAACCACAAGGCTAACGCTTTTTTTCCTCCAGTTGGAGCTGCTCCATCTTGTTTAAATAATTAAGCATTCAGTGAGCCCTGAATGGTGTGTTTCTCTAATCCAGTGACTAGGACATTTGCTTGGCAAATTGACCTGTTGATCTAAGAAAGTATTCTGCAAAGACATTTATAGTGAATTTATTCCTATCTAAAAAGGAGAGATTGAAGGTTTTTTACTCATCCCTGCATCAATTCTCTCAATAGTCACCTATCTCTTGATTCAGCACTGGTTGCCATTTTTCACAGTGCTGGTAAGTGAGCCATTCTCTATGCAGCACATTTGCAAAGTATAACAAAATGTCTGTGCAACATAAAATGGGCCTAACATATATAATAAAAAAAAGATTCAAAGCAATTACTTCTGAAAATGTTGTTATTATTAGGTTTGGAAAAGGGCTAAAGAAGAGTGCATATATAGACAGATGCAAAATGCACACTTGATACACTTATGTGTACTTGCTTGGTGTACTCTTACAAAGTCTGAATATAGACTTTCCATCTCTTGTATGGTACCAAGTATCAAAAAAGTAATATAGAGGAATATGTAGCCTGCTGTA
The DNA here is from genome assembly GCA_013397815.1 of Aleadryas rufinucha. Lineage (NCBI taxonomy): Eukaryota > Metazoa > Chordata > Aves > Passeriformes > Aleadryas > Aleadryas rufinucha. The sequence goes on from VZTH01004836.1 coordinate 141,483, forward strand.
GCAGAGAAACCCATTAGATATTGAGTGCTTCCATATAGTAGAGGATCATGAACTTTGTTCTTTGATCCTGCATTAGGCACAACTGTATTTAATTCCATTATGAACTTTATTAAGCAGCAAGAATATCAGAAACACTGTAAGAATTCCATCTCCGCAGTGACACAAGATGCTTGCTAGAGGACTTCCAATCTCTTCCTAGCCAAATCAGTGTTTTGAATGCAAAGCAGGTCTGGCCCTTCCAGCAGCTCACTCTGCCAGCTCCACTTGGAAGGTCTCTGCCCTATGTGCAAAACGAAAAAAACCATAGCCCATTTATACCATCATGATGTCTATCTGTTTCCAACATTTTTATCTGGAAATTTGTAAAGCATATTGGGGCAGGCATGTAAATACTGCTCCAATTTCCTCCACAGAATATGACAGGTAGCATACTTGTTGGGATGGGCTGAAGCCTTCCCACCTTGGCTCCCTCCAGGCAGCACACAGCCACTTTCTAGGGCTCTTTCTCCAGGACATTTTGCAAGAGAGAAGACTGCCCTGAGAGATGACAGTTTAGCCACTTCCTGTGGCACATTTTACTTACTAAAATGGATTCATTGAAAGAGGCTAAGTAAGTAAAATTGACAGCTGTTGCAGGGCTGGACACAGTTCAGAGACTAGTGTTGTTGCCACAACCTGCTTTACTGCCTGGCTGTTGTGGCTTGGTTTCAAGTGCAACTCCATACCTGTTTGGGAAGAATCACTGCAGTGACCTGATGCTGGTGGCTCTGGAAAGACCCAGGGACAGCCTGCCCTTCCTCCTGTCCTGCCTCCTGCCCACCAGTCCTGCTGAGGGGCAAGGCTGTTGCACCAGGCCCATGCTGGGAAGAGGAGTTTGCATCATCCCAGCTTTAGTTCTCGCATCAGGTACCCATCTTCTGCCCCCCGTGCCAGAGTGAGGATAAACCAGAACCTACCACAGAACACACTGAAACAAAGTTAAAAAGAAGGCCTAAATAGCCTATACAAAGACCATGCATGACAGCCTGGGCAGATTTCATGTACCTGTCCCTATTATTTGTCCCTGTGCTGGCTGCTGGCTTATTTTCCTATGCGCAGTTGTTCAGGAAGTGGCACGAGGCTCAAATGATGCAGCGGTTGCCATGGAGAGAAGCTTGAGTTTGCACTTTATTTATTTTATTTATTTCTGAATGGCAGCATGCTGCAGTATGTAAAATCTGCACGGCTTGCTAGCACACGGGATGCCACAAACCTGGGGCTGTGTTCAAATATAACCTGTCATTGGAAAAGCACAGTAAAAAGCTGAGCCTCATTTGCAGCTGATTTTATTTCTTATTTGGGATTGGATTTCTCTGGAGACTCATGTCTGAATTGTCCACTGAAGCAGAATTAACATCTACCTGAATTAAATGACTTTTTTTTTTTTTTACTTGATACAAAGACACTTGATGCCAGTGCTGTAAAATATGCAATTTCAATAAGACATTCGAGAATGAGTGTAACATGGTCTTTTATTCCTTTTTATTTATTTATATAGCAACTAGAATCATGCAGAATCCTTCCTGCTTCCATGAAAAGGACTTAATTTGCAGAGTAATATTTACAATTAATTAGCCACTGAAATTTATCCTTCAGTATTACAGTAAATCTTGCCATGCTAAAGTGACACAGGAGAAATGTAACATTCTTTTTTAGATTCACTATATCTAGTGATGCCAAAGCAGTGTGCAATTGTTAGATGCAAACCATATCCTGGATAAAGAATCTTTTTGTCTTTCATTCACTCCCTACCCTCAAGTTTTGAAGGTTTTACAATGTCATTGCTTGGAACTAAAAATTACAGGAAGATCCAGTCTGTATTTGTGCCATGGTCATTAAACAAAAAGTGTAGAAAGATAAAGTAATTTTTAGAAAATTCTATTGACTTTGAGTGAGCTGAGGACATGGACATGGGAGGCAAGACTTGTTCTGCCTGGATATTACAATTTTTACCTTATATAGATAACAAACATAGCTTTCCTATATCTATTCCTTCATAAAAATAAGTTAAATTATTTATATAAATATAGTATACTGGGTGTAATTAGAGATCTTAAAATTCTGCTTCTGTGATTTGACAGACTCAAGGACTGTACCTTACCCAGTGTTCTGTGCATTCCCTGCTGCCTGGGGAAACAGACATGCCAATCAGCTAGAGAGGCTCTGCAGGATGAGCACTATGTCTTTCTTCTTACTCACCTCCCATTATATCCTGCCAGTTGCTTTGATAGTGCTAGCTATCTTTTAATTGGTTTGGTAGGTATTATATAGTTAGCCACATGCATGGATGATTAATTAAGCCAGTTCGTATCCATTTTTAAATTCAAATCTAAGGAACAATATTAAATTTCGTTCTTCTCCACAAGATGACATAGAGGGATAATCAAAGGAGAAAATAAGGATAAACAGATAAAAATAAGATTAAAATAAGGATTAAAAGATCCATAGTTATAAAGGGATGTAAATTAATAGATTGGCAACTCTGCACTATGAGAGTTATTTAATGGTCCACACACTTGAACTGTATTACAGAACTAATTTCAAAGTAACATCTTTCATTAGCACAATGTATGTACTTTCATTACGTCCAGAATAACGAAATAATAAAGAATATCAAGCTTTCATTCTCACCGACGAAGGTCATATGGCCTGTTGTCCTTGCATGGGAGAGCAGGCCAATAGAAAAGTTATCACTGAACTTTTCAAACATTTGCATGGGAGTCTTACAGGACTGAAGTAAGCTTATATCAGAGAAAAGTCCCTGAAAGAGTTAGTCAACAAAATGTCAGTTGTAACAATATTGGAGACTGCAAAGGGAAAGAAACCCACTTAATGCAGATAAATGACTTGTCATACTGTGTGTCACTTGGTGTGATCTAGATTTTAGAAATTAGATCTGGCATTCAGGCAACCTTAAATATGGACACTGGTAAAATCAGCTGCTAAGAGACGTCTAGAATCCAGCATCTTCTACTTTTCACTGGTAGCTTTCCCGTTGGTCAAAAAATTGCCCTTATGGTAACATGGCAAGGTTTTTGAAATGTTACCACTGCTAGGCTAGGCTTCTAAATAGTTCCTGAGCTCTACCACCATCTAAAAATCATAGGTCAGGCAGCTGATTTCTGTTTGAATTTCCATAAGGGCTTGATCTTTGAGTGACACTCATGATAACACACATTGACAGCATGGGGTGCAGTGCAAAGACCTTCCATGCCACTGGCCAGAATTCTAACTCTCAGCAGCTGGGAGCTGCATCACATGCTCTTCCCATTCCCACTCTGAATCCCCGAACATGTGCCTCTAGCTCCAGAGGCAGGCACAGAGAAATGGAAGGTGACATGCACCAAGCGTGGAGCAGACTTTCGGCTCTCCTGACAGGTACTGGCATTGGAGAGCCTGTCCCTACACTTAGTGGCATGCAGGATATTGATGGTAAAAACCACCACTCCATGAAACAGCCCTAGCTTCAGTTCTCATTATTTACTTTAACCTTTCAGGAGCAGATCCTAACATTTGATTTCTCTCTGCTATGCCTACAGAGCCCAGCAGTGCGCGAGACCAGCCGCAAAACGCAGTTAACTGGTTGAAATTGCAAACAGGAGATTTCTAGGCTTCCCCTGTACAAGTGGACACAGCAGGTGACATGTCAGCTTAAAAAATCATCAGTACGCTTGAACAGATTCTATCCATGATACCAGAGTGGCATCCTCCTGGACCTTCAGAAATAGACTGTCTTGCTGAAATCTGTGCTGTTACAGACCAGCTACTTGAAAAGGGTTAAATACATCAGCCATTCTATTCAAGAAATGAACAAGAGTGAAAAATGAAACTCCTTAGAGACCAGCCTATCCCTCTGGGCAAAACACTCATATCAATCATTAAGGAATACAAGGTCTGCTTCTTAGAGCATGACAGAAGGAAAAAAATCCCAAACTCCAAAAAATATATCTTTGCCAAACAAACCAGAGTGAGTTCTTTGAAAGGGTGACCAAGGAAATAGATGACAGAAGGGTGATGAAAGCAATCTGTCTGTATTTCACCCAGGCATTTGATAAACTGTCAGATCAAAAACTGGTGGGGAAATGATAAGACAGGAACAAGTACTATGTTGACATCAATTAAAAGCTGTCTGTCATCCCAAACCAGAAAATGTTAAATTATTAAGTAACTACTTAAAAGATGAAGAGGCAGAGGTCTTGACACAGGCATGTCCCAACATCTGGGGTCATCCTGAGATTCTTTTACTATATTTTATGTATGATTTCTTAGGATTTATTTTAAATGAATAAAATAAAATAGATGAAGGAGGAGGATTATGTCTCTTATGTCTGCTACTGCAATTCAGAAAATATCTAGATTCCACATATGTATTTATTTCTTCATGGATTTTAATTTAATAGCATTATACTTCCTTATAAAGTGAATAGAAAAATTCAGCAAAAAAATAAATAACAGGTTATTGAAAATTATTTTTATGACTTGAGATCAGGGCCATGCTATATATGCTGCACAAAACACTCAAAAGGACAAACAATAAAGTCTCTTTCACAGAAATAAATGGAAAACCCACACATTGATCTTAATAAAACACACAGATCTTATTCTAGGTCCCTACTCAAAGGCATGCCAAACTAAAGCCTAGGTAGTGGGGAACCTCTGGCATTTCTGGAGAAACAGCTGAAATTCAAAGTGCAACACAAAAGCAAATAACAAAAACTGAAGAGAAATTTGGGGTTTTATCCAGCTTGAAACAGAAAGAAATTAAGTAAAGAAGAATGAGACTCTGTTGAGATTCTAACTAAACGAGATGATTCTGCAAAATTTCTTTCACTTCTCTCTCTTTGTATATGATTCTCCATTTAACTCTGTGCAATTGCAACTTTTCAGTTTTAAGAGATGTTCATAATTCAGGATCAAATCTTGTATGACCTGTCAGTTTTTTAATAACATATCTTCAATTTACATTCAGACTTCAAGAAAAAGGGAAATTTAAAAAGATTAAAGCATTTGTGATAGTCTAAAGCAAAGAATTGCACTGCCTAAAACAAATATTCATTTTTCCCAGCCTTATTATTAATAATACATGTATAAAGCATATTAAGAACTACAAAACACAAGTATGCCACACTTCTTTCTCTGCTGCAGTATTAAAAGTTACTGATAGCTCATGAATAACAACTTCAAAAGCTTGTGAGAATACACTTCCCACTACCTCAGCAATACAAAGAGCTTTAATCTCAAGATGATACGTTTACAGAGGTATTACTTAAACATAAAAGTTTAATCAATATCCTGAAAGAACCATGCACGATTTTTTAATATACCTCTGTAAAACAGAAAAGACATTGGACATGAAAGTTATGTATTTCATGTTCATGACAAGAAATTTTCAAACTGGGCCTAGTTCAATATACAGAAACCATTAGACTAAGAAAAATGTGATTTCTTTTTTCCCTCCCTTACTTTTTCACCAGTGGAATATGGAATGGTTCTCTACCAGTGTCACGTGGAGCTATCGCAATCGAAACATACCATCAGCAGCAACAGAAATGCTATTTCTGTGTAAAACCGAAAGGAAGAGCTGCAACAACTCTCCCAGTAATGGTACCAGTTCTATTCCTTGGGTGTTTTGCACTACTGCGGTTCCGCATGCTTTTTCTGACTGGCAGCTGGGAGGAAGGATGGAGGCAACTCCTTCTCATGGCCATAGAGTGCCCTCGTCATCAGCTCATGACAGTCCTCACTGTTAGACACTGCTGCATGTACATGATCCTAAATTCCCTCAACCGCTACATCAAACAGCGCACTTCAGAAATTACTCTTTTGACTTTTCACTTGGGTGCTTCACCTTCCCACACAAAGAGTACTAGGAGTCTCATTGCTAATGGAAAGCTTTACAAAAGACAATGAAAGTAAAAAAGTAAGAAAAAAAGCCCAAGCAAATATAAGACCTGATGAAAACCTCCATGTGCTTTTATTTAAATAATGTGCATCTGTTTTATGAAAAGGTTGCTAAATCATTTTAGTACCAGGGCTTTTTAAATATTTTAAATATGTGACTCAAAACTTTCAGAACCATCTCTAATCCATATTACTTGAAAAGCTTCAAATTTCTAGGTGAACGCATACACGAACACATTTTTTTTACAATGCAGGTAACAAGGTTTTTAAACATTCTTTATGGAAGATCATCACAGAAGACTGAAATTTGCCGTGAGCAAGTTTCCAATTTGATGGGAAAAGGAAAAATTATTTCCCAAAACAGTTAAATTAACCACGAAATTGTAGTTGTTGAATATTTTTCACCACACACCACCGTTGTGTGCACGTATTTATATTTCTTTGGTGTTCACTATAATATGTCAATACTAATACAACATCCACTCTGTATGCACTGAGAGTGGATGTTTCAGAATAAGGACCTAAATCTACCATGTTACTTTTTATAATGCATATTTTAAATATTCCATGTGCTTCCAAAATTTTTTTGAGTATATTGCTTGGAATCCTGGCCTAAAACATTACTGCCTCACTCCTATCTGAATTCTCTATGTGATGAGTAGTATCATAAATATTCCTAGTGATCTCTTGTAAATTTAATAAAATGTTATAGGTTAAGGTTTAAACTACAGTTATTCATACTTATGATGCTTCCTTAACACTCTTTGCTGGTGTTCTCACCACGGCCTCCATAATGCAAATGCATTTGTTTAACATCAGCTTGGGAGTTCACTGAATTTCATATAAAACCTAGAAACTATTTTCATTCATTTTCATTCATAGGACTATTTTCATTCATTTCAGATTTCTTGGGATCAGACCTGTAGGAATATAGCCATATAATAATGCTGCTTCTAGAAAGAATCATTTACCAGCCCATCTGGAACAGAACTCAAACACAGAATAAGATAATATCTGTATCTGAAATATCCAATTCCAAAGACTCTTTGAATTGAAGTGGAAACAGCTGCATAGCCAGAAACATTCTAATGTACAGACTAAATACTAATCGTGTACTGGAAGCATACTGTTTTCAGCAAGAGTAACACAAATGCAATGCATTAATATTCATGATTATCACATGTATTATTAGTATAATTAATGTCCATTGATAAAACCATAGGCATGGGTTTTGGTAGGTGGACTACCCATTCTTATGGTGAATGTAAAATCAGCTGGACAGCTGGGTTTGCAGTGTTGTGACCACTGATAAAAATTTTGGCCAGTGGCTGGATACTAGTGACATCTCCGCACCGTAAAACTGGGGTCAGTTATTTAACACCTTCATTACTTTCTGGAGGAGGTGACAGTCCCCTGTCAGCAGCATCAGTTTAGGGGAAAGGTTGGTACAATGTCTATTTTTACTGCTATACAAGAACCTGACAGAGAAACAGGCTGACAATAAACTTGTGGTGTGCAAAGATAAATGCCAAGTCCTGCATCTGGAGTATAATAGTCTCTTGCCTCAGCTGAGGCTGGTGGTCAACTGATTTCAAGGCAGCTTTACAGAAAAGGACTTGGAATTCCTGGTGGATAGAGTTAAATATGACTTAATGGGGAACCCTTGAAGGCTTTCAAATATTGGACCCGGTTCTCTAGAAAAGCTGCAGATATCTCCATCCTTGGAGATGTTCAAACTTGACCCTACAATGCCCTGAGAAACTCCATGTTGGCATTGCTTTGAATGCAACCTGGACCAGATGTTATGCAGAGCTCCCTTACAATTTGTATTATTTTGTGATTCAAGACTTTAACAACCTGCTCATAAAAATATGGAATACTATGCATTTACAGTGATTGGAAAAGTATTAGCTCTGTTGCATACTACATCAACCTGTCTCCATCTTTTATGAGTGAATAGAGTCGTACTTGAGTATTCTTGTGTAGCATCATATCCTGTTCAATTTTCACTTCATAAAATTAAGACAGCATATTTGTCATTCTTAAAGCAAGAAATAATTTTGCAAGTCTGACACTGCAACAATGAAAGTACAGCATACTCATAAGGCAGATATTTTCTAGCTAAAAAGAAAGAATGCTAGCATCTGTTTTATATGATTTAGTGACTACCTTCTGCATAGACATAGCACACCATTTGTAGCATGCGCTCTTTGCTCAGTATGTTTAATAAATAGATTGCCTTCTGTTCATTTCATAACACAAATTTACTTGCCTTAAAAAACGACTTTGTATACCCTAAAAAAATATAACCTCGTAGAATTGGACTTAGCCTATAAACCAGCATTTTTTGACATTACCATGCAATTAAGGGGCACATCCCTGAGTGTACACAGCTACCTGGAACACAAAAGTTTACTGTCCTCCTTTCCACTGCTAATTGACCTCTTTTCCAGTGTACCTGTCCATGACAATCTGCTTACCATGTTTCTCTTAAAACTGCTTTTTACTATCCCATGGATTTTTATTACTTCCAGACTAAATGTGTTGCTATGCTTTAGTTAACCTGAAGCCTTTGAAAAGAAATTAAAGACTTTATTGTGTTGTATCTTAGAGGCAGTAAAGTTCTTTGCTATGAGATATAATGTGTGCTTGTGTTTGTGTCACAGCATCTCTACAAACATCAAGCTTGTTCTCTGCTGAATGTTGAAATTTTCTGTCTCTGCATAGGTTTCCTCCCGTCTGTCACTATGTTCTGGGTGTCATCTTTCTTTCACTTCCTGTGGTTTCCCTTTACTTTGCCTCCGTTTGTCTTTCTGACTTACAACAGAAAACAACAAATGAATGTAAGCTATTATATGACACAAAGAATGTGGCTTCATCTTGTCTTTGGTTTTATTCATATTGCTGTAGTTTTACCATAACTCATTCCAATTGTCCCTCATGCTATGAAATTATATTTATTTTAAAAGAGAGGGAGTGTCTGTACCTTCTAGGAAGTGATTACCCTTAAAATACCATTATGTACTGATTCAGTACAGTAATCCCACACAGCAATTGAATTTCAGACATTACCTGGATCCAGATAAAACCAGAAAAAATTAACACCAACTCTTCTTCTAAGTAACACGAGTGAAAACAGCCACTCTGAAGTGCTGCAACTGAAGCTCTCTACTATTGAACTGAAGCTCTTCATTCCCTGAAGTCTCCTACTTTGGATGACAGTTGTTCTTTAGTAAAACTCTATATTAAAAAGTCAAATAATGTGAACTTTAATTCAGCTGCAGTGGTGCTTTTCCTTGATTCTGAGAAAATGTAGTGTCCCTTCTGAGAATCAAAGTATCAACTGAGATTAAATTTCACACAATCGTATTGATAACCATCCTTCAGTGGACTTCTTCACTTCAATTAGATTTCAAAGGCACAACAGCAAGAAAGTGATGGTTCTGGACATTATAAATAGGATATATTTCACTGTACAGATTTTGCAAGTTGATGGAACATTAGTTTATTTGCAATACAGAGTTCTGAATTTCTCTCTTTGCAAAGTTTATTTTTGGCACACCAGTCATTCAAATGCATCTCACTCACCTGCTGATAGTCCATAAGATAACACAATTTTATTGAGATCATAGCTTTTCTCTCTGAGCGCATGTCCAAATTCTGAGGCACATAAATACTCCAAAGACAGAAATAACTTAACACATTTGAACATTTAGTTTCTATGGAGACAAATAAAAGTAAAATGTCTAATGTGAGTTTATAGTCAGCCTGATGCCTTACAGGTTAGAAGCATTTCATTAAGCCTTAGAGACAGATATTATTCCATAAATAAATACATAAAATAATAAAAGAGAACCACCCAAAATCCCAAATCCTGTGCTTCTAATATGCACTTGTGTATTCTAGTTGTGTAAGAATTGCTGCTGGCAGCCAGTTCCTGTTTTTGTATTCCCACCCTACATTACAGCCTTATTGATAGACTCAAGCTATAGTTTGTGTCATTTCAATAGAAAAATCTTTTTGTTGAAACATGAGAAAACTCAAAAGTCAGGACTTTGAGGCTTCTAGCCTTCACTCCAAGTGTTTAGAGAATAATAGCTACAGAGTTAACTGCTACAGATGCGTGATGCTGCTAGGTCAAAGTAATGAATGTTACATGTCTGACCTTTCAAGCCAGGATCAGCAAGAAAAGGCCTGAAAAGCACAGCATCATGATTAGAGCTGTAGAAGTGAGACTCCTTTCAGGCAGTTGGATACAGAGCCCACTTGTAAAAGTGCATTTTAAGTGGCACTCTAGTCAGTCTTAAAGATCATATTTGCAGAAGTGTTGTTCACAATTATCATCTGCTTTAATGGTGCTTTCTGAATCATGTGCTTCTTGCAAGCCTTATTAGTTAGCTTAATGTCTCAGTCAGCTCTTCCTTCTCACAAACTGCAGGTAAAATACAACATGAGATTATCAGTACTGAGGGTTTCTGTAAAGATTTTTGCCAGGCTTTGATGATTATGCCTGAGGCACCTTCCACGTGATAACTGTGTAAGTTGTCATTAGCACAGCACTGGGCTTCAGCTCAGTTCCCAGCAGGGCTTTTTTAGCTCCGAACTGTATCACATTAAATATGGCTGCAAGGTTTTTTGGCTTGAAACTTGCTCACAAATGACTAGCTCAGAACCTGAGCAAAATGACTATAAATACAGACATCTAGAAGAACAATGAATTAAAGTGTGGGAGCCAGACTTGGCCACCTTAAATTGATCTAATTTACTTGATTTTTATACTATTAAGCCTGTTTATCCACCTGAGGATCTGCCAAATGTTTTGTGTTAAAAAGGACCAGCTAAAATTTATAGTGCGAAAAGATATAAAAAGCAAAGAACAGCAGTATAATTTCTGTCCACTGGGCTCAGTGGACAGAAATTCCACTGCCTGCTGAACTGACTAATCCCAGCGCAGAGACAGGCGGGAGCAACATCGAGTGTTCCCAAGTGGAGGCTGGCAGCGGCGAGGTCCCTGCCCCTGCCCCGGGCAGGTCCGTGTCTGCTCACTTCCTGCTCCTCTGGCTGTCACAGGCAGCTTGGAGCCAACCCAGCTGCTCCCCCGGAGTCCCCTCTCAGTTGCGTCTCCCATGCCTGCTATCAACATCCTTTACTGGCAATGAGTGCCCATAACAACACTTCAAACACTGGATTCTCACTTATTAAATCCTGCATTTTTCCACCTGAAGGTTTGTTATGCTGCAGACCTACCCAAGGAAGTTCTGTACAGACTGACCCCTATCTTTACATGTTTAGTTGCCTACCCATGGCACTGTGTTACAAAGATTTACCACTCAAATAAATATTGATTTAGGGATCTCCCATCTCCATTTCCCACAGCATCACTAATATTAGTTGTCTGCAACTGCCATTTCACTACATATTCTTATTTATATATGCCTTTTTTGCACTTTTGGCATACAATTTTAAGAAGACCTGACTTGTGCAATCAGGTTGTCCATTGGTTTTGCAGTTTGCAACTAATTCTGAACTCAAGGCCGGATTTAGAAGGGAATAAGAATTACCAGAGATAATTTGAGAAAATCAAAAAATGAGTAGGGAAGTGCACAATAGTGACTCCACTTATGCAGAAGCCAGCCATGACACTGGAGCTGGCAGAAGCCAAGTGCCCAGATGGCACATGGGTATTAGCAGAGCAATGCTCACACAGTTGCAGGGTAGCAACAACATTGCCACTGTATGGGCTCTTATGTGGGATGAAAAGTCAGACAATGAAGACAATTCATGGGGAATTGGATTCAGTATTTCCATTTGCCTAAATAGGAACTCATTTTGTGCATGTTATCATGTCAATCAGTTATCCTAATTAATTAAGACTTGCCTGTGTACTTGATTGCTTATCAATTCTCGTGAAGAGTAGCTGATGGAAAAAACATTTTACTTATCATTTGCTAAAACCCCAAAAGGAGGTTTCTATTAGTTAGAATTCTACCAAAATACTTCCAAGAACTTTAAAAGCCTGAACGTATCTTGTGTGTTTATTTGGCTCAACAGGAGCAAAACTCAACTGCCTAAATGAATCTTGGCAAACACTGTTGAGTCCATATGCAGTCAGTGTGGAGATAAAGTGCTATTGGGTGAATAGGCTGCTATTCATCTAATCTTAAAACAGACATCTTAAATAGGTCAGATGAATCTTATCCTGAAAGTACTTGCTTCTCTCCATTTACTGTAGAGTCTGAGGTAACTAGCTTTAACAGAGACACCTAGAGTGTAAACACTTAGAGTCAGGTGGAATGAATGTCACCCCTGAAATTCAAATGTAGAGTCAGATACTTAATGTACACATAAATCATGTCAAGGATTCCACAGTGAATTTCCTTAAAAGGAAAAACAAAATGAACCAGGAAAGTCTCATTAAACCCAAGCTGATTTTTTTCCTCTTGAGTAAAACCGAAAGAATAAATCTTTTTCATTTCCAAAGTTCTTGTTCTGTATCTCCAACACAGAAAAACAGTCGGCCTGAACAGTTAGGCTAACATGAGAGACAGACACACTAGTCACTACTTGGAAGCAGAGGTCTTTCCTGCTGTCTCCTCTTCCAAACTAGTTTTTCTGTGAGTCCCAAATTTGGTAGCTGATAGCACAACCTCCCACACTGGTCTGTGGCATACTGCAAAGAAATACCCATAGCCCCTGCCATCCCCAGTTCTTTGCATTCCTGCAACTGAACCTTGTCAGTTTTAACTCTGTTTATTTTGCCCCAACTGAAGAAGATGAATAGCTGTCCAGGATGATTTAGCAAGACTTAAAATAATCTTTTAGGGAAAAAAGGAGTGAAACTGCAAAGCAAAACAAGTAAGACTACCAAATTCTAGAAGGAGGTTACTAACAGTATTCTTTACTACTTGTGTGGACTATTTCTTACCCCAATCCCCTCCAGGAGATGACTCATACATGTAGGGACACAGGGAAGCCTCACACCACAATGCCTAACGAGTCTGTGAACCCAGCATTGATTCACCATCTGACACATGCCCCTGCACACCCCTGAGACTTGGCCCACAGCTCACCCACAGCAGAAGGTGCTCAGTGTGGGCTGAGCTGCCCATATCGCTGAGTAACTCAAAGCGTGGAGGGCAGGACACAAAAGGAGAAGGCCACTGCCCTCCCGCTTCTCACACTCACATGGGTGCAGGTTGTGGAGAGGTTCATGTCCAGAACTGCAAACTCAGAAGCGAGAGCTTCCAGCATCCACTGTCCTGCCGCAGGCTGTAATTCTCTACTGCCTAACTTATGGAAATCAGCTTCCAGAGCTGACCTACTTGCTCTAAGGGAGGCCCTGTGAAGTCAGGGCCCCAGCTATGTCCCTACTCACTTTCATGCCAAAGTCTGGTAATGAAAACTCAGGCAAATCAGCAGTGCAGTTTTTAGGGATTTTGAACTTACTATCAGGGTTTGAGAAGAGTATGAGTTCTATTAACAAACCAGAAGAAAGGTGTACTAAATCTGGTCAAGAGTGTCTATAGATTTATAATACTTTAATTTTTTATACTTTTTAGAAATATTAAGAATATAAAGGCTACTTTGAAAACAGTTTGAGACAGTGATAGTTTATACTTTTATCTTGTCTTAACATGGCCGAAACCTTATCTAGCATTCTTTGCATACCTAGCACTGATAGGAAAATAGGTTAGACTTCAGCTATGTAAGTACGAAAACTATCTCAAACACTCAAAACACCTCTATTTCGAGAAAAAATGATTTGCTGTATTGTGCAAATTGACCAAGATTTTGGTATCCTCTTGAGAAAGATCTTGTTCACAAAATGTGCTTTTGTCTCAATAAATAAAAAAGATGCCTTCAAAGACATAAAAAGCTTGAAACATTCATATCATCCTATCCCTAATTTTTATTGCAGACATGTCTCCTATTGCATAACAAATGTGTTGGAGAGGTTTGTAAAAGGTCATGCAAACTGTAGGCAATATTTCAAAGACTAAGCACTAAAATAGAGATAAAGAGGCCAAGAAAGCAGAAAGCTATGATCTTACATAGCAAAATAAGAACATACTACATAACTTTTTAAAGTTTATGAGGAGTGAATAGTGTAACATTTATTCAGACCATGAAGTTCACTAATATCATTAAAATGCGTGACCATCAACAAACAGCTATAATCCATCTTGGCAGAAGTTAGTGCATCAAGCAAATTCTGACCTGGGAGTCCTGCCACTTTCTTAATTGGAACAGTAACTGGGTTTGTTTGAAAGACTGAAATGTATTCCTCATCTTAAAATATACCAACAGGTAACAGAAAAATCAGACAGAGCAGAAAGATTGCAGAAATTACTGGAAAATAAATACTGTTGAAGACAAGTTCCTGGTGACAAAACTTAATTGAAAGGAATCAGATCATGAAAGGAAAGTTGTTTGTGAGACCAGGCAGGAAGGGCTATAAAGCTTTTATTTTAAAAGTGTGTCAGAATATTTTGAGCTAGGACTTTGATATCTCTAGAAAGCTCCATAGATATTAGAGAGTGATGGTGAATAGGGTCACCCTCATGGTGCACAGGGGAGGGAAATGGCAGAGCAGTGTACCCTTTTCTCACTCAATGTAATGTCATGGCTCAATTATCTTGAAAGGCATTACAATAATGCATACCAGGGGAGGAACTGCCCCCCAGTTCTGTGCAGGCCCTAACAGGGAAAACTTGGCTACCTGATGGCTACAGAAGAAACAAGTGCAATAGTCAGACTGAGATAATATCTCTGTACCAGCGCAGACTGTTGCTCAGGATTATATCTGTATGGGCTCTATTTACATGTGATGGTTTCGGCAGAGGTAGAGTTAATTTTTTTCACAGCAACTGGTATGGGGCTTTTGTCTTCACAGGTCACCATTACACAGGATCGAGACCTACTTTCTTGGGGACAGCTGAATGAAGTGGTGAATGAATTCTTTGCTTTGCTTGCATGTGCAGCTTTTGCTTTACTTATTAACCTGTCTTTATCTCAACCCATGAGTTTTCTCACTTTTACCCTTTCGAGTCTCTCCCCTTGAAGGGGAGTGAGCGAGTAGCTGTGCTAGCTGGGGTTAAACTATGACATTGTGTAGATGAAATGGGCCTGAGCCATCACACAGGCCTTGAGGCTAGCTGACACTACACAGCTCTTGTTTGTACCACTGAAATCCTTCATCCCCTCTTCCACTTCCACAAATAAGATGCCTGCATCCAAACTGTTTTTTGGGAAAGATGCATTGCCAACCTAAGTCCTTGAAACACACCCAGGCATACACACAAGGAGTGCACTGGCACTTCCATATGCGGATGGCCACATGCCAGCGAGGGAACGCAGACCACAGCCCACATCAGTTTACTGTGGCAGATGCAGTCACAGGCACTGGCAGTATGGTTCACTGAATTGGTACACCTGGGACTCAGACCAGATGTAAACAAAAAGGGATGACCTGCTTCTACAATAGGTGAGGCTGGATAATTACAGACATGGAGGAAAGGAAGGTTTGATCAAAGAAAAGCAAGAGGAAAACCATTTTTTATTGCTACTTATATTTCCCTCTGTTTCTGTGACAAAGATCCCAGCAATGACCCACCAGATGCTTGAAGCCACACTGTACCAGTCTTGTGTTAGTTGATGCCTTGCTTGCCCAAGGAATTTACTTGCTTTGAAGATACTACAGCATCTCCATATTCCTCAAGAATTGCTTTCATCTCATAATACTCAACTACCTTGTTAGGATTCCATGCTTAACATAAATATAGTGTTCTGGGGATAATATCTTTTGTTTGGCTTGTTTCTGGTCTCTTACAGATAGCCCGTTCTCTGTTTATTTAGCAACTACATAATTTGATAAAATAATGGCGAAAATATGAGTTTCAAATTCTGGTCTGTGATTTCAAGACAAATATAACACTTTTCTATATAAGAAATAAACAGTTACAGTGGGTGCATCTTACATGATATGGAAAGTGTTATGAGAATGCAAGTAATTCTCTGCAGGAAGAAAACAAATTTTTGGCTAGATTCAGTGAGAATGTTTTATAAGATGTAACAGAGGTTTTCGATAAGGCTCGTGAGGGATTGGGCTTAATTTCTGAAGACTATCTTAATATTGGGGGTTTTTTGCTACATCTCAACTTAGAACAAAAAATGATATAAAGATGATACTGAAAGAAGGCAGTCTTAATCGGAACATGCAGAATAAACAATGTTTGCTTAGAATGATTTGCATTTTCCTGTAACTATGTGTATTTAAAGCACCAGCAGTAGATATATAAATCAGATTTAAAGGCTGATAACTTCCTGATTATGTTGCGATTCAAAAATTGCCCAGCTAATTCTGATGAAAGATATTTCTATGGAATGGTGTGTTATTTCAGCATTTGCTCTTGGGGATTACTGCCCAATATTGTCATTAAAGTAAAGCAAAAATCTGATGGTGGATGAAGTATAAACATTGCTTTTTAGAGTAAGGTGTCATAAGTATTGTAGCTCAAGCACTGACATAAAAATTCGTGAGCTGCTATTTCCATAGCAACAGGCAACATAATTTAGCTAAGATAGCTGCTTTCCATTCTAGGGACTTCACTGTCATTGCAGTTTACAAAATACAAAAATATGTCTTCTAAGACTCTAATACAGTAAACAGACAAAATGTTGGAAATGCTGAGGAAGGCATAGGTTTTATTACAGATGCAGGACAACAAAATGCTTCTTTCTGTTCTCATCTGTATTTTATGGGATTCTCTACCATCCTCGACTCACCACATACTAGTCTAGTTCTCCTTGTGCTGCAGGGGCATCTGAAGCTGGCCTGTCTCTTATGTTAATCTGATTCTTTCTGGAATGTGCAGAAGCAGCTTCTTCACTGGCCAATTCCTTCTTTCTCTCCTTCCTCCTCTCAGTTACCAAAATAAAATTCACTTCAATGCAGAGAGTCAGCACAACATATCTGGAGCACCTGTTAAATCTCATATTGAGCCTACACACAGCTACTAATTTAACACTGCTGACACGCTCCCATAGTCATAAGTCTTTTGCTTCCCCAGTAGTTCTGTGACTCTTGTTATTAATCTGAATCCCTTTAAAATGCTTTTTAAAAACATCTGGCTGCATATTTTTAAATTTAAAAAAAAAGTCTGTGAAAAAAAATTAAAATAGGAACTTAAAAAGACAGCAGAACTAATATTCTCACTAAAGGTACTCTGAAATTTCACACTTGAGTAGCTGTGGTCTAAATGGAAAGATCAAGGGGAGCACCATCAATTTCTACCTACTGGAAGTAGAGGATTGCAGCCTTGTAAACAATAGTGCCTTGTACTATTTTCTCAGTGAGGCTGGAAGAATTCCTTTTGAAGGGGAAATCTGATTGATGTCAGCAAGTGAATCACCACCTGTCCATGGGAAATGGATGCTTTTGAGAGCAAGCTGTATTGGACTCTGCATTTGATAGACTCTGTAATGAAGTGATGGCTCTGTCTCTGAAGTTCTCCTGAGCTGAGCCCCTGACAGGGACCCTAAGGCACTCACTTCCTCATGGATTTTCCTTACTATGAAGATATGCAGAAGGTAGAAACACTGAGAATTAATTATACATGGCATTAGGACACAGATAACTTATCTGACTTCTAAGTTATTTTCTCATTTTGGCAAGTTGAATAGTGCACCAAAGACAGAAACTGGCACAGGTAGCTGGAAAAGGAGCTGTGATGCTGGAGCATAGTCACTTGTCCTGTGGGTAGGTTACATGATTATTTGTCAGGAGCAATTCAGGGATCAAGAGTGAGATGCAACTTATGCTACTTATGAACTTCACCTAAAGAACGTATAAAATGTAAACATGGCAGTTAGCTTCTTTTTTCCAGCTACCATGCAATGCATGACTTCTTACAGCCAAAGATTCTGACACAAAAGGAATAATCCCCTACTTCTACATTCCTCCAAACAAATATGCACAACCTATCATTTCATTCATGCAAAGTACGAATGATCTAGCACTTTGATGAAGGCGTAAGTGTTCAGCTGGTATAAAAAGAAAAAAGTATTACACCTACCAGAGTAATTATTACAAGGGTATTTTTATCCTGCAGTTGAACATACGCAATAAATGAGCATTAGATTATGCTACTGAAATAGTGCATGAGCCTTTATTATCCTACAGGACAAATTCTGTAATCCCCTCTGACAGACTTGTAATCACAGCAATGACCAGTTTTTGACCTGTGAGGCAGGTTGAGTATCCCTGCCAAACAAGAATAGTAACTATTCTGTTTCTGAAAAATCGATTGAGTGTTAACCACCAGAACTGTAAAAAGCCATCTCCATATTAATTAACAGTGCCTAGTCTTGCATTTAAATCAAACACACATACACAAGTGACTGATCTTGATAGATAAGTCTTACACTACCACCTCCAAAATTTATGCTTACAGGAATCACAGACATATTTATTCAGAGGTAGAGACAACCAAGGAAAACACCAGCTCCTATAATCTCTGATCATCATGATCACTTCCTTGACTGAAATCTGAATCAGGAAACAGTTCTAGAGCTATGTCAAAAATAAAATTTGAATTCTATCATCAAGTTTACTTTGAAGTAGTAAAGACTGCTTATGGCATTTTAGTTTTAAGAGTGTAATTTAATATTTTCATAAGAATGTGTTTGTATAGCAGTATGATTTATTATTGTTAAAAATCTTGTAACAGCAAAGAAATAACTGACTCATGATCTATGCTATACATAAAACTTCTGGACAGAATCTGTTGGCTTATAGAAAATAATCTGGACATCTATTCTCCTTGGTTAGTTTTTGTAATTCACAGGTCCAACTGCTCATTTCAAGAGAAGCAAAAGTTTTAAGGTCTGAAATGAATATATATTTCAAAACTACAAATTTAAAAAACATTCTGAGGTGTTATAATTTTAGGGGAAATAATATTTGATAAAGTAATACCTATAAAAAATTAGAACTAAAATATAAGCAATTTTTAAAACCCTTTCTTTTTTTGCATACAGCAAACAACAAAAATTCATTAAAAAGTGCTGCTGGACCACTTAATTTGCCACTCAGGATAATAATGTTCCGATTTATATTGCGTCCTGTAAAATATATATATTTTTATATATATATATTAGAAGAATATATACTAATATGAACTACTTATTTTGTAAAATATTCTAAGTACAACCTTCAGCTGCTACAAGCTGGCCTAAACATGTAGCTAAGGAGTAACATTGGACTGTACATAACCACAGTAAATACAAACCTCATCAATGCAGTATATTTCATATTTGTCTATTTAAGAAGCAACTACCTTATGAATTAAAAAGCTTTTTCTATATTTAGCTGTGAAAACAATCTACATTTAATCCGCACCATCAAAATGAGGAAATTAAAGAAGACAGGTTTTAAATGAGGAGTCAAAGCTTGCAAGAAGCTGAGCTTTGACTGCCAACATGGTTGTCCTCTTTTCAGTTCAAAAATTAAATTATCCTCCTTAAGGATTTGCCTTTGGCTCTAATTCCAATTTGATGTCTTTCTTCATACGAGTTCTTGTGGACTATAGAATTAGTTTAAAACATTGGAATATATTTATTTTAGGAGACTTTAACATTTCGGAGCCTTCTTTGGATCTGTTTCTCTTAACGTTTTGAAGCGCTGCAACAATCTACTGCAGCATCACAGTCTAAACACAGAGCTGAGACTAGGAATAGCTGAATGACAGTTTGGAAAAATTGCTGCTTAACTGAACATTGGGGATAATTTGACAAACTCAATATCATAATACTGTAGGCCTTCCTGCTCTCAAATAATTATATTTCAGATATTTCTAAAAAGACACACTTAATTAAAGAAGAATCAAGCGATGACATCATGCATTTGCAAATCAGAGATACATCATGTACCTCTGCAGTATCCAGTAGAGTCCAAACACTTTTTTTATTTATTTTAGTGCCTTTAAATTCTGTTTGGTGGTAATGAATGAGGTATATAATTACTCTGATTCATCCTGTACCCTTAACATGAAATACCCCAGAGCACTTAAAAACAATAATTAATAAAATATCAAAAAAGAATTAATTAACTTCACATTAAACCAGATCAAGAATTGTGCAGAACTCATTAAGACTTCGTATAACTCATGTTATATAAATGGCTAAGAAATTACTAGTAGTACCTGCTGTACCTCTATATCAACAGCTCTTTATACAGTTCTTTTTAAACAACTATGAATCATAGCAAAGAACCAAAGAAATGAGACCAAGCAATCCTAAAGAGTAAAATAAACTTTTGTGGCAAAGCATCAGTACCATATGTCTCTGTGAGACTCCTAATTTCAAAGAAGGAGTATATAGTTCCTTCACTTCTGAAATTGCCATATTTTCAAGAAAAGTGTATATCCCTTTCATTTTTCCTTTTTGCACATATTTAGGTGGAAACTAAACAGGTGAAATTGAGGATACAGAAATAAACATTTGAATAAAGGAATGAATCACACAACTGTCAAGTTCCTGCATGATTAGGCATTTTCATTTGTCTTCCCATCTTTGTAACTTCATGACTGAATTGCACTCTAGAGCAAGGACACACCACCACGCTGTGCATGCCCCAGCTCAGCTTCCCCAGAACCCATCTATATCCCCACCCCGGGAAAGGTTTGCTCAGTGACGTGCAATCCTGATTGCTCAATCACCCAGAAGAGGCAGGCCCCAGAGGAACCCAGACTGAAACCATATGAGCTGTTTTGGACCAGGAGCCTGAAGGAGCTCAGAAAAAAAAAATTAAAAAAATCCAATCAATTTGCAATGATGTTTTAATATCCCCCCCGCAAGTGCAAATTCCCAGAGCAGACTTTTCGTGTTGGTATATAATCCTTATTTTTTCATGTGCAGGTTCATCTGGAAAACTGATATTTTTAACACCAGGACTATGCACAGTTACATCCAATCAAGACTCTAATGGCAAAACAGGGTACACACAAACTTTCTCCTCGTGGTTTTCACTTGAGACAAAAAAGTCAAGGGGCAAACACAGAACTGGAACTAACAGAACTAAAAAGGTTATGAATTTGGATAAAATCTATACTAGGTGAATACTAGATGAGTACAATAAATGAAAGATAACTTATTTTTAGTTTGTGATTCTGTCTGTTCAATTTTACGGAATCTCAGAAGGAGTTCAGTGAATGACCTTTTAGTTTTGTTTTGTTTACTAGCTCATCATGTTCTAGCCTCTTACGGTTTGATGACTTTCATTTTATGTTTTGTTTTACTTTTTTTTTTTTAAATCAAGCTTGTCTTCAGCCTAAGCTGACAGATCTTCCTTTTCTTGAACATTAAAAATAATGTTACTGAAATTCAGTAGAAAGGTTAAAAAAACTTCATCTCTTAGCCAGACTCAATTCACTAGGCAAGCATTTCCCCAGATAAAATCAAGATGATAGTTAGCCAAAACCAGCTGGGAAATAGTATTTTCTCCAAATTTGTTCTTTAAAAATCTGTCAGCTCTAATCAAGTAACACTGAACTTTGATATTCTGTTGTTGATACTCTTGAACTAAATTCCAGTCAATGTTATTTGCCCTAAGCCGTCCAATCTTCATTAATATTCTACCCAACCTTATACATGCTTTGGGCAAAGGCTGAGAAAAAGGATAAAGACGAGACTCTGTGCTTCCCACTCAATGCTACAGTGACTTCAAATAATACGGCTGAGCAGACACTCATAGATAAACTTTTATTTCAGCCACAATACCCAGTGCTGGTGTACAGATTAAAATGCCCATTTAAGTTTTTGACCTAGCAGATCTGTGACTAGGAAAGTGTACAGTTCAACAGGCCATTAACTAACTCATGAAATTATGCTCATTATATGGACAAAGTGTTATTGCTTCTGGAAGATGAGCAGGTCACTGACCAACTACCTTGATCAGATGCACCCAGGAATAAGAATGGATATTTTGAATTCATATTTGATTAGCATTTGAGACACTCTTTCTTTAAACACTTCCCACAGGACTGCACATGCCAAATTCCTACCAGAGCTCGAGCTATTATTCAAAGACCTGAGAATGCTCATTCCACTTAGCACTATCTTAGTTTTACTGACAGTGCTGAAGACAACAGTCTTTTCCCTAGATTATTAAGTGACTTTCAGAAAATTAAAAAAAAAAAAAAAATTGAAGTTGAAATCTAGCATTACATTGCCAACAGTGAAGAAGTCTTTGAAAAAATAGTAGCTTTGTCCCTGAGGTGTTTCACAAAACCTCAAGCCTATTTAGATGAATTGCAACAAAACAGCATTCATCATTAACACAATGAAAAACAAAGTCTGTGGATCTTACTGACGAGTTGGGTGCTTTGGGGTGGTAGTAGGGAAAAGAGAAAACACTACACACTAAATCAGAATTAAAAGAAAAATTAACAGAGATGCAGAAGGTGCATTTGGATTACCTACTGTAGATTCCTAATTCAGGTGGCACCTAATTAATTTTTATGGGATCCAGAACAGGAATTCATAGGTGTGCTTCACAGCCCATGGTAATCAAAGCAGACAACTGCCATTAACTACCTGCACCATGGAGCTCCTCTATGTTAAAGGTAGATTCTTAATCTCTTAAGTGAGTTAATACAAGACATTAGTTACAGGGATGGTAGTCTGAGGAATGCATTTGAATGGGGCTTTAAAGTCTCTAACCTTTTTTCATCTCACTCCTTAGAGACACATCCTAGTTAACTCTCCTTCTTCTTTGGACTAATGCTCACCCAAAACTCAGTGCCCATCCAGGTTTCACCAGACTGAAACAGCTAGATTTCATGTGCTGCCTTAAAAGCATTCCCTTCCACCTCAAATCTCATGTTAGCCACATCAAACTAGGGAAGAAATGCTCATTCCTATTCTATCAGTTACCTTTTGCGATTACCACTTGGTTTGCTTGACACAGACAATCACTGTAACCTGAACTGTAGCTAAATCCTTAAAAAGGGAGAATGAAGAAGGAAGTGTCATGTGCAAATAAGAAAGTACTTTACTTCTATATACAGCATTTACAAAATTCTGCATGAATATATTCTCATAGTTTTTGAAAAACAGGGGCGAGAGTTCCTAGGACAGCTGTCAGAAAACCAGTCTTACAGTGTGAGCCTTAAAGAGTAAAACATATCAAATTTACCAGAACAAAAGTTGAAAGGTACCTTGACTACTGTATACAAATTTTTAGTAGCCATAGAGGTGATAAAATTGTGATAGCCCATGAAAGAGGCCAGGTTTGCAGATCAAGGCAATAAGTTCTTCAGGCCAGGTGGCCAGCTTCTGTGTACAGAGACCTTTCAACAGGTCACTGCAGTTTTTCATAGACACTTGTTCAGAAAACAAGCCTGAAAAAGGGGGAATTTTCAGTGTTGCTTACAAAGGCATAGCAAAAGGAAGACTGGCAGCTGAAATTAGACAAACTCAACCTTTCCACAACATTTCAATTTCCTAGCACTAAGGGTAATTAAATATTGGAACGGCTTACCAGGGGAGCTGGTGGACTCGCCATTGCTTGGAGCTTTAGGACGAGATTAGATACCATTGTAAAAGAGATGCTTTAATCCAGCTTCTGGAAGTTCTCAACATGCCCATAACACTTGCAGCGCTGCATTAAGACAATGACTATAATCAAATCTCATATTTTAGGGTTTCAGCTGATCAACTGCAAGGGTTATAAAGAATTCTTTTTCCCTTTACATAAAAACCAGACAGATACTTTTGTGTGGTTTATATTCTGATCTGTCTCTGAAGTAGCAGAGATTGCCCAAATTTACAGAAAACATGGGGCAGCTGATGCAGTTGCTAGTAGTGACAGGGAAAGTACTTTCTCTTAGCCTGAAATTCACGAAGCAGTCGTATCCAAATGGGAACTCATATGAATTTGAAGTCATCTAGATGGATGCAAACCACTTCTGCCCTGGAACCTGTGTGATTTGGTCAGTGCAGAAGCAGGTTTGCTCTGTCTGCCCTGCTAAGGGTCTGGCAGTAGCACCCACGCAGCATTTTACTGATACTGCTACATGACTTAAGGAAAGGATTCATTTCATACTCTGCTCCTGCAGAGCACTGGCCAAGGGTCAAGTGAAAAACTGGTGGATCACCACACCCTTCGAGGCCTCATTAATGAATCTTGCTGGATTAGCTCATAGGGTGTGCTTTTTTCCAAGGTGAGCTAAACAGAAATCTTGAATGAGTTTGGTTTGTGTTTGCTCAGTGTGAGATACAAATCATCTGTTAATACACTAGGATCATTTGGACATATCTCATCTAATTAACTAATTGTTATTGAAGATTCATAAGTAACACTTTAATCTCTTCTGTCTGCTGAAAGTTAACATACATTAGCCTAACTAGAGAAATCATGTTAACACACAGGTATCAGGATTTACTGTTCTGTTTTCCAGCATAACTAGATACATAAGCATCCCTTCTGGTTTTTAGTTTAGTTACATCTGTAACTATACAATCTGCACTATTTTAGCAGAATACTATAGTGACTTGATTATTAAATGTAAGTAAAGATGAAGGCAAGACAGAACATTCTGCTACTTTTACCCTTTTATGTGAAAAGAGTATATCTGGATTCTGTCAAAGAAAGCATAAAATGAGAAATGGTTCTTCTAGTGATTTCTGTGAGCTGCACAGTAGCATGTTTATATTGTGTGTCTCCAAATAAATATCTATTTAAGTGACGTCCACACCAGGCTTTTATGTTTATTGGCTACCTATACTATTCTCCTACATCCCTTTGACAGTTTGTTAGATTCTGAGATATTTCTGTCTGTGCTAAATCATGGCCATTTGATGGACTTGTGCACAGCTACACCTGGAATGTAATGCAGACATGTAAACTACCTGTCCTGCAATTCAGGACATTTTCCATGCAGAATAGGGATGATTTCTCTTTGCCATAATTCTGAAGCATACATATCAATATAAGGCCTTGTTGTCAGTATTGGTCATTATGATTATGTTGCCATATTACAAAGTAAGAATGGGACACACCATGACAGCACCATCTAGTAACATAAAATATTCATGCAAAAACAAAAGCAGACTTAACCTTTAAAAAGCAGAGAGAAAAAAAAGAAAGATACACTGATCCCACTTGTCTCAATGTATATTTTGGTGACACATGCATATATTTGACAAAAGTTATGAAGATCAAATTTAGAAGATGTCCCTAATTAAGCAGTATGTTATTCCCTTGGTATCCTTTCTTAAACCAAACCAAAATGCTCAGAATAAGAGTTTCCTCATCTGGGATGAAAATGACAAAATCTGCACTTAGAGTCTTCTGATTTCTCAAACAAATATCACTTGTGCTGCTGTATTTGAGTACAAATAACTCTGACAGAATCTGTACCCAGATCTGCTCCACACTGCACACAAATTTCATTATAATGAAGTTCTAAACTTTTTTGTTCTATTGTTCTTTTTTGGTCTATATCTTACAGCATGCCTAATGCCTACAGTGCAGGAATTCTTGGAAAACCTCACATGAATCTACTGTCCCATAATTTTTTAAGAATGATCTTTAAGGAAAAACTGAAGGAGGAATATTATACTATGCAGTAGACACATTAGAAGCCAATGACATAATAAAGAGTAATATCTTTCTAATGATAAATATCATCACAATTTTTGACTAAATCTCTTTGGGATAGAAATATTATGCCTTAGTTTGCACAGCCTGTTCAACTGAAGGATTATTTAAGAAAATTTTGAGTACAGCAAGAGTCCACATATTGGCAGCAGAGACTTACTTTATTTCAAAAAGTGCTCATTTATATTCCTTCTGTGCCAAAATCTCTGCCCAAGCAACACATGATTACTTAGCATCAAATTCTCTGCTCTTGTATTTCTGCTAAAAATTTCCCAACTCAAAATGTTTGAATTGTAAAGTAATTATATTCGTAAAATTCTAAAATTTTTATTTGAATGTACTATTTTAAAAATTAAGTTCCACACAACATAAAAAATGTGCATGTACAGTAGAATCCAGAGAATTAACATAATTATGTTATCATTCTTTCTCGACTCTCTACTGAAAATGATGCTCTTACTATTCAAAACCTCTTTCCAATACACTTCTAGTAATAAACCTGGAAACTAAGTCTTGTATTTCTTGAATCTTTGCTTTCCTTAAATACTGAAAAGTGGGGTTTTTTACCTGCCTTATAGAATAACATGCAAGTTTGAACAACTTTAAATTTTTTTCATTAGGACTTGTTGTTTTGAAATAAGGCTTCTCTCCTCTTGGTTTGTTTACATTAATTATATAATAGTTAACATTTAAAGCAAATTTTCAATTCTATTCTTTAAACTAGTGCATGTAATAGCTACCTTTTCTTCATTTATCTGAAATCTAAAAAAATCCCAACTAATAGTACAATTTTGACACGTAACACAATGCTGTCAGAAGCACACCAAATAAATTTTACAATACCCCTTTCCCCCCACCCTCCAAGAAAACTCAATAAACTCAGTATAAAACAAACAAATAACAAAATCTAATCTAACTGTCCACTTTACCTGGAAATGCATGCCCTGTTAGAGAATCCAAATCTGAAATTAAAACAGTGAAAAAATAATCTTTAACACTAGTTTAATATTAAAAAACACAAAAAAATCAAAATCAAACCTGGCACCAAATATCACATTATCACCAATATCAAATTTTAATCATAAATACATAAAAGCAAAACCAGAACACTTAGCATTACATTATGAAGGTTTTCATCTCCATAGTTTTTTAAAGATGCAAAATATTATCTAAAGATGAAAGCTTTGAACACTATGAGAAACTAATTTATTTTACTGTTTGAGACAGACATACCACAATTAAAAGGAATTTTACAATATTTTGTAAATGAACCTCTGATTTCAGAAACCCATCTCTTGAGTATAAACTTTTTTCTGCCTTTATACGTAAGAACAATAATTAGAAAAGTGCAGAATGCTTTTTAGATTGTACCCTTTTAAAAAGATTTTCTTTCTTGATCATAACAAATAACAGACCTAATTTTGTCTATTCTACTGTTCATACTTTCATTTTTTTCCCCCCCAATCTATCTGTGTTAAAAAAAAGAAAAAAAGAGCTGGAATTATTCCTGCTGACACCATATAGCGTAAATGAGGGCTTCACTGGTGACTCCCATCTGAAGAGACAGCAGGAAGGCACATCAGTGATGCTGGAGGCATCAGAATGGCCTCTTCTAAATGTGCACTGGGGCCAGAATACAGAATTCCATCTTTGAAGTGCTTTGCACCTTTGGAAATTCCATGCTCTTAACAAAGATTTATTTCATAACTTTGAGGAGTTACATTGTAGCTGGAAGAGTAGTGGAGGCAGGTCAAGTACAGTCAATACCAGCTGAGATTCTATTGCATTGCCTCGGTAAAAGGCTAATTCTCAGACACACAGGGCCAAAAGAAACCCCTTCTTATACAGTGTTCTGTCACACAAGACAGTGACGTGAGCTCATCTGCAGAACAAGCCCTGCTGCTAGGGGCAGTCCCCCAGGTCCTGGTTAGCTCACCAAGAAACCATGAGACCTTCAGAGTGTCCTTCCTCCCTTCGGAGGACAAGTGGGATCGCAGAGCGGTGCAGCAGCTACACTCTTGGAAAGAACAACAGACAAATTGTGGCTGACCAATCCACCCTACCAGGTGTTTATACATCAGCCTTCTTGTCATTTTTAGGAATTGAATGTATTTACTAGCAGTGCCTGGAAAAAACTTTTAGTACAGTTTATGAACTATATCTTAAAAAAAAAGTTTTTTCTTATTGCAACAGTCAACAGACACAAGATTCTAAGTTAATGGTTTAGGCTACAGAAATTTTGAACTTCTTGTAATACAGTAATTAATTCTAAAAGTTATTGGGAAAATATTTACCACTTAACTCCTGGAAGTGCAGTAGGAACTCTCTCTGGACAGGAGGAAAAGTGTGCTTGGCTCTACTAACTCATAACAGCTCAAATGAGACATTTCCTGAGGACTGTGAACATGCTTAGTTTTGTAAGTGAACACAGGAGAAAACCAACCCAAAATGTGACAAATGCACTAGAGATAATTGCTTTCTGAAATCCAAATCGCTGAACACAATGAATTAACTAACAGTTCCAGTATGTGGGGTCTCAAGGTTTCTCATAAAATACAGAGAAAAAAAAAAAATCAACCTCAGGATTTTTTCTTTCAGAGCCTGAGAAAAGAATGTTGTTGCCCCCCAGGAGCCCATAAAAACCACACCAAAACCAGATTATGCATAAATGGAGCAGCTAGCTAGGCGGTGACTGTTCCCTGAAAGCACAGAGACTGCATGCAGCTACCTTGCAAATCAGAATCAACCTAAAAAATATCTAATACTTGAATTGCCCAAACTGCTGTCACTGTGCACATCCTGTGGCACATCCGGACATGGCTTTAAGGTGTTTAAAAACATCTTTTCTTTGTCATTTTATTTATGAAAACATCCTGATGCAAAACTAGAAGATCCAAGAAAAAGAACAGAAGAGGAAAAAAATCTCTTCTTTCTATAGCAGTGAAAAAAATATCTACTCAAACATTGGGATTTTAAAAAAGAAAAACAGATGAATAAATAAAAAACAAACCAACCAATCTACCTACCAAAAAACCTAAACTAAAGCGAAAAACTGAAACCAAAACAAAAAAAACAGCAACCAAACCAGAAAAGTGGGATTTGTATCTGAAAGGTTCATGTCCATATTGTAACTTGCAGCAGAAATCACTATTAAAAATGCTATTCTGAAAGAAATGCAGATAAGTTAATGCAAATTAATTAGGCTCTTGTCCCAGCATAAAACAACACTACTGTGTAATATTTTGCGTTAAGCTGATGCTATAAACTGTGGATGTGTTTATTTTCTTACAAGTCAACCTACACTAACTGAAAACAAGGTAGTTTGTCACCCAAGCATGTGTCCTATGTGAACTGTTACATAAAATCAGACCTACTATACTAGCTGAAACCAGAAGAGTTTATGGTTTATTGAACCCACAAATCATGATCCATATGCCCCAATTCCATCACTACATTTCACAAAGAATGATATGAGCTGACACTGCATAGGCAGGCAAGGTAAAGTTTCCCCTGTAAAGATAAATACAGTGTGCAACATTTCCCTGCTAGAGTTCAAGACATGAAATTACTGCAGTTATAATGGAATGAAACCTTTGCTGTGATTGAAACAACTGGAGTATTTAGTCTCTGCCATAAGATTTCTTCTACTCTTCTATGGACTCCAAGGGCAGTAGAAAAATCATCATTTCCTGCTATTGTTGAGAGCATTTATCAGTTTCCTTGACTGATTTTCAATTAAGTAAGCCTGAGCTGGTGGAATCCAATTTCCCTCTCTTCCATTTATTTAGTGAATTGCCCAGATTTGTTGCTATTCACTTTTATTTTCATACATAAGACTTTCTAAGCAGCAGGAATCTGAGATAAAAGTGGAATCCATAAAAGTGACACACACTTTCATCCCCTTTTTAAGGCAACATAGCTAGCATGTCCACAGCAGCAGTTAGCAAGGAATTACATTCATGAAATCCAGACCTGATTCATACTGTAAGTCATTGATTTAGATAACAAAACTGGTAATTTGACAATAAAGATGACTGTGAGTTATAATGCAAAGCATGATTTTTTAAAAAGGGAATGAGTGTGCACTTTTTAGCAGACAGTATCTCTGGTACACCACAGTCATCTTATTAGCTCAATGCAAAACAGACATTGGAGATGGTACAAGATTTTTGTGCCAATAAACTAATTATTTCTGCCTCGAGCTGATTAGCAAAGATGTAGTCCTGTCTGTATCTTGCCTTCAAGGCCCTGTTCTTCCTATTTTACAGTGTTCACTGCACAATGCAGTGCTCAGCCTTTGACTTCCCCTTTCATGGTACTCCTCATGCTGTGCTTACAATAAAATATCAAAGCCACTGACATGTGCTGGCAGGATGCCAATGCAAAATGAGTGGAAGGAATTACTTTTACAGTGCACAGGAAAACACATTTAAGTCATTTAACATTAAAGATTCTCTATGGCATTGGCAGCAAGATGATGTAATACCAAACCATCTCTGGGAGCTGGTACCTGCTCAGAAAGGTTAGAAGAAGCTAAATGAATGCTAAATCATGTGCTCTTGAAAATACAAGATTTTGTCCTGCTTCTGAGTGTTTTAACAGCGATTGTTGGCAAGAAATGAGCGTCTCTGCTTTGCTAAATTTTCAGTTAGATTCAATTGTATTTTACTATAAGCCCCTAACTGGGCAGCAGAACTCAGACACCCTTGCGGATGTGCACAACACCTGGACCATGAATTCTACAAAGCTCAAGTCTTCCTTAAACAAGGTGAGTGGAGTGAAGTCCAGCTGCTCATAATATTTGGAATACAAAGGGCTGGTCACAAAGAAGAGAATGAAGAGTGACACAGAGCTGCAGTGACTGAAGATGAAAGATGACTGGCATTAACTAGAAGTTACAACTGTAGCTGTGACAACCAGGTTAGTGAAAACTAATGGCATATAACTCAGGATTGGACTAGGATTGTGAGTTTTGTGCCGCGGCGGCCACACCGCCCGGTGGCGTGACCGGCGACAAAGTCACTGTCCTCCTGCGTGAGCACCGCCGGGTGTCACAATGCAGGGATCTTTGTGCTCCTGGGAAGAGCAGCAGCTCTGTCCCAGGGTCTATGGCCAGAGGCTGAATGAGCAGGCGCAAGCCTTGATGATAGGTGCGACAGGCGGAGATGAAGGACGAAGGAGGCGCTCTCNGTACAGCCCAAAATGGGCTGACGCACCGCAGCAGTTTTGCATGAAGATTTGAGGGTTAATTTGGTACTACCCAAACCTAAAGCCAGAGGTTAAAGGAAAAGTAAGTGAACAATATTTTGCATTAGCCTCTAGAGCGGAAGAGTTTCCTTCAGCTTTGGAAATTATGCGAATTATTCACTGAAAAACTGTTTTTTCAGTAGAAGCAACTCTTGCACAGTCCTGTTGCCTCAACTTGGGTTTGTTCCATTCATTATCTGTCACTATGCTCCTAACCTACTGCAATAAATCTGTTTTCAGAGTCTCTCTTATTTTCATTAATAGATTATTTGCATTCATTGGCCACCAATCCTTTAAACAGCACAGTTATAATTTTAATGGAAAAGTAAACCTTTTTCTGTGAGAATTTCCCTGACAAGGAAAAAAAAAATTTAGCATAAAGATTGCATGCAAGAATTCATAATAGTGCAGTCACCATTTTACAAATCCACTGCTCACTTGTGCTGGCATTTGGAATTCATTTTTACTTTTGGAGATAATTCAAAGAAAAAAAATCCAGCTGAACAGTTATGAAGACTTATCAATATGATATTCCAATGCCTATTTATTGCTCTGATTCAACTTCAAAGTATTACTTTTTTGATTAAAAAATTACATCATATTGAGACAGGTAGATTACATTTACACTGCTAACCAGGGTTTCATTTAACCAGCATTCCTTCCTGTGATACTAGTAAGAGTCAGATTCAAACTTAACTATTCTTCAGTAGAGATGTTTTCTTGCGAGCTATGTCTCTGAGCTTCCATTAGCTCCAATGAAGAAGTAGTTGAAATTGAGTCAATTAATTACATTGAAAAGTAGAAATTAAACTTGTACAGATGAATAGTTAGAACAGCTCTTTCCATTGACAAGATCTCTAATAACTACAGTGTGAGCTTAGACAGCTACATATCTACATAATCTATGGTGTAGGTAATTGAAGATGAATCTCATCCCAAGAATCTTTCAGGAAAATAATCTGCATATATGGATGGGGAGCTGAGACAGTCACAAGAATAAAATGGGAATGATTTAGACATAGAATAATAGCTGTTTTACAATTGGTAAAGTAGATGGCCTCAGATCTCTAAAATGGCTCATTAAAATAAGTCCTGGACAAAAATAAACTTAGTCTTGTCAGCCTCTAGTGCAAAAATTCACTGATCATTTTTCCCCTCTCTTAAAATCATATGATAATTATACAGGATGATACTCACTTTATATTTTGCCTTCTGATTTATGTTATTCCAGCAAGAACTTGAACAATTGGCTGCAAACTGAAACACAAAAGGATCCATCTGAACACCAGGAAACACCTTTATTTTTTCAGTCATGAAAGTGACTGAGCACTGGCACAGATTGCCCAGGGAGATTATGGGCCACATATGGCTGCAGTGTTGACACAGCAGGAAAAAGAAGTGAATTATTCCTGATAGACAACAGAACTGAGGGAGACAAATCACAAAAAAAAAATATTGATTAGGGGAGCTTTATTAATAAGTCTGGTTTCTGTAATAGAACATCTGTTATTTTTAATAACTGGTAACCATTAACACTGGCCGTTGAAGTCTTTGTTCACACAGCTCACTCTTGCACTTGCACACTCACACTTTTCCACAGTGCACAACTGGGAGGCCAACAACAGCTGCCTGCAGAGGCACAGGATCATAACAGCACACAGGAACTCCCAGGTGGTTGCCCACAAAGTCCCTCAAAGAGTCCTTCACTTCATCACATGTATCCTGCAGCCTGGCCACATGTGGCAGCAGCACCTACCCTGGCCAGCTAAACTGGATCACGATTTGCTTCTCTTCTCCCAAAACACATTTTCCTCTGTCTCACTTTAAAAAAATGAAGAAAAACAACTACTAACAAAAAATAAGAACTCCAGAAAGAGTTTCCTTACATTTTGAAAGCCATCATTAATCCATTTTCTTCTGCTGCTGTTCTCAAGCAATCGGCCTGCTTCACACTTCCTAGTATAATCATGGCCTCAGGACTGGTTTATCCAAACTCAATGCAAGGGCTTTAAAGAGCATCTTAAAATATGTTGTAGAACCTACAGCTGCATACAGACATCTCAAGATCAGAACATCAGTGCTTTCCAAAGTAGCTCTCATCAGGAAACTAAAAGTACATTACGGATGAAATCCCAGCCCCGGTTTCCTGCAGTGCTGGATGCTGTACTGAGAGCAGCAGCAGCACCCACCCTGCTTGAGTACAGAGAGTTTATTGAGGCAGCAGTCCCCAGCTCTTTGAGAGCTGTCATGGAGAACACCTATCATCTGAGGTAGGTGTACTGTAATTTGGACCCTGTGGAGTTCATCACAGCTTTACTGCCTCTTATTGAGCCAGGATTTCCCAGTGGACTACCACAGGCCTGCCATCCTCACCACATGTAATAGTCCAAACACTTTCAGGAAGGCATACTGTATCATCTACAGGCACACTGTTATGTACATACGTGCATTTATGTAAAACAAGCATACAAATGAAAAAAGTTTTTCAGAAAGATCAGCATGAACATTATTCATGCTTTCCCAGTGACTTCCACTTGTGAAGCTGGCTTAGCCATGGAAGAGGTGAAAGCACCTCTTTTACCTAGTGCACTTTAACGTCTTAGCATATCCACAAACCTTTTTAAGCTCAAAAGAACTTTTAAAATTATGTATGCCTCATCACTGAATAACCAACACCTTAAAAACATAAAACCATTTAGGTTGAAAAAGACCCTAAATATCATCAAGTTCAACCATTAATCCAGCACTGCTAAGTCCACCACTAAAGCATGTCTCTAAGTGCCACATCTACATGTCTTTTAAACACCTTCTGGGATGGTGATTCCACCACTTTCCTGGGCAGCATGTTCAAATGCTTGACATCTCTTTTGGTGAAGAAAGTTTTCCTAATATCCAATATAAACCTCCCCTGACACAACCTGCTTGCTCATGCCCTATCACTTGGTTACCTGGGAGATGAGACCAACTTCCCCTCACCACCAGCTCCTTTCAGGCAGTTGTAGAGAGCAACAACGTTCTGTCTGAGCCTCTTGTTTCCCCAGGCTAAAAACTCCCAGCTCCCTCAGCTGCTCCTCACAGGACTTGTGCTCCAGAACCTTCATTGGCTCCATTGCCCTTCTCTGGACATTCTACAGCACCTCAATGTCTTTCTTGCAGTGAGGGCCCAGAACTGGACACAGCACTTGAGGTCTGACCTTGCCAGTGCTGAGTACAGGGGGACAATCACTGCCCTGGTCCTGCTGGCCACACTGTTGCTGATACAGGCCAGGATGCCATTGGCCTTCTTGGCCACCTGGGCACACGCTGGCTCATGTTCAGCTGCTGTCAACCAGAAGCCCCAGGTCCTTTTTCTCTGGGCAGCTTTCCAGCTGCACCGTCCCCAGCCTGTACACTGCAAGAGGTTGTTGTCACCCAAGGGCAGGACCTGGAACCTGGCCTTGTTGAATCTCACACAATTGGCCTCAGACTATGCATCCAGCCTGTGCACATCCCTCTGCAAAGCCTTCCTACTCTCCAGCAGATCAACACTCTCACCCAACTTGGTGTAATCTGTAAACTTTACGAGGGTGTACTCAATCTCCTTGCGTAAGTCATTGATAAAGATATTAAACAGGCCTGGCCCCACTACTGAGCCCTGAGGAACACCATTCATGACCAGCTGCCAGTTGGATGTAATCCCATTCACCACAACTCTCTGGGCCTGGCTATCCAGACAGATTTTGACCCATCAAACAGTGCACCATCCAAGCCATAGGCTCCATTTTCTCCAAGAGAATGCTGTGGGAATGGTGTCAAAGGCTTTTTATTTGTCCAGGTAGACAATATCCATGAAGGAGATCAAGCTGGTAAAGCAGGACCTGCTTTTCATAAACTCATGCTGGCTGGGCCCTGGTTGTCCTAGCCTCACATTAGCTACCTTCCAGTCACATGAGACCTCTCTGCTTAGCCAAGGCTGCTGATAATTAATGGAGAGTGGTTTGGTGAGCACTTCCAACAGCTCCCTCAGCACCCTTGGGTGAATCCCATCCAGCCCCATAGACTTGAGAGTGTGTAAGTTGCATAGCAGGTCATCAACCATTTCCCCTTGGATTATGGGGGCTTCATGGCATTCTCTGTACCTGTCTTCCAGCTCCAGAGTCTGGAACCTGGAGAACAACCAGTATTACTGTTCAAGACTGAGGTAAAGAAGGCATTAAGTACCTCAGCCTTTTCCTCATCCTTTGTCATGGCATCCCATAAGGGATGGCGATTCTCCTTAACCCCCTTTTTGTTGCTGATGTATTTATAAAAACATTTTTATTGTCTTTTACATCAGTAGTCAGACTAAGTTCCAGTTAGGCTTTGGCCCTTCTAATTTCCTCCCTTCTTAACCTCATGACATCCTTATAGTATTCCTGAGTTTTCTGCCCCTTCTTCCAAAGGTCTTTCCAGTTTTTCCTGAGTTCCAGGAAAGGTTCTCTGTTCATCCAGGCCAGTCTTCTTCCCCATCAGCCTATCTTACAACACATGGGGACAGCCTGATACCTAAAACTTTCTAGATAGCTGTATTTCTAACTCATTTTTTAAAGGACACTTGTAAATTTATTCCAGTCCAGCCAGAACTGTAGCCTGCCCATACCCAGGATCTGTGGTTAGTACAGTACTGTTCTTGAGCTAATAACCTAAAGCATTAACTTTGGGCCAGAGCTGATTTCTGCTCTCAAACAGCAAGTGTAACTCTTTCCTGTTTGTCTGAATAACACCACAGAGACAAAACACAGTTTCCAAATACAGGAGATGGCTAACACAGGCAGCCATAGGATATTTATACCTACTCAAAATCTAAAAATCATTGTTTGTACATAGAGTTTCCATATCTGACAGCAAATAGATGGTAGAAATTTGAGAGTTTGCTTGAATCTGATCTATACATTCAATCACATTTTCTTTCCATATGAAATGTTAAAACTTCAATTTTTCATACATTATCATGGAGTATATGCTTTCCATGACTCAGGAAGTAATGACATAATACACAGCATGGTACGGTGATATCATGACTCTTGGAAATATCGAGTGATCAAATTTTCAAGACCAGAAAACTGTGAAAATTAAAAATATGCTAAATAAAATTCAAACTGTATATGCTATGCTGAGATATTTGTGAAACAGTCTGATGAAACTCTGAAGGTAGGCTCTGGGCAAATGAGGAGTCTCAAACAGAGGTTCCATAATATTACACCAAAAAAGAAAAAAAGAGGAAAAAAAAATCTGTTTCCTGAAAAGTGAACTTACAGATAATATATCTGCTCACTTTTACTGCCGTTCCCTTCTAAATCTGCTTTCTTCATGAGAAAGGTAAGAAATCCTGTGACATTCAACTGTTTCACTTTATGCCACTAATCATGTCAAATACTATGACATGTCTTTCAGAAGGTGGTTCTTCATGTCAAATTCTTTCGGTTTATCTCATTCTTTCTCTTGTGGAAATGCCTCTTCTTTCCCACTTTCCTTGATTTTAATGACTTTGTTTTTTCCTTGAAAATTATAGAAATATAAGTTCTTGAATAAGAAGGCTTTTCTAAACAAAAGATTATTTTCTCTCATTTTCAACTCAGCATCAGCTTCTCTTCCTCAGACTCATGTGAGATTGCTTTCACGTTTGTGTTCAGCTTGATCTGGTCTTTCATATATCATTCATTATGTTCTGCTAACCAAGAGACAGTATTTTTTCATATTCGTTCTTCTGTCTTTTTTTCCTTTTATCAGATAAAATCAAGCAATTTTTCAAGCCTTTGATGCCCTGACCGGTTTCAGAAAAATTAAATAACTATGTTTATACATTGACATATAAAGTACCAAGTCGAGCTTTATATGACAAAGCTGACTCAGTGATTTACTAAATATTAGGACAATTTTGGTTATACTAAACCGGCTGAGTCTCCTAAGGACTGTAGGTATGCAAAAGCTAAGGGGGAGGGGAAAAAGTACCAACCAAAAAAAGCAGCATCTTTTAAGTAGCTGGGCCTTGATCCAAACCAGCAACTGCATACCACTCAGCCACTTGCTCACAGCCCCTCACCCTGCTGGGATACGGTGGAGATTCAGAAGAAGGTAAAACCCACAGACTGAGATAAGAACAATTTAATGATTGAAATAAAGAAAGGGAGAGGAATAAAATCCAAGAAAGACAAGTGATGTACAATGCAATTGCATCTGCTAATCAATGCAGTGATTGGCCCTGCCCATACAGTTCCCCCCAGTTTTTACTGACATGAGCATGACATTCTAGGGTCTGGAATATCCCTTTATCCCTTTGGCCAGTTTGGGTCACCCATCCTGGCCATGCTCCCTCCCAGCTTTTTGTGCACTTGCTCACTGGCAGAGTATGGGAAACTGAAAAGTCCTTGATTTAGGGTAAACACTATTAGCAACAACTAAAAATCAGTGTGTTATCAGTATAATTCTCGAACTAAATGCAAAACACAGCACTGTACCAGCTAATAAGAAGAAAATTAACTCTATTCCAATTGAAACCAGGACAGTATCCACCTTTATTCCATATCATTTATTCCATGACCAGGTCCTACACTTTCCAGTACATCCCAGTTAACCATTATCACTCTTCCAGTCCCTTGATATATATATTTATGCACACACACACACCCCCACACACACAACCCCACACCCACACCATTCACTTAGTTTATGGACCATCCCTAAAAAAGTCCATTGAATTCATTTAGTCCATGCCTTTGGACTTCATCTGTTGTTACAGCTTTTCATCAGGGCAGGAAAAATAGAGTATAGTGTCAGATTGTTGCATACTGGATCCAACCAGTTGTCCCTCTTCTCCACCTGTTTGGAGGAAGGGCTCCTCTACTACTGGTAGTAGGATTCTCCAATTTTTCTAAAAATGTATTAGAATTCATTTCCATTGGATCAGGAATATA
Source organism: Aleadryas rufinucha (assembly GCA_013397815.1). Lineage (NCBI taxonomy): Eukaryota > Metazoa > Chordata > Aves > Passeriformes > Aleadryas > Aleadryas rufinucha. The sequence continues at coordinate 179,262 of VZTH01004836.1, forward strand.
AAGCTCTAGTAGTTACCAGTGCAGAGTGTATGTACCCTAATGCCATCAGACTATAGGCAGAACCCATTTATATTTCTAGAGTGACAGGAGCTAACTGTATTGGAGGCTGAAATAAGCCTGCCTGGGAACAAGTGGCAAAAGCACCCCTGGGTGACTGGCCCGGGGACATTGTGCATCCATGATGAGGTGTGGTTCGTGTCTCATTCACTGAACAATGGCCAATCTCTGAAGTGGCAACTTAGGAAAGTTGTCAATGTTTTCAGTGACAAACACCAGACTTCCATTAGAAATGCCTGCAAGACACCCTTTAATTTCACAGAGGTAAGAATTGCACTGAATTCAGAACGAAAAGACCATGAAACAGGAGAAAGGATTTCACGGGGGAAGGTTTGTGATAATGTAATTAAAACCTCTATGCACAAAGGAATGAAGTAAAGGCAGAACTGGCTTTTGCCCACAGGCATTTCCAGATTTGATTGCTTCACTTGGTTGGTTTAGCATTCTTTCAACACAGTTTTGTGCTTTCAACATTGTTCAAGTGGAATATAACCAGAGGAGAAAAGTTATTTCATGTTATAATTCACTGGAGTCCATGGAATTATTCCAGTACAGACTATGGCTCACCATCAAAAGTATTTGACTTCTAGGTTTTAAATATTCAATTATTAGATGAGACAACAACTATTTATTCATAACCTAAATCCTAGGTATGATTCTTCTGAATGTGATTGTAAAGTACATGAATATACAGTTAAAACAAAGTGAACAGGTCAATTACCATTTCTAAATCAAGGATACCTAAATGAACTAAAAGTTAATTCTGGACTCTGGCATGCAAACAGGCAAGCAGCCAAATTGTTCTGGGTCTCTTTCACTTTGACCAACTTTGGCTTTGAAAAACTTTTCTAAAGAAACTGCTTTTTTCTATGGAATAGACTCAGTTTTGAAAAATCCACATTTTCAAGTGGAAGAAAAAAAATCAGGTAATTTTAAAAATAACTGTATTTGAAGCCAAGTCTGGTCTGCAGTGTGCAATTTCTAAATGACAAAGACCTCCTTTCATATTGTACCCTTTCTACATATTATATGTTCCGGAGTTTACTTTAACAAAATCTGTAACAATAGGAAGGTTGCATTAATTTACAGGTTTTTTTAAACCAGCTTTGATATGGAATTAGATCTGCCTCCAAAATTAACTTAATTTGCCTTGGTAGCATTGCTTTGTCAGTTTATTTTATGGCATGCCTGTCAGGAACTTTGGTCATGATATTAAAAAAAAGGGAAAAAAAAAGGCAAGAAAAGCAGTCCAAACAACGTCTGTTGTTCTACTTAGCATTTATCCCGAGCCAATTGAATATTGTGAGAGAATGTGTTATAAAAATAATAGGATACATAATTTTTAATACTGTTGCTTAAAAAGTAAGATTCAATTGTTTTCAGGCACTTATGATCAGTGAGAAAAGGGAGCTGTTTTCTGTGTCCTATGGATCTTGCAGTGATTTAGTTGTTAGAACTATTTCACTGACATAAAGTGGAGAGGATAATATCTATCTTTCCTATTTCTTAGTTTAATTGTCTTACTGCAACTGAATGTGACACACAGTGTAAGAAAGTCTAATTATGGGAGAAAACTGAAGTCAGCAGCCTCAGGCAAGACAGTTTCTTAGAAATGGCTTTATAATCTCAGAAGAGATATCATTAAATTAATTTGGTTTTTTTACATTTTTCTTTCTTTTCTGAGACAGCACTACAAAACATGTTTTTGAAGTCCATCTGTATTCTTAGCAAAAATTTACAGCTTTCTAAATCCCAAACAGGTTTTAAATAAATTCAAGCATTTCACACAAATTTATTGCATAGTGTCAAGAATTTGCTAACATTGAGAAGTTTCTGAATGTGATTGAAGGTGTCTCTATCAAATCCACCCTAAGTTTCTTCAGAAGGTTCAGCTCTGTACTAAGACAAACAAACAGGATAGGTTCTAATCCATTAAAGCAGCAAAAGTGAAGTATTGTTTGCTCCCATCCCTAGAGGTTCCAAAGATGTGAACTGTTTGTCCTCACATTTCTCTTTACAGCACAGTTCTACTGCCCCTCTTCCCTGTGAGGTCTTGGCATCTTCATCTTCTCCTTACACATTATATATATAAAATATACTTCTTTTCTCATCAAAGAGATGTTGGACATTGACAGCCCATCATGTCTCCCCTTCCAGCCTTTGCTCTGTGGGCAGCCATCCTGAGACAGCAGCAGGATGTTACGGCAATGTGAGCAGCAGGTGAGTTAAACCAATGGAGCAGGGACTTCTGATGGCCAGTGCTGCGTGATTTGGCAGAAATTTACTCCAAGTTCTGAGTCAGCTCTCTTCTGTCCCTAGATTCAACTACAGGACATGCATGTGCCCAAATTCTCTTCATCATAAGGTTTCCTAATTTTTAACAATGTCTTCAGTATTGTGCATGTACTTTTGGGCAGAAGAGACTCCATTATCAATATTATTTTATTGTTGAAGCAGACTCACACCACTCTTCTGCCTAAGGGCCAGCTGAACGAGTTTGAGTTCCCAGTTAAACCTCGGATTCTAACCTACAAGGACCAGCTGCCAGCAATGAAAGCAGCACTGCCACTCATTATATACAGAGGTCAAGTATATAAATGGATCTTTGCATCTGGGTCGATGCATATTCTACATCCGATGTGCTGTCTCCTCAGAGAAGAGAAAAAATAACCAGGCATCACAAAACAGAGAGTCCTCAACCCTTCTGATTACATGCCAAGGGATTCACTTCATTTAACTAATTATTTTATTACCGTTTTCTTTAGACACGAGATCTGAAAAATTCATATCAAAAACTTGAAAATGTAGAGAGGTTGTGCAAATATTCTGTCAAACTTTATCCCTGACCCAAGAAAGTAGATGCTTAACAAAATAAAAGAACAAAAAGGGGAGAACAGCATGCTTTATCTTTGCTTTAAATTTTCTCACTAATAAACTCATACCACATTGGCCAAAGGTAAAACTGTATGATCAATAGCATAAAATCCTTCAAAAAGCTGGTATCATATCAATCACCATTAGTATTATTAATATATATTATATCAAACCCTAACTCTGAGGGCAGTTTTCACAATGATATTTGGTAATTTGGTGCATAGTACTTAAAGTAGGTACTGGAATTAAAAATAGCTTTAAAAGATAAAATTGAAATTTTGCATTACATTCACCAATGTCCATATTAAAAGAGTTCTCAGAATCTCAAGTAAAAAAGAAATAATTTTCTGTACAAAGACATAGCAAAAGGTTTGCCTTCTATATGTTTGCTTCACATTAAAGTTCTCTTTTGTATTACAATGTACAAAGGCAACAATTAGAGATGAAGAACAGCCAAAGAAAGGAGTTCAGAAGCATTGGCCCATTCCCAGCTCTACTACTGCTCTGCCGAGTAACTTCAGGAAATTTCCTTAATAACCATGTCTGCATGTAGCCGATGAAAAATTAGCTATTTAGTATACGCTGTTTGTTTAGTCTCATTCTATAACCAAGAGAGAAAAAAACATTTCCAGGGGGTGATTTGTGCTACCTGAAGACAGATATGAAAACAGACTAATGCTAGTGCACAACTCTGGAAAACTTGTGGAACAAATACTTATAGCATATTTATAAGTAGATGGAGGACAAAAAGAGAGTTGTTAGTTATGGACCATTTTTCCTTTTAGTTCAAGGTTTTTTAATGACTTTCTATATTTGGCTCTGCACTGAGTGTGTTTATTCTGGCCTATCTGTGCAGTAGGTAACTAGAGACAGGTACCTGGAGCAGCAGGCTCCCACATTTCTGCTATGGCAGAAGAATACTGCTCTTTGGTTGCTGTGGCTTGTAGGACATGTAGTAGTATTTATTTCACAAATTCTATTAAATTATCTCAGTCTTGTGGAAAATGGACAAGGTATTAAGAGATTACAAAGGGAAAACAGTTTAAACTTTTAAAGGGAAGGGGTAGGGAACAGAGGCTGACTAGTCATAAAGCTGTAGAAATTAGAAATTCTGGTGAAAGGAAAAATTTTAAGACAAGTAACAGTGTATAAGCACTTGAAAGAACACAAGCGAAGGAGTGGCAGGCCACATTCTAGGCAACTGTCTAGAGTTGAATGACTTCTTTTTGTGTTAGAATAGAAAGCCTTAGATATGAGGACAAGCCTTAGGTGTCTGTTAATTGAATTACTTATGTCTTCTGACACATGGCCAACATGACAAGGTGAGCGATGTCACAATGTGAAGTACACATTCTAGATGAAATTACTTTAAATTGAACTGATGGAAAGTCAAAAACTTGTATCCTAACCACTCATTCACAGTGGAAACTGCAGAATCATCAAGACTAGGAGAGAGCTTCAAGATCATCCAGTTCAACTGTCAATCCAGCACCACCATAATCACCCCTAGACCATATCCTTAAGTGCCACATCCAGACACCTCTCGAACCTTCCAGAGACAGTGACTCCACCACCTCACTGGGCAACTTATTCAAATGTCTGACCACTCTTTCAGTGATTTTGGTTTTTTTAAAAATGTAATCTGAACCTCCCCTAGTGCAAGTTAAGGCCATTTCCTTATGTTATGTTAAATGGGGTGTCCCCCTACTGATGAATAAGTAATGGCAATGCGGGTTTTTTTGATCACGTGGGACTGACTGACTGACTGACTGGGTATGTCAGTGGGACAGCATGAGGGCAGGCTTATAATTATCTTGTAAAACTAAACAAATGTCTTAAAGAAAAAATAAACAAAATGGGATTTGATTTGGACAAGTACAAGATACTAAACTCAGCAGGGAAAAATTAACTGGGAGATACCAGCTGGTGGACAAATTGTCATATGTCTGTTCTACACAAAAAGTAACCACTGTTACAGTTTAGCACACTTTAAGTAGACAATATCATGCTACTTGTGGAAAGAAATAAAGATCATAATGGGACATATAAGCAAGGGCAGGAGCTGCAAGGCATGGAAAGTTGTTCTCTTTTCATATGCAGTACAGGTTAGGGCCTCAGCTGTCTGCAGATTTGACAGGAGAGAGTGTGCAGAGGAGACACTGATCAGAACTCTGGAATACATGACCTGCGAGAAAAGACTGAAAGAGTATTTGCTTTTAAGTCTAACAGATACAAGACCAACAGGGTACAATATCGGTCTTCAAAAGTGGGAAAAGTTGTTGGCAAAGAGAAGGAATAATTTATTTCTACTTTCATATGCAAAAAAAAATAAGGAGCTCATTCTGAGACAGGGAAGACTTTGGTCAAACATTAGGTGAAATTTCTAACAGCAAGGATAGTGAAGCAGAGGAGCAGAACTGATGGTGATATTACGGCCTTTCCATTATTGGAAGCATTGAAAAACCGGTTAGATCAAACATCTGTTCAGCATCACCAATCCTGCAAGGGCTGGAGATAGACTGGCTGTTCTGTGCAGTTTTTTTCTTGCCCCATTTTTCTGAAAGCTTATGTTCTGTTTATTAGAGGGACCTACTGGTGATATTGTGAATTAATATTAGATCAGTCCTTGTCAGTCAGTGAGCAGTAGATCTATACATTTTCTGCTCTGTCAGCATCAGAGGAATCTTAATGCAATACAAATAGATCAAAAAGAAAAGTAAGTTGTCCTAGGTTACAGTGTAAAACGTGACCAAGGGCATGTATTCTGTTACCATCTTCATGGGCTGTTGGAGCAGGTGGGGCAGTGTCCGTTATCTGCTACCACGACTCATCCTTGATAACTCCCTGTGGGAGCTATCTCTGTTAATGGGCAATCAAGCACCCTGCCACATGACTCACAGATAACTCGCTCTGGACTATCTCCTGTTAATGGGCCCATCACTGCCTTGCCTCATGACTCACCATTCCATTGTGAGATGCTCCACCCAGGAGGAGGAACTGAGAGTTCCCATCTGTATATAATCAGAGGTTTGGAACAGCACAGGCAGCCCTTATCTACGGGACTTCCGGAGGACAAGAGCTACACCGCTGGACCTTCAGGCGAAGACCAGACTCTTTTCCTACAGGATCACTGCTTCAACAGGACCACTTCATCTGGACTGCCATCAACACCCTGACCAACAGGGTGCCAGGTTGTATTCTGACTCTGTCAGTGGGTTTTTCTTTGTACTATTGCATTCATTTCATTTTTCCTATTAAATTGTATTTCTGACTTGGAGTCTCACTGGTTTGCTTTCAAACCGGTACATAAGTTCAAAAGGTTCCTTAAAGCTCACATGAAGGAATATTTCATGATACTTAATAGAATACATATTCACACATTTTCTGTGCCAGTTCAGGTTAGACCAAACTGAAAGAAATGAGTGGAAAAGGAAAACTGAATATTACAACTCAGAGCAGTAAAGAATTGTGGCAAGCACGATGACAAATAATAAAATCTAAATTAAGAACTTACATATTTAAAAAAAAAAACAACATAAAATCTTCCCTTACAGACTGCTGTGTGATGCCTTCTTGAAACTCCCCACTAAAGTCAAAGCAATTGAGACTGAAAGCAGTACTGGACAGAAACCTTACTACCATCACAAAAGCAATGGACATAAAAAAGGCTCTACATAGATGCTGTTTTGCATTTTCCTTCATAAGTTTATACCTTTCTATACAATAGAAATTCAATCTATCCCTTGCCTATAGACAGGCTGTAGAAATAAAGCCCTGATTTGCTCTTTCATTGGTATTGTGATAAGCACCTACTAACACAATAATTTTGTTTCTAAACATCATTGTTGCTTTTTTTAATTCTGAAAGTTTCACTCTTTTCAAGTAATGTAACTGACTTATAAGAAATCTCCAGTCTTAGTGAAGCTTGGAAATGCTACAGGTAGTAGCCTTCACAAGGGTAAGTAGTCCTTTGTTTGGTGTACCAGAAACAAAGGAAGTGCAAAGATCAGGAGGACAAATGCTGGAATAAGAACTTAGATACAACATGAATTTTTTTCTTGTCTGCATGGGAGTTGTGCCTGGGTATTATTCTTTGGAACCCTTAATCTGAAATATTTAAAAAAACCAAAACAAAAGTGCAAAGAATGGTAGCAGAACTGATGGGAGAGGGGAGGATTTTAAGAAATCAGGAGTATATATTTCCCCTTTCCCCCAGAATTCTGGTGCAGCAGAGGGTGAGAATACCCCCTAGCATTGCATTCAGGGGTGCAAACCCACAGAAAATACTAGCTTAACACTTAATTACTTTTTATTTTCTTAAAATTCATATAAGTAGTACAAAGGTAAGGAGAATGAGGGACATACTCCTGAGGACTATTTTCTGTAAATGCAACAATCCTACTTCCCTTCTTGTCTCGGTTAATACCACTGAGCTACGAATTCAAACATTGCTCATAAAGTTTACATGTCCAGTTAACCATATTTCACCAGTGTCTTACTGCTGCTATGAAAGCATATGAAAATTGTGATGATACTTCTGGCTGGAAAGGACTTTGAAACTGCCTGTAGCAACAACAGAAACTGTGTGAACAGCTCATACAAAACCTGTGCTCAAGTGTGTAAAAAGTACAGAAATTCATTTTTTTGTAGCTAAACCAGAACAACATTAGTGGGACACAGTAACTGCGAGGTTGGGAGGCTTTAGCTTTGTTTTGAAACCTAGCATAGGGCTGGCAGGAGCAGCGAGCAAATACGTTACATTTATCATTCTTAACTATAAGGGATGAAACACTGGGTGTACAGCAATTTGTGGGAGTGCAAATCATCATATAGAAATTTTCAAAGTGAAAAAACAAATCACTTGGATAGAGATCATTGTGGTAATCAGTTTAACTTTGGCTTTCAGACCACAGACTAAGAACTGCAGGAGAAAGACACTGGAGTGAATGGCACTACTGTGACATGAATAAGCATTCATGTACTGTAATTCAAACTGGTCCTCAGAGAAAACCAAACACTGAATGGCTCTCTAATTTACACCTAATGAATCACTGCTCCAAAAGTAAGAGCCATCATGTAAACAGTGAGGAAAAATCCTTCTGTGTTCAGTGACACAGGGTGCTCTCTTTTGCCTGTATATGGCACTCAAACTTTGAAAAGCTAAATTTGAATCAGAAGTTGGCAATATTATAATATACTCATAATAAGACAACCTAGGATTGTCCTAGAAATGTCAGTGTAGGGATTACAGAAAAAGGAACATAGTATGATTTCAAATTCCAACATCTGGTTCCCAAACCATCTTCTGAACTTTGTTCAGCAGTGACAGACAACATGCGTTTTATTTATTTATTTGTGCTACATTCTTTCAATAGTCTGTGGTTGGACAGTCCAGAAAGCCCTTGTTTGCCTTCTCCTAGTGGCTGCACCTTCCGCTGGGTGAAGCATGTGGAGGAAGGCCAGGGCTGTGCACTGTAGGGGAGTGCAGGAATGTGTTCCATGAGAGAGAGGTCTCCAGCATGGGGCCAGAGGCTGAGGGCAGCAAACAGAGCCAATGGCACAGGCCAGCGTGCCTGTGTCCTAATGCTAAAGAAGGGATTGAATGCAACTTGCAGGAGTCAACTTGAGAGCTTCGTGGGCTGGGACCAAGATGGTAAGAAAGGATCCCTACCACATGCAAGGACATGGAGACCAGGAGGAAATCAGTGAACAGAAACCATTTGCTTTAGCTCAGTCATTTTGACATTTTTCTATTTTCAAGTGTTGTCTGCTCAAAGAAAGCTGGCTTTAGGACATGAAGGCCCTTGACAGCACTTCTGAGGTGCTATTAAAGGTGCAGCACAGGTTATGAGGTAGACAGCAAAACTCAGAATTTCCGCTATTTCCATCAGATTTTGGCATAACTTTCTTATGAAGAATTGCTTGAAGAATGACAAGACTATGCATACCTAGGTAAAACAACTGTTTTGCACCAGTATTTTTCTCCACAAGATAGCATACAGCAAAAGAAATTTGGTTCACAAAATATCGCTGTAGTCCATGTTCCTCTATTTAAAACTCTATTCTTATTCTTAAAGTACATTTTGTTTCAGGTTTTGGGATTTATATATATTCTTGATTTTAAAATTTTTTTTTCTGCTATAAATATGCTCCCTCAGTGCAAACAAAGATTTTATGGTATCAGTTATGTGGTGTATTATTTACAGAAGTTCTGGCATTTTCTACTCATCCTAGATGTATAGATTTAAGAATTATATATTGGCAGCTTGATTACCACACTCAGAAAATAAAATAAGATTCCCACAGAGATGGTTAACAAAATAAAGTGTGGTAACAACTCTAGCAATATAAGCTTTCAAATACTGTGTTTAGAGGCCAGGTTTGCAGACAATGCACATTGTCAGAGACTTTGGAAGTCATTAGAACTCCTATGGTAACCTGGTCCTAAGCATTTATACATAAACTGTTCATATATAAGAGCACTTCAAACTCTCAAACACTTGTGGAAGGGAAATGATACTTCGGAAGTTTTGAGATAAGAATTTCAAATGCATTGAAAAACACATTTCCATGTCACACAAACTTCTCACATAACACGAACTTCAATTTCCTCACACATGCAATAGCTGCAGAATTAAGAAAGACCAGCCTGAGGACCAAACACTTGAATCCTCTAGCATCAGGAAGGGGACATATGGAAAGGAGAGGCAAAATTTGGATTTCCTTCTGCTGCAACCAAAGCAAGTGTGATGAAAGCTGTGGGGCAACCAAAAGAAAGAAGAACCTTTCCAAATCAAAAATGTCAGTGTCAGCAGAGCTCAAAGAACACAAAGAAATGGAGGCTAAGCCAGATAAAAATTTCTTATATAGAAGGCCCAGTCCTGAATGAGCAAAAAGACAGAATAGAACTAGCCATATTTCTTCCAGAATAAATCACCCTAAGGCAGGAAGGTTCATCTGATGACATGAACTTTCTCACAGCCAGTTTCAAGGTTTACTGCCAACATTAATTGTAATTTAGCACTTAAGTAACTTTACACTTCTTTCCCCCTGGCTAAAAACCGAATCTGAACAGTTGGGTATATTTGAAGAGCACAGAAAAATGACTGAGTTAAAACAGATATTTATCGTAATTTAACTTGATTTTATTTCTAGTACCCTTTACCAATAACCACAGTAAAAAATATCAATATTTGTTAATGGAATTGATATTTCAGCTTATTATTAAAAGTAAAAATACTATTTTATGAATATTTAGCCTCTTCTTGATACCATGAATTACAAAAGGGTTCTACCAGTTTGTGGTGGAACTGTAGAAATTTGGAAATAATTCTAAGCAAACTGAGGTGTGAAATGAAAACTGAGAAACCCAAAGAAACATAAGCAGATATTTAAATCCCTCTTATACACTTGAGAAGCTTATGCAGCATAGTAATAAAGGCTAAAAAAAAGAAATTAAATAGAAAATTCAGAAAATGATAGGAACAACTGGATATCACTAGGCATGATATACACTCCGTAGGAGGGAAAAGAGCACAGAATAGAGCTTTTTCTAGCTTGAGTGGGGGAGGGTATACTCTTCTCCACCAGGTATTTTATTCAGTGAAGTAGGATACAAATTTAAAACAACTGTTGCTCTGATCAAGCAGAAAAACTCAAAGGTCCAGAAGCAATACTTCATAGATTCACCAAAAAACATCATTATCACTCTTATAGAGCAAAAATGAAATCTATTTTTTTGTCTCCTGCTGATGTTTGCGTGTCATGAACTTGCACTGACAACTGGCTCTGTCCTTCTAGAAAATATTTGCAAGAGAGCACAGAAAGCCAGTGTAGCAGCTGTACCTGACACTGATGAAGAAGGCATGGCCACACAGGCAATAAAAGCAGTAATGTATTTTCATTTTTGTTACCCTACTGCAGAAACTTACAGGAGTGCAACAGGTTCTGAGAAACGTATCAGAAAACTGAACATGTCCTGCCACCTTGTCACAAAATGAGAAAGTGCACAGTACCTGTCAAAAGACATGGTAAATTAAATCATCCATTAGCTTCTGCCTGATCCATCACTTGCAAAGGATCTTGCAAGCAAACACTCAAATGTTGAATATCAAAGTAAAGAACAAAAAAAAGCAAGGTCTTCTGATGTGCACAATATTTTCCTACCAAATTTTAATAAAGCCTCTGACAATTTAAATTACTACAGGTGATTTCAGTCTAAATCAAGAGTCTTCCAAGTAAATGCATATAAAGCACTAATCAGTCAGAATGAGGTTAAAGAGGATAAAAAATCCTAGAACTGCAATCTTAAATTACTAATTAGAACTATTGCAGCTGTTCTTTTTGCTAACCATTAAACTATAAAGATATGAAGACAATGAAAGGAGAATGACCTTCTATATGTCAAAGAATATTGCTGAAGGCATCTGCAGCTAATGGGCCTGTGCTTGCTCGTGCAGAAAGAGTAAATAGGTTTATTAGCTTACTCAGCTGGAAAATGCTTAACAGCTACTGGTCATCTGATAACAAATTTAATTCATAGTTCATTTAGCTACAAAAGGAACTGATTCTTTTATGCTGCTATTCAAATGTCCTGAAACATAATCTGTACCCAGAGGGGGTAAGACAGACTCCTGAACCCTAGAACAAAATGTTATTTACTCATTCTGCCCTAGTTTGCAGCCTGCACCACTGCATGTGAGGTTCTTAACATTTCAGCATTGATTTCTTAGAAAAAGATGAGTTCATGTACTTGGAGATAAAAAATGGAAAAACTGAAAGCTTCTTGAAATCTGTATCAGCCTTGTTGCCACTACATAGATTCCCTAGTTGCAAGATGTGCTTAAAAAATCTTTTTTTAAAATATACTTATAAACTTTGTAAAAATTTTAATGCAATGGTTTTGCTGTCAAAAACATTTTGGGTTTGATTTAGATCAAATTCTTCTGTTATGCATAAACTACTGTCCTTAGGTTAACTGTCTTGTATTAGATGTGAAATCAAGAAAGGGTCAATCTACAAATATTTGCCTGCAGCTGCCTCAGTGAGCTCTTGCCAGTCACAGATCTTCTGGCAGTTTTTCCCACTCACTAAGGAAAGAACTACAGCTAACACTTGCAAGAAAGGGGAAATGAACACGCAGGCCCAGGCCACAAAATCAGCACTACAAGTTCACCTGTCTTGTTTTGCTGCTTATAGAAACTTAGTCAATGGCAGAGATTAAAGCAAGTGGAGAAGCTCTGGATAACACAAGATCAAATACAACCTCACTATGAAGCTGCAACAACATGTTTACATAAGGGAGACAACTAAAATGTGTAAATAAATAGGATGATAGCAGAGTCCAGCATATGTTTTTCATGTCAAGAAGAAAGGGAGAGAAAAAAAGAAAGAAGATTCTACCCTTAATGAAGCCACAATCTATTTTTTCCCCCGGATTTTTTTTCAAACATCCATTTTTAAGCCAGGTTTCATTTCCTCCCATGGTATTGTAAGCATTGTTTTTATTTCAGTGATAATTTTATCTACTATGATTTATTTCTTATATAGTCTTCTCACTGTCAATAAAAATTCATAGAAAAGGTAGAAAAAAATATAAATATTTTTGCAAAATTTCTGGAATAAAATAATTAATTATGTGGCCTGAATTATTGTTAGTATTTGTAGTTGCCTAGTATTCTGTAAGCTGAACAATCATTCTTGTACCTCTGAAACCCATCAGAAAATGTCCTGTTCTTAAAACACAGAAATTAAAAGCAAGTTTGTTGAATGAAACTGCTGTTGCTAATAACAAGAATTTTTACAATATATTTATGTCTAATTTATCATAAGTTTAACACAATTGAAGAAAAGTCCTTAGATCTCTGTGCAAAACTGTGTGGAAAATGTCACACTAATAAATTAAGCTGAGAGGTTTGATTAAAATCCGTGTTCAGCACTACATCTTCAGATATCTACAGTGTTGAAACATGGTGTAGTAGAAAAGACTATTCGTTTGGCATTCTGTTCAACACAGCTTGATCTTCAAACAGTGAAAAAGAGCTGTGGTGTTTTCTGGTTTAGCTCAGAATAAATCTAACATCAGTCTGACAGTGTGAGCACTTTAGGCAGGTTATGAGGGTGTGAACCCAATTACCACAGCCATATTTCCCTTGGTTAAGTCAGTTAACCCACATAGCACGGTCACTTAGGATGCTCTTTACTCTTCACTCAAAAACTAGCATGATGCTTTTTTATGACAGTGTTCTCTTTACACATTAAATGGATGTATGCATGGGTGTTTTCTTCACAAACTGTTGCTGTAGTAACTCTTCAGAAGAAATTAAATGTTCAGACTACAGCAGTGTCTTTTATATGCTTTTAGAGATATCTTGTGGCTCAGGGAGGTTTTGTGTGCAGACTTCCAGATATAAACGCCCACATGAAAAACACAGTTTATATGTGAATCACACACTGCAGGAGAAAAAGCTCATCAGATTTCTAAAAAGGATTGTATTTTTGTAGAAGAAGAGATGCATTAGTCTTAAAATATCAGCAGAGGACAGTAATAAATATATCCTATTTGCATACATTGCCCCAGCTACACACAGCCTGAAGTCAGTCTACGCTCCTGCATTTGTTTTTCCTATTAACTGTAAGTAAATAGCTTCCCACCTGAGGGATCTATAGGTAAGAGGGGAGAGCAGCTTCTAAGTGGTAGATAAGCCTTTGATTTATTGAATTAGGACTGCTGTTCTTATTGAAAAAATAACTTTCTGCTTTATGAGAAGCTAAAGCTTTCTGTAAGAAGTGTTGTGCAGGTGTAGTGTAAGGAAAAGTCACTCTTACAAACAGCATTACTCTTTGCAAGACATCAGAGGGAAAACATTAGAGAAATCAAAAGAATTAGCAATGAGTTAGAAATTTCCATTATCTAGAGGAAACCTCGTCTCTTACAACCTCTGCTAAGGTAATGAAAAGTTCAATGTAAAATGGGTACCAGCTCATGGAGGAGAGATGAATGATGCAGGAATTCAAGCAAGTGAAGACGTGAGAAAAGAAAAGAGAAGGAGAAACTTCTCTGAACATGATGAAAAGGAGAAAAAGAGAAGAAAAAGCAAGCCAAAGAAAGAAGAAAGGTCATAACAAATTCTGTTTATTTTCTCTTGGAAAAAAAATCAGCAAGACTGTGGAAGCTTTGAGAAGTAATTCAATAGAATAAAGGTTACTGTAACTGTGGGTATGGCATTCATTTGTGCTGAAGATGTAGAGCTACTGCATTCACATGCATTTGATCATAGAAGTTATAAAGTAATAAAATCTTTTTCTTGCTCTTTCATCCTACCTAGAAATGTGTTTGTGTAAGGTACTTTTTTTCTGGTTTCTCACCTTTTGGTTTATCTATCCTGGAAAATATTTTCTGGGTTTTTCTTTTTAATTCTCCCCCTACTCCCATCATCTTGAAAGACTGAAGAAGCAGAAAATCAAACTGATGTGGGAGCTTCACATCTTATAAACAAGATGAGCATACAGTGGTCCTTTTTAACTCCCCAATGTGTTCTCTAAATAAACTTTGCAGAAAGATGAATTAGGCAAACAAAACAGCTGAGTAACTATGCGAGGAGAGCTACTACTGGTAACAGTTTTGTTTTCTGGAATTTTTAATAGATAAAAGACAAAACCTAAACATATTCTAGGTAGCTTGCTTGTCTTAGTTCACTCTCTTCCATGGTATTAGAGTATTAATATTTCAGTCTGATATGAATATGTACTTGTGGGAATTTAATCTTTCTGTGAAGCTAAACACTGAGAAGCAATAATGGCTACTAACTAAATATTTTGCAATTATTTTATTAATTGAGGACCATCTTCTTGCCAAAAACAAAATCCTGTCTCATTAAAAAAAAAATGGAAAACAAAACCCTAGGTATTTTAACAAACAGGTAGACAACAAAATCTTAGTAATTTATCTCTAGTGAGCTTCTTTTCAGTTGATGAGAACCTTTTTTCTTCGTTAGAGTAAGAAAATAAGTCTCCTGATCAGTCAGTCAACTGGAACTAAACATATTAAATAATACCTCACACAGCTTTCAAAACACCAAAAGCCAAAATAAAACCCAGGTGGCACTGTACTTCTGAGGATTAAGAAATTATGAAAATAAAACGATGCAATAGTACCATAAAGAAGGAAACTTCCGGAATATAACAGCCAGTCACAATTGGCTAGAGAAATGAACACTGAAAGGTACAAAACAGCATACTGGTTTTTTTATCAACAATTAACATTTTGCTTGACTAATTTCACAAGTCCTCTCCTGCCAATATATACCATCAGTTTTTGTCAAACTGAAAAAAAATTAAGTTAAAACACCTGATATTTATGAATGCTTTATCTGTCAAAGAAGTAGAAAGTGCACAGAGTCAGTAATGTCTCACATAACAGACCTTATAAAAGATGGACACTGAAAACATACTAATGACAAAGGTATCATTTAAAAATCTGGATATAGCTAGTCCGGTAAATACCGTACCAGAGGAAAGGAAAGCAGAGCTATGTCTAATGTTACTTTGCCATATCCTGCAAAAATAACTTCCTTTCACCTAAAAAGAACTTCTTAGTTGAACAACACTTGGAGTAAGAATATAAAAAAAGTGAGAACGTTGAGGTTTTTAAAGTCTATATGGTATCTTACATATCATATCTCGAAAATAGAGTCCTCTGAATGTAATATAAATATTAAAAATACAGTCAATACAGTACTAGTTGTTATTATAATGACTGCAGTAACACGGCCACAGTTTAAAATAAACAATAAAGCCTGCTATACCTCTGCCTGTGACTATTGATTCTAGCTATCCAACGATTATTGATGTCTATTATCAATTTTAAATGTAGAAAATCAGAATGGTTTTATGTTATAATCAAAGGTAACGCCCTGTTCATGGTATGATAACATTTCTTAAGACTGATGACAGTCTGCTTACATAAAAGTAACACAAGGAATTTAGGAAATTGTCAGGCAAAAACATCCACTGATGTTTGGAGACTGGTTTTGGTACTTTCTCTTCACCAACAATTAATGTTAGCTCTATTATATATTTTCTTGTTTGTGTCAGAGAAAGAGAAGAATACAAAAATGTACTTTTACAATAGAACTATATCTATTGTGGGTCGCTTCCTGATTGAGCAATCATGTTAGCATGTTACTTGTGGAGATTATTTATAAATGGCCTTCCTACCACTTCAAATAATTGTATCTGCATCATAATTATTAAATCATACTTGAGTGACACCTCTATCCTTAGTGAAAAGGTATGGAGATGTTAGTAACTGCAACTGAGGAATAGGACTATACCTGAGCCAGAACAATTTTTTTAAAGCTTTGCAAAGGTCGCATTAATGACTAGAAGGATTTTATTTTACTCTGCGAGTAACACAACTAGTTTACTTGGTTTTGTCAAATGTTAAGTTTGCAACTGGGCCTTTGTGGATTATTCACAATGTTTGTCTTTAGGTATTCACACTCCCTAAACTGGTCAACAGAAAGAAAAGGGTGCCTACATTAAACCCCTATTCCTAGCTTTAGGAACATCATCTCTATTTCTTGATGGTATCCAAGCCAGTTAAACAAGCTGTCCAATTTAGGCACTTAGAAGTTTAATGTCATGGAAATGCTTCTGTATGTTTTCAGGCTAGAGTTGTTGTAAATTCAATGTATACAACATAGCAGCATTTGTTACAGTATATCAGCAATATTCTTTGGTGCTTATCTGTATTATCAAATAGCTTTCAACGTTTCTGGCTTTTCTGAAAACACTCTGAAGGAAAATGTGAGTAGAAAATGAAAAGTAAATTTAATGAGCAGATTTCTCCCCCATCCTTTAATACAGAAACAGGTCAAGACAACAAATCTATCTATAAAAAAGAGCAAACAAGAAGCTGCCATTCCACTTTCTATCAAAACATACTGTTTCAGGGTAATTTTTTTGTTACACAAGCAAATGCAGTTTTCTGGACCATCTAGCTGAGGGCTGAGATATATGGAAGAAAAAAATTAAACAAACTAAAAAACCAAAGAGAACTTAGGAAGACTTTTAAGGATCTAAGTTTTAAAAGTCTTCCTTCATAAGTTTTTAATCCTAATTTACATAGAGAACATTTCAAGAACTAGCAAAAATTTCTTCTTACAAGTAAAAACTTGTACTGAAATATCTTTTCTAAAAGGATGGGTGTCTGAAAAATGAAGGTCATGTTGAAAAGTGGTACTATGTTGCGATAAAGAGCAACACAGAGTCCCCAGGCAGGTTCGAAGGAGAGCCCGTTTATTGCAAAAACCTGGCCTTTTTAAGCAGTTAGCCGGTCATCAGTTTACATAGTTTTAAAGCATAACAAACATAATTCAACCAACCACCACACACCACGATGTGAGCACACGATGGTCACACAGCATGTTCTTCTACCCCTAATTCAGCTGTGTCTCTTTCCCACAGTCCTTTTCTACTTAGTCAAAGTAACAGGCCTGAGCCATGATTTAACAAAGGCAACAAGGCCTTCATGCAACAGTACTACACATCTTTAAAAGTACATCACTATAAGCCACAGTTCAGCTATAAACATTCCTCCAAAAGTCTACATGCATAATTTTTTTTATTCCAGATGTGGTCTTCATTTTTTTTTACAATAATTAAAAGCTATCACAAAAATCCCTAAATTTAAAAAAAATCCAACAAACTACAGTTATGAGACAGGGACAAATAACCTTGCCAGGTGATCTTAGTAGGATTTACTTTCAAATTATTATGAACATAGGTTTTTTGCTTTCAGTAAGCATGTTTCACTAGTACTGTAGAGAAAAACCCAAGTGACTAACCTGATCACACATAAACAAATTCTGTTATATTGCCCCTTTTAAAAGCAGTACAGTATAATGCCTCTAAGATATTGTATCAGGAATTAGTAGCCATTTATCTCTCTGAGAAACATCTGTTATGGCAAGTAAAGGAATGACCCTCAGTGTTCATATTTGAGTTCCCCCTGGCCTTGTCCAGGTCACTGGTGCAGAACAGACTCTTGCTCCATGTTTTTTATGTAGGCCTCTTTTTCAAGACTTGAGGGCCTTAGACAAAGCTGTGAGGATTTAGAGATCTGCTCCAGATAGCGACACCAGGTTAAAGATGTGAAGAGAAAGCTTCCTACCCTGATGTGGGCCTCACATTATCCAATACTGATTTTTCAGGTGGGCAACAATGAAGTTGCAATAAGAAGTCTGAGGGCATTTGAGAGACCTTAGGGCCTTGGGATGACTTGTTAAGGGATCAGGAGCACAAGCAATGTCCTACTCTATCCTTCCAGTTGCAGGGAATGATAAAGGAAGAAACAGGAAGAGTCAGCAGATCAATAGCTGGCTCCGAGCCTGGTATTACCAGCAGATTTTAGAGGTTTTTGATCATGTGTTTACACAACAATGAGCCTGCTGGCAACAGACAGGGTATACCTGTCTCAAAGGAGGGGAAGGACTTTTGCACAGGAATTGCCAGGGCTCACTGAAAGAGCTTTAGAGTAGATTTGAAGGGGGAAAGGAATAAAAGCAGAATTGCTAGAGAAAAGTGTAGGGACAGCATGCCAGTGTTTGAGGGACAGTGGACTAGCAAAGTCATTTAGTCTGCCACTTCAGGGGAGGTGGGGCATGGAGATCCACGCAGGAACAAAGACACACGCTTATTAACGTGTTAGTAACCATGGAAGTGCCTGAGAATGGTCGTGTAGGAATTAGAGCTTCTGCCCCCAAAAAGGTGTCAGGATCAACGGCCCAGGTGAGGTGCATCTACACCAATGCACCTTGGGATTGATCCAAAGGTACTGAGGGAGTTGGTGGAAGAGCTTGTGGAAGAGCTCACTGAGACATTTCCCATCATTTACCAGCAGTCCTACTTACCTGGGGAGGAGAAGTCTAGAAGTTAGCAAATGTGACACCCATCAACAAGAAAGGCAGGTTTATGAACGGCAGGTGCTGCTTGACTAACCTGATATTCTTTTATGACAGAGTGACCCACTTATATGATGAGGGAAAGGCTGTGGATGTTGCCTACCTGGGCTTCAGTAAAGCCTTTGGCACCATTTCCCACAGCATTCTGTGAGAAAATGGCTGCTCATGGCTTTGACAGTGCACTGTTCAATGCGTAAAAACTAGCTGAATGGCTGGGCCAGAGAGTAGTGGTGAATGGAGTCATATCCAGCTGGCAGCCGGTCATGAGTGGTGTTCCCTGGGGCTTAGTACTGAGGACCGTTCTCTTTGATATCTTTATCAACAGTCTGGATGAGGGGATCGAATACACCCTCCCAAAGTCCGCAGATCACATCAAGTTGGGTGAGAGTGTTAAACTGCTGGAGGGTAGAAAGACCCTACAGAGGGATCTGGAATAGCTGAATTGATGGGCTGAGGCCAGTTGTGTGAGGTTCTACAAGACCAAGTGCTAGATAGTGCACTTGGGTCACAAAAACCCCGTGCAATGCTACAGGCTGGGGGCAGAGTGGCTGGAAAGCTGCCCAGTGGGAAAGGACCTGGGGATGCTGGCTGACAGCAGCTGAATGTGAGCCAGTGTGTGTGTGCCCAGGTGGCTGAGAAGGCCAAAGACACCCCGGCCTGTAGCAGCAAGTGCGGCCAACAGGACTCAGACAATGATCACCTTCCTGTACTCAGCAATGGTGAGGCCACACCTCGAGTGCTGTGTCCAGTTTTGGGCCCCTTACTATAAAGAAGACATTGAGGTGCTGGAGTGTGTCCAGAAAAGGGAAACAGAGCTGGTGAAGGGTCTGGAGCTTAAGTCTGATGAGGTGCAGATGAGGGAGCTGGGGCTGGAGAAAAGGAGGCTGAGGGTGAACTCATCTCTCTACAAGTACCTGAAAGGAGATTGAAGTGAGGTAGGGATCAGTCTCATCTCCCAAGTAACAAGTGAGATGGTGAGAGGAGATGGTGGCATGTTGTGCCAGGAGAGGTTTAAATTGCACATTAGGAAAACTTTCCTCATGGAAAGGTGTTGATGTGGCATTTAGAGATATGGTTTAGTGGTGGACTTGGCAATGCTGGATTAATGGTTGACCTTGATGACCTTAACGTTCTTTTCCAACCTAAATGATTCTATGATTCTATACTAGTGAATCTCTCTTTTGCAAAAACACTGTGATTTTTTGTCTTCTTGATGCATTAAATTCCATGGAGTCTAAAACTGTGCATTGGCTCTTGTGGTAAATGGCACACAGAGGGATGCTTTCAGGGATTATTTTCAACTAAATGGATGCTTTCAAGGTATTTTTTTATATATAACACAGATTCTTAGCCCACTTTCTGCAGTAACAGGGAAATTTTACTCTAAGTGATGACATTACAGACAGTAATGAAGAACATTGTGTAGATAGTAATATACCAAGCAACCAGAGTTTTATAGCGGAAAAAAGTAAAATAAAATGACAATGAATTTTAATTGTTGGCCATCAGAAAAAACAAGTATTAGTTGCCACTAGAGCCATTTTAACAATTTTTCTGTCATTTCATGTTAATATTACATTTTCCTTGCCCTTTCCTTCTGAACAGTTGGTTAATGGAAATGAATACAGCTTGCTAAGTTTCCTCAAAAGCAACAAGGTTAGTAATGAGGTCAAAAGAGGAGGAAAAAACCTTAGGCAGTGTTCGCCCTGAACGAAAAGGAAGATAAGGAAGACTTGCTCTTTCCCCTGCCCAAATATGTAAAGGGCTCCTTCAGTTACAATCGTGCATGTGAGAAACCAGTAATTTGGACTTAATGGAATTAATACACTATAGAAGTAAAGAGATCTTCTGTATGCATTAAAATTAAGGAGAAAAGTAGAATGCTGCCTGTGATTTTTTGATTAATCCATATTACAGGAAGCCTGCTGCCATTCTACTAATTTGACTTTTTGTACTTATTTATTTATATAGCACATGCAGTAGCCAAAGTATCAACAACTGCATGCATTGTTTCTCCTTCTTCTATTCCCTATTCTCAAAGGTCTAGGGGTAAATTTAAACATACAGAACTCTAAAAGCTATTTGTCTGAAAAAGAAAACAAGTGAACAAATTTTCTTTTCACTAAAAACATTTCTTAAATTATATTAAAGATTTTTTGTCAACATTTCTGATTTGTGTCAGTTACAGAATTTGCATCTTCAGCTGGTGGTTCATTAAATGAAGAAATCACCCAGTCCGTCACATCAAGTGTTTGACTTAAGGAACAAAAAATGGCAGGCTGTCATCACATCTCTTTATTATTATTTTAATGCAAAATTATCAGCTGTACTGACAAACAAAATTCATTGCCGATTAACATGAAGAAGGCACAGCTTGTGAACAGTTTAATAGGAGCAACATTTGGAGATCATTCTTGCTGCCATTTAAATTAATGGGAATTTTGCCATTGAGTTCAGTGGAAACAAGCACAGATCCTATGCAGTGCACTCATAGTTATACTAATATAATTTGAAATTTCAGTGATAGCAAAGAAAATAGCTCAGTCAAATTGGTTTAGTGTAATAGAAATGTGATGTTCCTTCTTTTGGGCTCCTAGAACTTCTGCTAATGAAATATAGCTGTACCTGTCTATATAACTATGGCTATATAAAAAAAGTGAATTTGTATATTATATTCCAGAGCATTCAAAATATTTTTTTCTGAATGGTATCACCTGAGGTGTAACATGAGGGTGTAACACTAGATTATACACTATATAATGCACTGTATTTATCAGCATCTGAAATTTTAGCTTTTAATATTCTGTCAAAGTCTACGGAAACCTACATTTTCTAGAGAAAGGATATGTCTGCCTTGAGACAGAAAACACTTTCTCCATTCCAGAATTCAGTGCTATTTCTTTACAAGGTCTGTCTTAGTTTCTCTTAAGGATTAAAATTAGAGATAAGAATTGGCTGACTGGTGTTCCAAGGCACAGACCTTGTAAAAACCATGGCATATGCAATATGCATAGGAATTTTCTAATGGTCACAACGATGTGGAAGTTGATTACAGCATTGTACAGAAACTGTTACAATGGTCACTCAGTCATACATGTCTGTTTGGCCACTGCTTTTCTGCCTCCAAAAGTTAGGTCTTTCGCTATCATCAAAATATCATCCAAATGTTACCATTGCTAACCTCTCTCTCTCTTTTGTTCCTCCACTTATACCTTTATTCTCTTCCTCTTCATTCCTGCTTCACACTCAAGTTGTTCCTGTGAATCTATAAGACACCACAATTACTTGATATGTTTTAGGTCCTACATATGGGTCAGTAGAGTAGCCAACTGTTGTTAACACCAGAGAGTACCACATGTTGCTAGGAGAAAGGCATTTCTCCACAACAGGCAAAATATCAAGATAGCAGGGTAGTCATAAGCCATCTCATGAGGTTGCTGAGATAAGAGGAGTGAGCAGAAAATTCCACCAAGTTTTGTTTCTTTTTTTTGAGTCCTGCGTAGATTACAGCACAGATAGCAAACCAGTTTATTCACTAATCTGCTTATGACTTCAAAGATAAAAGCTAGTATGAATGAGAGAACTACAGGGAAATGCAAAACTGATATTCAAAGAACTTCATTCACTTCTTGAAATAAAATGTATATGTAGATGTAAATCAAAACACTTTTACAAAATAACACCTTAGTTAAACTAACCACAGTAGCTGGTAGCTCAAGTAAGAGGAAAGTTAGGTTACTTGGACTAAATGACTGTTGTGTCCTCAAGAGTTTTTAAATCCGTACTATTTTCAGTTAAATTAATTCAAGATAAAAATACATTTTTCAAGTTGGATAGTATGAAAGGGGTTTGTATTTGAGTCATGGGTTAAATTAGGGGAAGAAGGTATGTTTCTGGATGCTGGTTTAACTGGTGCCTGCCAGTTTTCTATTTTTGAGAAAATAGAAAATAGATTTAGCAGGTTGAATTTCACTCTCTTTCTTTTTCAATTTAATAAAATGATCATATTTTTCTTTCAGAAATATCACTGGAAGTATAGTGTTGCCTAGACCCACTAATTAATTTCCTCTTTTAAAAAGGTCAATTGATTATTTTCTGGCTTATGGTTATTTGTTGTATCCTGCAGGGATACTGAGAAGGGTCCAGCAAAGCCCACAGCGAAGAAGTCTTGCTGGTGGGATGGCTTCAAGCCTGCAGCAGCCCCCTAGACCTCACCAGCCAGGGATCGGTCCCCATATTCTCCACCCTTATGTCCCATAACTGGAAGTTTCCTTTTGAATCATACCCCCATTGGCTCCTACCCCTCAGTCCCTCCCTAGCCCCCACCTATGTACCGCCCCATGTCNTATTCTAAAGCCTATTTTATGACTGTCCTGCACATGGGTTGGGGCAATTCCAAGCACAAATACAGGTTGGGTGGAGGCTGGATTGACAGCAGCCCTGAGGAGAAAGACTTGGAGGTGTTGGTTTACCAGAAACTTTACATGAGCCAGCAGGGTGTGCTGGCAGCTCAGAAAGCCAATTGTGTCCTGTGCTGCGTCCAAAACAGTGTGGCCAGCAGGGTGAGAGCACTGATTTTCACCCTCTGTTTTACTCTCATGATACCCCACCTGGAGTGCTGTGTCCAGCTCCAGGGACCCCCCAGAAGAAGAACATGGACCTCCTGGAGTGAGTCCAGAGAAGGGCCAAGAAGGTGCTCAGAGTGATGGAGAGCCTCTCCTACGAAGACAGGCTGAGACAGTTGGGATTGTTCATCCTGGACAAGAGAAGGCTCTAGAGAGACCTTAGAGCACCTTCCAGTAACTGAAGGGAGCATTCAAAAAGAATGGAGAGGGACTTTTCACAAGGGCATGAAGTGATAGGACAAGGAGAAATGGCTTAAAACAGTCAGAGGATAGATTTAGATACATATTAGGAATTAATTCTTTACTGTAAGGGTGGTAGAATTTGTGGATGCTCCATGCCTGGAAGTGTTCAAGGCCAGGCTGGATGGGAACCCAAGCAACTGGTGTAGCGGAAGGTGTCCTGCGCACAGCATAAACCTTGCTATGATTCTATGAGTTTTGCCTTTTTATTGCTACATCAAAAGTAATGAGTTAGTATGCATTTTAAAAATAAAAGTAACTATTTAAATACTTGGATTTTTATTCCTTAGATAGTTCATGACATGATAATTCTAACAAAAAGAATGGCATTCAATTATGAGGAAACAAAGACTGTATAATTTAGAGGTACATCTTAAATAATGTTCATTTCCAGCTGCAAAGATATGGTCAGTATTACTGTACTAGGAATGAGAAGTCATAAGGCATTCATCTTTCATGAAAGAAGAGTCAAATTAATGTGAGTGGAGCAGATGTCTCAGCAGATCAATAATATCCCCTTGACAGCCACTAACATATGCCAAAACATAACATCTGAAAGACAATGAGGAAGAAAAAGACAATAAGCACCTGTTACGCTATCCCAGTTTTATCGTTAAGGTGACACCAAGCAGTTTGAACTGAATACAAAATATTCAACAGAAAATGCTTACATTCTGCTTAAATATTTTTTTTTTAGTTTAGAGGAAGAAAATTCAAAGATCATGACTGAGCTGCATGGACGGCATGGGTTCAATAGCAAGGGGAAAAATAAGAATATCCTATTTTTAAGGGTCCAAACCCATTAGTACACTGAAGAATGTATTCAACTCCTGTTGATGTGAGGTTCTGTCAGTTAAATTATTCCAAGATTCTGATTCTGCTGCTCTTAAATTAGTTTTTCTTTATTCCTCGAACATTTGTTAATATGGGAAAAATGGTAAAACCTATCTTTAAAGTAAGTAATAAGATCAGATGGGAGCATGTTCCTTTACAGCATAAACATAAACAATGGCCATTGATAACAGGAATCTATAAGAGTGACTTGCTAAAGGAAGAATTCCAATTTTTCCACCACTGTCTGTCACAGATACCTCAACATCAGCACCACTGACAACTCCATCTGGATAACCCATCAAAACTGTCCAGCTGAAACAAAAGTTCTCAACATATACACATGGATCATTCACTGTCGTTTCACTCTAATCCAACCAGAGGGATCTATTTTTAAGAAATTAAGAAATATTAACCAGCTATTTGGTGTATAATTCAGTTGTGATCAAAACTTTGAACTTCTGCTTTAATAATCATGGGATAATAGAAAAATGGGGCTTGAAGGAACCACGGGACGTCATCTAGTCCAGGTAAGATAAATGATAGCTACATTGTTTCCAAGAGCTGTTTGACCAGCTCTTAAAAACCTCCAGTGGTGGAGATTCCATCACTTAGAAAGAGAGCTATGACAGTTCTTCATTGACTTTGCCATTTTAAAGTGTTTTTCAATAATGAAACAGGTCAAGCTACAGAACTGTAATTCATCTTATTCATTTATTCCAGACTATCTATCTCCACTGGACCACATAGTTCTTGAAGTGCAATGCCCCAAACAGCAGTTTTCTAGATGGCTAGTCTACCAGAGGCCACATTTCTGATTACTTTACGCATCTTTCTGGCTGTACTTTAGCTTTGTGCTTGCCTTTTTTTACAGCACAGTGGGCTCATGCTCAGCTTTTTCTGAAAAACTGCTATGAAAGCAGCTGTCCTCATTTTGTATCACTGCAGTAAATAGTTCCCACTTTATGTTTTCACATGCACTGCTGCTTTGTTGTTATCATTTTGAGTTCCAGTCCCATCGTCTGGCATATGAGCTCTCTCCCAGTTTTGGATCATCACAAGATACAATGAGCATACTCTATTCCATCATCTAGGTTGTTAATAAAAGGATCCTAGAGAGTGTACTGCATAAATGAAAGATGTCTGACAGGTAGTGCTTTGCTCCTCTACTTTATTTGACTTTTTGCTCTAGAATTTTTCTGAGGATTTATGTTAACTGTCAACAATTGCCAGATTGTTCTCTTTGTTCTGTTTACAGTCAAGCAGTGTGATTGCTTTTTTCCAATTCTCTTGATATCGTGTCTCCTTCTGCAAGACCTCAAATATAGCAGTGAAGAGTTTTGGATGCAGCCGTATATAGGGTAGTAACAAAACTCATGTCATGAAACTGCACAGGAGAGTTGTACTGCTTACTCAGCACAATGGCCTGGAGCTCTCTGCTCTAATCATGAATTATGAGATACCCTGGTCTATGCCAAAGTGACATAATACCATGCATTTGCTGCAAAACTAATCACCAGGGAAGATCAAATTTTTTTAAATAAAAGCAGAAAAATTTTAACTGCATAGGACACAGGGCACGTGCTGTGACTGGGACATCATCTACCCCAAAACACAGATCAAGCAATGATGAAGAAGAATCATATTTACTTAAAATAATGTTACTAGTCACTGTAAAAACCTTGACAGTAAGGAGTTAATGTATTGCTAGGCCTCAAACACCAATGGCCACTCAAGTGGGCAAGTTACAACAGGATGTGGCTGGGAAGAGGGGCTGTAAAGAAGTAGGGCCAACGCCCCTGTTCTGGTCCATGGTGCCTGCACAACATAAAGAACAGTGCAAGCAAAGGAGTGGAGTCAAAAAGTGGTCATGAACAGTCTACTGAGAGTCAATCCAGTAGTGGGGGATTGAGAGATCACAAAGGATCTTCTGGAACCCATTTCCAGAAAGGTCCAGAAGAACAGACTGTGCATGCTCACCCATTTACATGATGAGCAAGAAGCCTAATCCCAGAGCAGGAAAAAATCACTGACAAAAAGGTATCCCCAGTAAAGGTTATTCTTTGGAATGGACTCCTAAAATTAATTAAAAAAAAAAAAAAACAACTAAACCAAGGAACGATGTTTTCATTTGAGATAAGGGCTGCATACAGCTAACAAGAATATAATCAATTAGACCCCAACACCGAGGTGAGCTAAATGAACATATCAAAACGTAGCAATCTTCCACACAACAGAGAACTCTGTAAGAGACTTGTTAACAGCACACAAGAGCAGCTGTGCAGTTCATAAACTTACTAGGGACTTGGTACAGGTATAAAAAGTAATACTATGCCTAGGAAAATCAGAACAATGAACCAGAGAATTGCCACTAGATGTGATCCCTACAGCAATATTAGTATTTATAATTGCAAGACAATTCACAAATCGGTACATATCTGAGCTGGGCTCCAATCCTGACAGTAACCTAATGATAGTAAACTAGAAAGAGTTGGTATGAGAACTATGATCAGACTTCAGAGCTTTATGAAATACTTTGCTGAATATTGTTATTTAATGAATGTATACAATTTTAATCCAGTAATGTTAATTATCTTTTAATTCTGTTTAATGATATAATACCAAAACATACATCTAATTAAAAAAGCAAGCAGTAAAACTTGGAAATTATTTCCTGCATCCTGGATGAAAAGATTCCTCAAGGAAAAAAATTTAGATTTTATCTGACTCACAGGATTTTGTTTAAATAATCTTTAATTTCAAATAACCTTTAAATTTTGTTTAAATATAACTATACTTAAAATTACCTGTCATATCACATATACTTCCCACTTATATGAATCAGAGCCATCTTTGTTAGCAGGATAGCACCTAGCATCAGTTTGGATACATCAGTTAAGCCCCTTCCTCTCTCTGCCCTCAAAGTGAATGGTAGGAAGCCCTTCATCCACTCAAGTTCCTGACAAAACACGTAATGACTGCACTCCAGCTGGGATTTCACATCCTAGCTCTTCTTATCATTCTGAAATCAGAGTAGATTTCCAGACTTACTTTTAAACTTCCTTACAAAGGTGGCCAACCAGAGTTTTACTTTGTTGATACCACTGGTGGAATGATAAATGAGGAAGAAAGCAAAGGTTTACGAATCAGATGCTATAATATAGTATATTCCCCTAATACTAACATCTGACTGCTATGCAAACAGCACAGAAAGGTGACCTTGGTGAAACAGTCCTTAACAAATGAGAGTTCTTAGCTATTCCGTATACACATAGTGTATAAACATATTGCAAAACTATATCCAGCTGCATTTGATTTTTTTTTAGCCTCTTTCTGAAATATTCAGTTTTTATCTGCAACTCTACCGTTCTTGGAATGTACACCACAATATCATTTCTGGTTTATTAAAGAATTCACATTTCATTTTAGAAGTAAGCAGTATTTTTTTTTCCCAGCAGTTTTCTAGATCCTACCATATTTCACTATCATGCCTTTTATCTTCTGCTTTATAATTGGAAATGGGAACACAAAGAGAAAACTTTGAAAATATATGCCAGCGCAGGATGCTGCTGATGGAATGCTGGGATGTTTTATCAGTCTTTATTAGCAGCAATTGTTTGACTTTTATTTGATGTCTTTCTGTGCTGGGCACTGCACAAGCAGAAATTACAAGACAATTTATCCTTTGGAATTTATCTCCTCCTGTTGCTTGGATTGCAATTGTGATTGTAAAACGATGAACAAAGACAAGAGAAAGGTGATCACAAGAGTGATTACCTAATTTAATTTTGAGCCTGCAAATTCTGTTTTAGGTAGGATATGTGAAAAGTTATCCCAGGCTGTAAGCTGAGTCTTTTAACAATTGATTAATGGCTCACAGATTACATAATGATGTTACCTTTTTTTTGCTTCTTTTTACCCCATTTCATTACTTTTTCAGTCTGTCATGACAAGCAAACAACAGCCAATTGCAAGAGCAATCTATAATGCACCATAAACTGCACAGACACTTGTGGAATGACACACTGTTAAGTCAAGGTCTGGATGAATGGCCAGTTCAGTGGTAAGATCCTTGTCTAGCACAGCACTCCTGTACCACAAGAGGAAAAAAAGCCCCAACAAACCAGCCAGTCTGTTCTTGAAGCCTCTTCAAAGCAGAAAGTAGCAGAATCAAATATCTGCAAAATATTATACTGTTTGCAATGTCAGAATCTGCTATAACTGAGTCTGTAAAGTAGTTTTCAATCTAGTTCCCATTTTTGCATTGTGGTTTTAAAATCATTAACCCTCTAGTCTTGACATTTTACTTTGGTGAAAAACATATTTGTTGACAATACATATTTGCAAACATATTTACCACTGTTTTCAATTCCAAAACAAACAATTTTAAGATTTTGTTCTACCAAGGGCTCCAGTACAAACGTCCCATCTATGCTGTGACCTTATCAGCCTCCCTGCTGCACAACTTTGATCACTTGTGCAAACTGTAAAGAATTTTTCAAAATAGGCAGTTGAGCCAATGCCATTAGCAGGACCAGCACTTCACTCAAACTTCGAAGCTTAGGAGTGATACACGGATGATCTTTAGAGAGTTCATCCTTCATCGAGTTTGCAGTACAAGGGCTTATTCCAGCAAAACCTGGAATGGGAGTGTCTGAGAGCTGTATTGGGCAGGTAAAACACATGCCTGAAAGAAAAAGTAAGTGTGGCTCAGGCAGAGCACATTAAGCAGAGCAGGTACTTGTCTCCACAATATTTCTCTTTTACAATCTAACCTTTACTCTTTTAGTTATTGGTTCAAACTCTTTCCAGGATTTCTTTCTGTCTTTAAATGAGGCAGAATTAAAATGATCTAAGGCTTTGAAAGCTGCTTAAAAACTTAAGCTCTCTAAAGCCTCATACATTTTACATTATCTGAAATATTAGCCTGACTTATATTAGTGTAAAAATAAATAAAAAAAAGTAACACAAATTTGTCAGCTAAGTAGCCAAGAGAGAGTTAGTATAATTTATTAATATCTTGCATTTAAGGTTATATACCAGGAGACAGGATAATAGTCTGAAATCCAGACTCTTCAGCATTTGCAAATCTGAATAAATTTTAAGACTTTTTAAAGATTAATTAATAAACATTAGGGAAAGTGACACTGGCTGGATATAAAGTGAATTGTGACCACACACACTACATAATACTCTCTGAGCTCCTATCTCTCAAGTCCTACAGAACAGAGATTTGGCCAAAAGCATCCTTTGGCTTATTACCATGTCATAAACCTGGGTGTTCTTGCCCTGGAAACCAGGGCACCCAGGAGGATAGAAAATTAAGAGAGAAAAGGCATGATTATAACCAAATTGAGCATAAAAGCTCCTTTGGAAAGTGAGGAAAATTTCTCTTGGAGTTACTAGGAGGTATTTACCCATGACAGCAAAGGGGTAATTTTCTTAAGAAAGGTAAACAGTCACTCAAGCACAGCATATGTATTTCACAGTCCACAGGCTTTTTTGCTGCTTCTGCAGCTCATTTATTTTCTACAATATTTTTGACAAATTTCAAATAATTTTTTTAATGGAAAGGTTTTTGAAAGTTTAAAGCCAAACTGTATATTTACATTCTTTTCCTATTGCTATAATACGTTGTCATAGAATTTTACTTTCTGTTGTTTATATGGGCTATGGAGCCTTTTAGGAATCAATCATACAACCCTATGGGAAAGAAAATAGAGAATTATTAGAAGTCAGAGTACAAAAATCATGGCATTGTTTCTGGCTGTTAACTTTATTCAAACCCTGCAACAACCAGAAATGCTTCAGAGAGGAGAGGTGTAAATTGAACAGGGAGGGATCAAATTTAGAACATCTGATACAACTTCCAGGCATGGGATTTGCAAAACACAAGGAATACTGATGAATGGTTCACAATATACATAGCTATGGACAACTGCTATTAGCGGAAAGAGAAAGAGGCTAACATACATGATGAAAAACCTGGGTGAGATCACTCACAAGCAGGCACTATTCTGTTTTCTATTTTGACAGGCTTGTCATACCAATGAACAGTATTGATCTTTTCTTATGTAGGTGTAAGCAGCAGACACACAAATAGAAAAATTGAGTTCAAATTAATCTGTTCATACTGTAACAAAAAGAGCCACTATGAACATTACTACCTCCATCACCTCAAGTACTTTCTCTTACTCCCTCACCTTACAACATTACAGCATT
Source organism: Aleadryas rufinucha (assembly GCA_013397815.1). Classification (NCBI taxonomy): domain Eukaryota; kingdom Metazoa; phylum Chordata; class Aves; order Passeriformes; genus Aleadryas; species Aleadryas rufinucha. The sequence goes on from VZTH01004836.1 coordinate 210,076, forward strand.
TTAAAAACCACAATTTCACAACAAGATTAATTACAAGCAATTTGGAAATAAATAGCTCACATGGCAAAAATAATACTTGTACTATCACACTTCATATTTGGAGGATTTTTTTAGGATTTAAGCGTTTTCTACACTTATACGCCTTAACCTGGATTAAACACTTGTTTATTCATTAGTGGTACTCATACTTAGTTATTCCCGATAGATTATATTGTCATGTTTAAAAATACTGTCACAGAAGAAGTCCTGTATTTCAAAACTCTTTTCAAAGAAGGAGAAAAAAAGGAAAAATCAATTAAATATATACTTTTTTAATGAAAATCCATATTCTAAGGAGATGCATGTGTCCCCTCTTTTAAGAGAAGGACCCAACCAAATGGTAAAATATAACTGTGCATTGGTCTTACCACTGGAAGACTGAACAGATGATTCAAGGATGGTAACAAGTGAACATTTGTGAACTAAACAGAACATGGGCAGAAGGTTGTTTTACAACAACATTAACACTGAATGATTTGGAAGCCCAGTTTTTGCTTTTTTTGCATGACGTCTTCATATTCTCATTAAGTTCATGACTAATGAGAATCAAATTGTACAGATCCAACATTATTAGACTAAGAAAGGTCATTAAAAAAAAAAGGCTTGCATTAGTCAGCATTTGTCAAACACAAAGACCAATCCTGTTACTAAGACATTTTCTTCATACTTAAGAGAGTTTATTTGCCTTAACCCTCTGAAAACTAAGCAGCTGCTCATGAAGTTGCAAAATTTTTTTTTTCTTGGATTTGTGACCAAATAAGAATTTAAGGCACAGAAAAAAATTTAACATCTCACTAAGCAACTTTAAAAGATGGAGGAGAAATCAATAACACTGCACTTGAAAATATACAGCTAAAATCGGGTGGTGATGTTGATGACAAACACCTAATTTAAAGTAAAGATAATTTAACTAAGTGAAATGCTGGAAAAACATAAATCTTCTTTTTATCTATACTGATGATCTTTAGATGAGGGGGGCTGATGCATCTGAGCTAAATAATGAAGAGGAACAAATTATTGCTGTGTTTGAAAGGTTATTTTTCTGTGAAGAATAACAAGAAAGCATTCCCTAAGTAGATGGGTTAGAAAAGAAAGGCCAAGGAGACTACCTCCCAGAGAAATGAAAAGGGAGAACTGGTGACAACATCTATTAAGAAAGCTGAGATACTCAATCACTTCTTTGCCTCAGTTGTCACTGGCAGTCAGGCTTCCCACTTCTCTCAAGTTCCTAAACCTCTAGGTGGGGGCTGAGGTAATGAAGTCCCTCCCACTATAAGTGAAGAGCAGGTTCGTGACCATTTGATGAAACTGAGAAGGCACAAGTCTGTAAGGCCTGACAACACACATCCCAGGAGTGTCCTGGGAGAGCTGGCTGATGCTGCTGCCAAGCCACTCTCCCCCATATTTGAAAAGTCATGGTGGTCAAGTGAAGTCCCCAGTGGCGGAAAAATGGAAACATCACTCCTGTTTCTAAAAAGGGATGAAAGGAAGATCCAGGGAACTACAGACCAGTGAGACTCACCTCTGTGCCTGGGAATGCCACTGGGAAGATCTTCATAGAAGCAATTTTAAGACACATACAAGACAAGGAGGTTTTATTAGAGCAGATCCTGCCTGACCAATCTGGCAGCCTTCTATGATGGAGTGACTGCAAGGGTCAACAAGGGAAGAGACACAGAGGTCTACCTGAACTTATGTAAGGCATTTGACACAGTCCCTCACAACATCTTTTCTTATCTCCAAATCAAAAATAACACTTTTCTGCACCTCTATGAATTCTTATTTCTGTCCTTGGATTTTACATTGCCAAAAGTTTCCCAGTAAATACTGAACTATCATAATGGCTTCACGTGAAAAAGTATTTAATAAGTAATAAAATCATAGATTCCATAAACATGAATCATAAATATGCTGCTATTTCACAGTTCACTGCAAGTGGTGAATAATCAGATATAAACTGTCAGTAATTGAATATATTTACAAACTTTCAGTTTGTCACAGTGATCAAAGATTAATCTGTTCAGAGCATTTAAGGTTTGCATGTACATTCACCCTGCCTGCTCTTTGTCAAGGCAGACTTTTCCATTAAATTGCTCTTGTGCTTTGCTTTTCACAATGTACACCCAGCCCAGCCTCTTTCTTGTTCCTATTTACTCTAGAGATAAATTTACCACCTTTCTAGCCTCTTATTCATCATTCCCTTAAGCACCTGAAAAACATTAAACATCTCACTAAACAGGTTTAAGACAGACAATACCACAGTATTATGTGACATAGCTGTCTGCGACAGCAGGGCATGGGGCTCCACAGTCCTTTCCAGTCTTTGTCCCCACATGGTGCAGTGCAGCTTACAGTGCAAGAGGGAAGGGTGAGGTCTGGCAAGCAAAGCCATTTCCACCCTCTTATTTCCCAGCATCTCTGCTGAACCCCAAGCTACCCACCCCAGAACAACACCCTAGAGAGACTATCTGTAAAAATCTTTGGTTGAACCGAGGCAGGAGGACCAGCTTTTGTCTACATTGTACTGCATCACAATGACAGCAAAGCCACATATGCTAATAATAAGAAAAAGTAGCAGTGTAGGTGCATAAGGGTAATATTGTTAACATCTGGGTTTATCGAGAAAAGCCACTCTTAATTCTCCACGCGTTTCACTGGCACCAGTGTCACATACTCTTAAATTGATGTGTGAGGAAAGAAATGATAGGAAAGAACAGCAGGAGGCAGATGTGATGTAGTGAAAACAAAACTTGGAGATGGAAAGAGACTAGAAGTATTCTGCTCAAAAGGCTCAGACATCCGTTTTAGAAGGAAAGGCAATGAAAACTAGTGTCACTACTAGAAAACTTTTAAACAGTCCATTTCAAATTACATGTCTTAATATTCTTGTGTAATTACATAGGAACAATACTATATGTATAGATCTTCAGCAAGCTGTACATGTTGTGGGACATGTATTTGTATGTATCTATAAATGTTTGGTAAAGATACAGATAGACCTTCTGTTTAGTACAGTGGAGGGGGACTGACAATCTGTATAGAATTTCCTGATTTCTCTATGTTAGCTCTAACACACCAGAGCAAAGCAAAGCAGCTGACAGAAGCTCTAGTTATTCACCTCTGTGCTCTCTGCTTGAGAAATGAAAAGGAAAATGGGAAATGGTTCTGTTGCAGATGTCTCAGCAATAGTTCTCTTTTCATATGGGATTTGAGCCATGTATTTATGAGTAGATTATGGTTTTCTTTTCTTCCTGCCCATTTTTTTTTCCCTGAAGATACCAATATTGAACATTGTAACATATGATTCAGTCTGGATGCAGTCCTCATCAAAGAGCTGAAATCACAAGAAAATTTCAGCACCCATTCTCCTAGTTTCCTATGCTTTTTCGCCTGAGATTACAAAGGTGAGCTGCATAAAAGAAAAGGCTGGAGAGGAATAGAGTGTTTCACTGATCAAATAGATATCTAATATACGCATTGCATCTGCCTGCATCATCTAGGTTCCCTTTAAAGTCAGTGATGACAAATAAGGCACAATTTTACTTCACCTTAAAGCTGATGTCAGATGAGTTACAGTCCTACTTCTCCCCCGCGATTATGAAGACTGCCTTGTACACCTTGTTTTCATTCAGAAATCCAAATTGCAAGACCCCATGTTAAATGAGATTCATTCCTTCCACCTGCTTCCCCACTGAATGCCAGCACACATACCTACCCTTTCACTCTGATCAGAATTTTTAGTTATTTTGATTTTTTAAAATTTTCTCCTTTCATGTGTTTCAAACATAAAGCTACTAAATGGTTCCAAAGCATTGCAGAATTCCTCCTTAAAAATTCAGTCTTCAGCTCTTTAATCCATCATCTACCGTAGTTTTCCAGACTCTATCCCTCCCAGCCACATTTCCTGAATGCTCAGAAATTGCTCATTCCTAAAACCAAAAGCTTCTCACTTCTGACTTTACTGACTCGTTGTCTACTTCATAATCACATCTAAAGATAAATCCGATCTATTTTAGGTAGACCTAAAGACCTATGGATTTTTTACTACCCTTTCTTTGCTGCAGATTTATGTTTTCTCTATCCCATAAAATTTCTACAGGTTAACGTTTTTCTATAAACCAGAGTAAAATTCATCTTCATCTGCTTCAGTTTAAGAATCTCCGTGTTGAGTATCTTAGGATAAAGTTTCCTGTGAAGGATGGTTTGTAAAGCAATGGTATTACTTTATAGAATAGATATTCCTCTGCTATGAAGTAAAGAAATGTTTGAGAGACTCTATGACTTTTTGCATTAGTTCACAAATCAGGTGTGAGTGCTGAATACACAGGAATATTTTAGAGTAAACATTACACATTTTGACAGAAGTTTGTCCATGAAATGCACAAATGAAAGCCCCCAAACAACTAGCAAATAAAACCTTCTTCTTGTTTCTCATAGATGTATTAGGTTTGGATTTCAAACACAGCAGACACAAAGAACTCAATTCTACAGGGATTTGAGACAGTGTAGCACAAATATGTACTAACGTATATGTGTAACTAACAATTATACTGCCCCCATTCTATGCTGGTGTTACTCTAACCATATTTATCTCATTGCCTCAGGAACTGCCTTTAATAGCTCGAATATGTTAAAAAAAGCTTTACACCACTTCATGCTTTCACACTTTGATATTTTAGTGATACAATAGTTTCAGGTTAATAACGTATTTTGGAAAATACAAATATTTCAATATCACAGAATTTGAATATTTGAAATATAAAAAACCCCCAGATGTCATACTCTTGAACCTGGAGCCCTTTGTTCTGACTCTGTTCTTGGGAAGTGTTCCTGTCATAAAATAAAACCCATCATTGGATGCATACTGAAAATGTCTTAATTAGCATCAGAGTACACATAAGAAGTAGTTAGTTTTTGTGTCTGCAAGTGTCTATACTTTCTGTGGACCCTTTCATCCCAGGAGAGGTGTATTTTTTTAAGAACTAGTACACAGAACAAGATCAAAATACTTTCTAAACACACATTTCAAATGAAATAATAGAAATTTTTAGCTTCTTCAGAATTTAGAATGACAATTTCAGATTATCAGAACTTCTCTCAAATTTTCAAGCTTTCACCATTTTTTATGTCTGACTAGTGTTTCTATGGTTAGAATAGCTGCTCAGGTGTCTTTTTATCTTGAATGTGATACACACACTGTTTGCTTTCCCAGGTTTTCAGGATTAATCCAAATAGATTTTTTCATAAGGCCCACTTTCAACACTCCAGTGAAGTTTGGATAGACCTGACTGTACTCTGCATTCTTTGAGAGTGCATGTGGACAGATTTACTGCCATTTCTTCTCCAGGTATCCCAGTCTTTCTAGTGCTCTATGCCCAACTCTGCCAAGGATGATAACTCTCCCTTAACCTAAATCAGAGCTGAAAGCTCACTTATTTCCCTGTTGAGCTCTCAGGCAGAAGACACCACAGAATTCAGTGAACAAGTGCCTTGGGAAAAGAGCCTTGAAATGTCATTGCATGATAAGGTGATACAGCTTAAATACAACTTAGATATCAAGGGTTAATCATGGACATTGAGTGATCCTGCACCCTGGACTTTATGAGTGCTAAGGAATCAGAAATTAGGCTGAACACAATGGATTTGCACTTGAATGAAATACTAGACCACTACAGAAGACTTCAAACCAAATGAGAAGTCTCTTATTCTTGATACTTCTAATCAATGCTCAATAGCTAAAAGACTTCTGCAAAATCCTGTCTGTGCTAAAAAGTTAATCTTCAGTACTAGATTTTAGTAAGAATCCCAACCCAGAAGCATACTGATAACATCTTTCGAAGGAGGAAAAAACCAGAACTTTTCCACAAAGTAGGATTGTTTATGTGTTATGGCTGGGGTGGAGCTTTTTTCAGTATGTTAGATTATTTTATTTTATTAAAGGCTAATCACTACCAATACAAAAAGCCCAGTGAGGACTGAAGAAGCAATGACAGGCAGAGGAACCCAAGTAACCTGAGTGAAAAGTGACTCACTAAATCAGCTGCTCCCTAAGACCAGAAAGGGGACACCACGATTCCAGGGTGAAACACCCCAAGGTGATGCAGTGAAAGATACAGTCCTGCATGGCCACATTCCACCCTGGAGGGGGCAGTTGTCCTTAAAGGTTTGAGACTCCTTGTGGGATGAAGGGAAAGAACATTTTTGGAGACTGTGTAAAACTTTAAGAAGGGATATTTTTAAGAAACTTTGGGAATGTGTGTAATTTATCGGGTGTTTAGTGGAAGGAGTAAAGGTGAAGAAAGGGAGGCACCTAGGTGGCTCAGAAAGGAAGAGGAGTGGGAATATAGAGGTAGATCAGATAAATGGGGTTAATCAAGTGGAAATAGGCAATAGTACATTATACCTGTCTGACTATGGCCTGTGCTTGATCACTACATATGTGTTCTACACACATATTTAATCCTATTATAGATACCTTCTGTGTGGGTGCACTTCTGTTCTGAGTGGGCACAGGTGAACGCTAGTGAGCATCAAGCTGGACTGCATGGCAAACAGGATGAGAGCTCTCAACACCAGCAACCAGAGCTGGGCTGTGGGCCTCCAAGGCTCCTATGTACCAGCAACTAGGGAGACCTGGGATTCAATGGCTAGCTTCTAGGCAGACTGAGAGTCTGAGGCCAACTTCTAGAGTTTTCTGAAGTTCCTAGGCATGTATATACACATGTATATATGGATACGTATATATACATGCACATGAATAGTGATACATGTGTTCGTGTGTATATATATAGGAACATACATATATATGCCTCTCAGAAATAGGTGCTCAGCCTTTCTGAGCCTGGGGATACAGAGCCATAAGAGCCACACTGAAGTGGGCTACCAGAGGCAGTATCAACCTCAGGCAGTATCAAAACCAATTAATCGACAGTTGTAAACCTAAAATACTGGCTAAAAGGCATTCATAAACATTAACATACATGTGTTCAGTGTCGGAGTTGGGAAAGAGAAAGATATCTCCAAAAAATAAATGGCTCTGAAAAAGGAATCTTGTAGTAACTGGAGAGGTCACGTGTGGTGAGAAAGCCAAAATCTGAAAGCAATAAAAGGACCAAACTAGACAGTGCTTATGTGGGACTGATATAAAATGAGGGAGGACAAAAAGGCAAAAAGATTCAGACAGAAGCAGAACTGTGCAAGGGCTGATGAAGAGAAAAAAAAAAGAACGAGAAGAATCTAACCGATGAAGAGGTTTGTGAAACATCTGGGGAAACAGAAATGGAGGACTAGATGCAACATGTTTGATATGTGAGAAAGATAACACCTTACCTATCTAGAAAGGCCAATGAAAAGGTGGAAGTAATCAGGCATGATGATGACAGTGTGGAATTACCTACTGTGATGAGATAGGAGGAAGTAAAAAATATCTGAAAGGGAAAACCATCAATCATGAGAGAGAAATGGGAATCCCTCAAGGAACATGACTTTCATAAGTAATTCTTTTCAAAGAGTATATAACTATATGGGGTTTTCCACAATTCTTCACTTTGTGTTTCAAATTATCAGAGGCATAAAGACAGACTATCTTAGCACTTGAACTACCTTGCACCCAAGTTTTTGATAAACTATGCTTTTCCAAAATAGTACACACTATTCCTAGGTTCTGAAGCCACAGCTTCTAGCCTCTTTCCATTTGACATTTCCTAAATATTTTAAAACATATATGAAAATTCTTGCAAATATTTAACAACAGATATGCCAGCATATCAGATCTGAAGTACCATAAAGAAATGTTAACATTTATTTAAATAAAGAATAACCAGTTTTGATGAATTGCAAAGCAAGTGGTCGACTGCCGAGATTCCAGAAAATTGCTGTGTATCTATTCTGAGGGAAAAAGGGTATAAAAGTGAAACACAATAAGAGCCTATTACTCATCCTTCCCACACAGTCCAGTAAGAAATGCATTTCCAGCATGAAGTTCCATAAGAACTTGTTGACGGCTCTTCACTGCTTTGTGGGAGGGAGCAGTTGGTTTCACTGGACTTAACTTCTGATCTCTATTTCAGTCTTGCAGATTATTTCCAACTTGGCTATGGAGAGGGATATTCAGTCTGTCAGAGGCAACAGACACAATGAACTCTGCTCTCTGAAGCTCTGTTCTGAGTTATTTTGCTATTTTATGCACTACTTGGGTTTAGGTTCGTACAACACATCATAGTGAGGTTGCTATAAGAACATTTGTTGGTTCCACTATTTCATTTTGGCAGGTTTTCCGTAGTGCTCTTCTCCTAGCTTTCTTTTTGATTATGGTGTGCAGGATTCCCCCATAGCACAAAGGGATGCCATGGAAATGGGCCATGCTCCTAACTGAAGCGGTAGAGAGATTCTCATCTTCCTCTACACAGTCCCGTGAGCCAGGCAGCTGTACACTGTCAGCCAAACTTCCTAAGTTGGCACATGCACCCCAACAGCTCTCTTTGGAGAGTGCAGTAAGTGAAGACATGACTTTCTGTATCCAGCATTTCCTTTGGAAGAAAGTTTATATGTATTCCCATGCTAATAAATTGTAGTGTTCAGTATGTGTCCACGGACTGTAGCTGCTGCTTGCAGCTCCTACTGAAATATCAGCTGTGTTATTTCTTTTTTTTTCCTTTGGACAGAAGCTATTGCTTGCAGTGAAAATTAGGACAAGCTGCTTGATATTCTGGAAAGGTCCTACAAGATACAATTCCTCATAAGAAGTAAAAATAAAAACCCCACTATTTGCATTGAAAAACAGTGGGCAACATTACAATTAATTAGACTTTCAATCACAAACAACCAGCACCTACAAATATGTGTTATACACACAAACAAAAAAATGCATTAAAAACCATTATTTTCAAAAGTGAGCCTTTCCATAGTTAGGAAGTGCAAGAATTAGTTTACTGCGGTACTTCAATTTGCCACCCTAGCTTGACTGGCCTTAATTACATGGCCTGATTCTATTTTGCACAGGCTTCACTCAGAACTCATGATGGTGGGTGCTCACTTAACATGCATCTCTACAATATTCTGTTGTCTCAATGAGCAGTCAAACAATACCTGTAGTTATTATTAGCCTCACAGATTATTCAACTCCAGAGATTAGGAGCATTTCACAAAGTGATTTATTTTCTTTATGCCCCATATGATGTATGAATAATTGAGGAATATTCAGAAAATATGTCGGACAACTAACGTTCAATGTCCATTCTGAACTGCCCAGTATTCAATTTTTCAGAGAATTTTGTTTTATATATCCCCTCTAATACTCAAAGCAACCTCTGTCCGAGCTGAGGTAGATCAGAATTTCTCCATAGACGATCCCACTGCATCAATTTAGATATCAGTAAAGAGGAAACACTGCATTTGCAACCCTTTGCAGGAAGGATGGTGAAAAGACATCGTCTAGGAACTGCAAGTTTCTGTTTTCTCCAGTGGTTTTTTTCCCCCAGTGATTCAGCAGACCCTTAGTGGTTAAAACAATTTTCCTTCTTCAAGCATTGAAATCACTAACATTATTGTCTCATGCTTTTGAAACTTAATTAGATTAAACATCTCCTTTTCTTTGGTAAGGTTACATCAACTACTCTGTGTGTGCATGCGTGTGTGTGTGTGTGTGTATATATATCACCATATATATCTCACTTACATGAATAGAGACAAAGAGGTTCCTAGTATATGTAAATGTGCAGGATTAAGGCTAGAAGAATTCAAAACCTTTTGATAATTTCTTATGAAGAAACATCTGCATGTTATCTGTCATGTCCAGTGTAAACATTTTCACTTGTGAGAACAAGAGTAGGTTGGCTATGCAATCAGAGTAGGGATAGTCACACTTCTTGATTAGATCTCAAAAGAGAGTATGAAAGAATAACAATAAATTCACACAAAATACAGTAGTATTTACTGCATTTTCAAACAGCATCATGATAAATAGGGAGATAATATACAATCTTTGGAAATCTATGTGCCACTATCTGGCAAAAATTCTCAAGTGAAGTGGATTGGTGTCTGCTGCTGAATGATAACATTTTTCCTAGAGACAAGAAACTTTTTCAGCTGGCTAAAACATAACTGGTGCTCACACTCCGTAGCTTTCAAATTATTCTCAGAGTCAAGCAAGTTGCTTCTTGTATTTTAAAGCTCTGCTAGACTCTGACATATAAATAATTCTACTCTGGAATTCTTCATAAAATCATTTTCTATTGATACAGGACATTTTATCTGTCCTACTCAACAATTGAAGTTACAGAAGATTGTTTCCACCATTTCTTTGTGAGATAAATCACAGAACTGAAATATTGACCTGAATGGTACAATTAATTTTTTATGGCAGGCATACTTCCCTAAGAAGTAATTTTCCTCTGAATTCAAGCAGAAGGAAGAGTCCAGTTTATTCAGTGTCATAATAGGCGGTCTGAGAAGAAAGAGAGGATATACAAGACTTTCCTTTTATTCATCCAGTGAGCAGCTATGTCAGATTTAAGTTTAATTAGTAGTGAGGAATTCAGTGAGAATCTAGAGGGAGAAAATTAATTGGAAAAACAGGTATTATAGTTAATATTTGAATTAATTGGAAAGTTGAGTAAAATAAATAGCAAGAATAGACTTCAAAAACCTCAAGTCTCTCTAGAAAGTAAATCTAAGTCAGAGTAAGCAGGCTAAGGTAGAGATGCTGGAGACAGTAGCTGTAGATAGGTAGTTCGAGGAAGCAGGGCTAATATAGGACCAAAACCTAGGAGTGACAGCATCATCAGAGGCATCGATGAAGACATCTCCCAGCAGCTGGTTCCTACTGAATTCCAGGCTCGGCAATTGCCAAGAGCTGCTATCTTGCGTAAAAAAAATGCTATATCATAATGGGATTGACAGCATCTGTCTCCTTAAGAGACAATATCTTACAGCTCCTAAGCTGACACTTAGCCTTGAGGGGAAAAAAATTGCAATCCAACTGGCTACGTACTCTTGATACTGTCCTGACCAAAACAACAAGGGCAGAAGAGCTGATTATTTTTGTAAATAGCTACAGAAAACCTCAAACAACTAAGGACTTGCTAATCTAAGTGCATTGGTTTGCCGAAAGCGGAATCTTTTGCTGTTTTTGATATCATCAATGCCATGAGATGCTTTTCATCTTTGTGTGTGCACTTCAAATTCTGTCTTGCCTTTTTTCAGTCTGAAGAAACAAAATAGTATATTTAGTAGCTTGTTCAAAAACTACATCTAGTAAGTACAGAAATGCAGTAAGATACATTTCAACTAAGCTGAGCATGTAGTTTGAAAATACTCCCATTAGCAAGACTGTACTTTGTGCTACCAAATGTACAAATTGTACATATGTGAAGAAAATAGAGGAAGGAAAGCTAGAGATATTTCTGGCTGAGCTAGGAGCTCTTTAATGATCTGAAAGCAGAAAAGGAATCATAGAAACACATGGGAGTACTTTATGTTCATATGAAAATAAATCAAAAATACGAGTGTGAAAAAAACCAAAAAAGTTCTTATCGGAACAAGGAAAAGAAGGCAACAGAAAGGGTCCATAACTATACCTGAACAATGAAAACAAAAGAATGTAAAAGAGAATAGAGACAAAATTATAAAAAAGAAGGGTAATCTATTCCATTGCCTTTTTCCTTAAATCATTACATGAATGACAAATAATGAAGACCCATATAACAAAATTAATTTAACAAGCATAATTAAATGCACTGATAAAGAAAATATGATAAAATAAGATGCAGACAGGTCAAATGTGAGCAATGGGGCAGAGATTGAAAACATTCACTTCGAAGTTTTAAAGAAATTAGCTATTGGAATTCAGAACATTACTAAGTATTTATCAAGGACCTGTAGGAGAAGGAAAAAAACCGCAAAACAACCAATGAAAACTTCTCACATCCAGAGAAACACCTTGTTAAATTAATAACTTTAAGGATAAGTATTAACCATGGTATCTGTAAGCTCCTAAAAGATAAGAGAGTAAAAGAACATATGTACATCTGTCAGAAAGAGCTCATGTCAAGCCAGTCTACTTTCCTTCCACAACAAGTCAACTGGATAAAAGGGAAGTTGCAGATATGATATATCCTGACTTTTAATTAAAGCTTCTGGAACTATTCCATATAATATTCTCATAAAAAAGCTAGGGCAGGAGATTTAATCACCATCAGATAGATGGACAGTCAGTTGAGAAAATTCTCTCAGCAAACAATTACCAATGATTTGCTGTCAGAGTGGGAGAGGATTTCAAGTAGGACTGGATCAGGGACTGGAAGGGCTAAGACCTACGAAGCATTTTCACCAGTTCCAGTTATAACGGAAAAACAAGACCAAATTTGATTGTTAGACTAAGGGCAGAGAGCTTCTAAGCACATTGGAAACTGGAATAAAAATTGGTTTTAGACTAGGGTTTTAAAATTTCAGCCACGGGTTGGAATTCCCAGAGGCAAGCACAAAGTGCTGCACCTGGAAAACAGCAATCAAATATAGTCATAACACAGGAAGTAAAAAGGTGAGCAGCAGCTCAGCAGATAAAGATGCAATAATTGTAAACAATTCAGCACCAGTGAGCTCCAAGTGAGCTGCAAGTAATGCAGTATACACAGCAACACTTAAAGGAAGATGGAGATGACATGAAGAAAAATGCAGGGAACAGTAAAAGTGATTTTAAAAAAAAAAGAATAGATAACTTGCAAACAAAAGTTCAAGTAATCTCTACTTCAGGTAATAATTAATTTGAAGGTGAGAGTAATATTCTTCCAACGTGCACAAATATGTTATAAACAAAAGGGTGATCTGTGGCCACCATAGGGTCGAGAAAGAACCAGTGTAATTTGCAAAAAAAAAGTGCTATCAACAAAAGAAAGAAAGAAAGAAAGAAAGAAAGAAAGAAAGAAAGAAAGAAAGAAAGAAAGAAAGAAAAAGAAAGAAATTAGCAATATTACTGAACCATTTATTTGAAAGTTTTTAAGTACAGATATATTTCTGGTCCAGTTCGTTTAGGTGTAGTTGGTACTGACAGAGCTCAGAGAAGGAACTAAATTACTTGACTTTTCTTCTTTGATGTCATCTGTTTGAATCTGTCATTTGATATTGACTGCTACAGATGAATCACGTATAAGCAAGTAATATATGCCACTTCTAATATCAGAGATTTCTAAACAAATAATTGCTGATGAAGCCACCTCAGGCTTTTAATTTATTTGAATTATTGGAATGAATTCATTGGAGCAGGAGATGCAAACTTAGTTGTGGGATCCATGACAGAGTCCACTAAAGGGACAGACCCTCTGTTCTGCTCCCCTGGCTGGCAGAATGCCCTGCCCCCCTCTCCCCTGTGTTCTGGGGCCCCGCCTATGTCCCGCCCCCCTGCCCAGAATGCTCTGCCAGAGTCCCAGGAAAAGTTTGAACCTTCCTGGGCTTGGCGCTTTCGTCATTAGACCCTCAGCATGTAATAAAGGTCTGCTGAATTCTACTATGGAAGCCTTTCTGTTTATACTGCCGGTGTGTCGGGACAGCCTGCCGGAGCCAGAAACACCGGTATGGACCCCGACACTTAGTGGCTGTAGACCTTCAAATCTATAAGTAAAAATATATATTTAAACAAATGGACAATTAATGACTGTGAGGAATATAATGGTAAATTTGTCTTTGAAACGCTCTGTTGACAAGGCTGATATTAAAGGAACCATTACAATATTGAATGCACTGTGAAACCCATTATATTAAACTATGAAGAAGATGCAGATTTAATCTTTTAAATTACTTGAATTTCTCAGATAATTGGGAAAACAGTTTTTTCACAAAGGAGGTATGTGCAAAGCAGGTTGCTCCAAATGCTTCCACACCAGTTGTGAATAATGTGAGTTCTGCTTTGGTGTTCAGACAGTGTAGACAAGCTGAGACGTTCAGCATGACACTGATTACTCTTAAGTATAATGTGGATATCCAGTCCAAGAATCACAGTTAAAAATTTTTCCTACAAGCACACAGTAACACTTAGTAGGGGGAAAATTCCTGTTGATCTAGAACCAGATTTAAAGCAGCCATCTCAAGCTAAAAAAATGGAACTCCTGTGAGTTTCACTACAGATGCAACATTTCTGCACAAATACAGTTTCATTTACCAGAAAACAATGAAGCTTAAGGAAAATAGAGCACACTGGTAAATACACAATGGAACAAGAAATTTAAGGAAAAAATCCTCTAAAATACCATAAAAAAGATAAAAAGTCTGAAAGATACTCAAAGTGCTCAAAGTTACGTAGCAGTGTAGGGTAGCACAGTGTAGGGTAGCACAGTGTAGCACAGACTGTCATTATATGTACCTTTATTGTCTTATTGTTTTCTACTGAAAAGCATTAGATGACTCTTTTTCACTTTCTGTTATTTGCATCCTCAGTGAGCTCACTCAAAATTTGGGAGCAGATTTTGTTAGACAGTTTTTGGAGTTGACTCTTTGGTAACCCAACAGAGAACCAAAAACCCCAACCATTTGGGTACAGCTTGTACATCACCAGGAACTCCTATAAAAACAAATACTTGTCACGTGAATGTGCTATAAAATGTCAGAATGTCAGTTAAAATAAACAACATTTTTTATTTGGAAACTTGATTCTTTATCTTGAAATGCCAAAGTCTTTCAGGGGGAAAATACAATAGTATTAGTTTCTGTCCGATCTAATATTTTCATTGTTTATAAACTTCAGCTTATTTTCATAAAGAGATCAGACAGCTGTCGTCTCTTGCTTTAAAAGACATTACACTTTCCTGTGGTTTTCCTATATTAACATTGCAAAAAGCTTAACTCTACCTCTATTTTCTAGTTAAGGAAGTCACATTTGTTATTATACCCTTTTCAGATAAAATATAAACAAGAATTTGGCTACATTTGAAGTGGATGTTCATATATATTTACTCCATTGCTTGTCTTCCCTGATCAGAGCTAATAGCTAAATAAAAACAAAAAATAAAATTTGACATAAATTAAAGAATAACCTGAACACCACTGTTGTAAATGAGAAAACTACTCTACTTTTCCCTGATACTGCGTTAGTGCTCTTGTATCATGGCAAAGAGGAGAAAAAGATATTGATAACCTCCCATATCGTGCAATAGGAACCATTTATGCAATATGAAGCAGTTATTGAATTACACAGAATAGACCTGTTTATCCAATTCAAGCTTTGAACAATTTGTTCCAATTTAGACAAAGGCAAAAGGACATGTAAACCCAAGTGCAATAGAAAACACAAAATACATTGCAAATACACTTTGAAGTGAAAAAAAAACCCTCAACAGACCTACTTAGATTAAGATGTTCAGTTTCATTTAGCCAGAGTGCAGAGAAAAAAACCC
Organism: Aleadryas rufinucha; assembly: GCA_013397815.1. Classification (NCBI taxonomy): domain Eukaryota; kingdom Metazoa; phylum Chordata; class Aves; order Passeriformes; genus Aleadryas; species Aleadryas rufinucha. The sequence goes on from VZTH01004836.1 coordinate 225,498, forward strand.
ATCATATTTCTATGTTTTATCTAAAAAAATCCACCACAGTTGAAACACCTTCATAACTACTAATTTTGCCAAGTACATGAAATTATTCCATTGCTTACCACAATATAAATACAGGTGACAGTCGTAGTAAAAGGTAATTAGCATATCCAATGATCCATGAAGCACATAGCTTTCAGTGTAGAGTTTAATTACCGAAGTCTCACACTAGGCTGGATATTACGTTGAGATTTGTGAGACAAATAAAGGATTATGATCCTGAAAGTACTTTTGGTACAAACATATTTTCTAGACTACTCGGGTAGACTGAGAAACATAAAAGGTCTTTATGATGGTATAGAGCAAAGCAGTTCAATCATGTCCGGGCTGTAGAGTCAGAGGGCTTTCACTGTCACTAGCACTGCTAGTGCAGCAAGAGTTATTACTTAACAGAGAAATTCATCTATACCAACTGACACAGTTAATCCAAACCACACTGCAGATCCTGCCTAGTGGATTTTGAGTCTTACTCATCTTCAAAGTCACATCCAGAAAGAAGACATCAAAATGAAATAACCTTGACTGATCTCATGGAGTTAAAACCAACTGTATTTACAATGGCACATATTAATGTAAATTCTAAACTGCATGAAGAGAAATTATGTCAGAAGATATTCTATTTACTTAGATCAATCTATTGTTTCAAGATCTTAAAAACTTAAATGGCTGCTACTTATCCTTCTTGTAAAGCTAATATAAATTTTTTCTTTGTTACTTTGAACAAACTTTCAACTGACTTTGCAGATGAACAGAGAATGGACATGAGCAACTTACTGAAATGAATTGCTGTGCTCATGTGATAAAGCCTTTGTGAACTTAAATATAATCTAGGCTCATAGAGCAAACACATAGAAGCATATGAAATACTCTGTGATTTCTATAACTCAAATGCTTTTTGTTCTCCGAATTTGATCCTGTAGTTTTGAATGCCAGAATCTACTGGTGTAGTGGAACTGGAAACAGCTAGCGTTTATGTTGGGGAGCAGATTGTTTAAGTCTGAAATGGGCAGTGCAGCTCTTGCTTTTGAAATAAATTCTTTCAGCTTCTCTAGAATCACTTTAATTAGCCCTTGTGCACAAATACCAAAATAATTAGAAAACATTTGAATAAAAAGTTATTTTCTTGCAGGTCAAGAACAAATCAAGACAAAGTTTTAGAATCTCAAAAGGAAAGTATGTGCACTAAAAAGGTCAGAAATACTTTTAATGAATTTGTGCTCATTTACAACACAAGAAAACACAGAGTGCAAATAGTGCAGAATTGATGAAAATTTGACCTTTCATGAGACCGCCGTGTCTTCTACTATAACCAAGCCTCCCTTATTTGATCTAATCACAGTAGCTGGATTTCTACAGGCTATATATCATCAGGAATATATGATATACTCTAACCTATAGGAAAGCAGAATCCTTCAGTCACTCATTTCAAAGGTGATCCTACCCCTCTATTCTGCTCTTGTGACAGCCCAGCCGGAGGACTGTTGTTAGTTCAGGGGCTCCCTAAGGAAGAAGGACAAGGACCTGTTGGGATGAGTCCCAAGAAGGCCATGAAGACATTTAGAGGGCTGGAGCAGGTCTCCTATGAGGAGAGTTGGGGTTGTTCAGCCTGGAGAAAAGGCTTCTGGGTGATCTAAATGCAGCCTTCCACTACCTGAAGGGGGCATACAAGGAGAGGAAACTTTTACAAGGGCACGGAGATGTAGGACACTGGGGAATGGCTTAAAACTGAAATAGAGCAGGTTTAGATTAGATATTAGGAAAAAATTCTTCACTATGAGGGTGATGAGGCAATGCAACAGTTGTCCAGAGCAGTTATAGATGCTTTGAGCAACCTGGCCTAGTGGAAGCTGTCTCTGCCTGTGGCAGGGGGGTTGGAACTATATGTCCTTTAGGGTCCCTTCCAACCCAAACCATTCTAAGAGTCCATGAATATAATTAAAACATTACTAAATAAAAGACCACAAAAACATTCTTAAGCCATAAAAAATAAGGTCATACTTTAATAAACAGAAGAAATATAACACCCACTGGAAAAAAAAATTGTACCAAGCTTGTCAAGGATAACCAAATATTTTGATCATGAATTAAAGTCTTCCTAAATTAAGAAATTAAAACTAACACTATTAAACAATTTTAGCATTTCTTATTAGGGACCCTAGAAGCATACTCCAAAGACTTCCATGGCAAAAGAAACATTAATAGGAATGTGTATTTATATAACATACCCTTTTTTTCCTCAACAGATTATTATACCAGTTTTAACCACCTTTGGAGTCAGAAGAAATTTCAGTAATTTTGATTTTCTGGGGATGAAGTTACCATAAAAACAGAGAGAAAAACACAGATTTGTAACTTGAAGCTGAGAAAACAATACTTTGCATAAAACAGCCAATAAAATATTGAAGTGAAATTCTGATTAAAGAAAAAATTAAGTATTTTACAGTTGCACTGATATATTGACATTTCTTTTACAGCTAACATTGGGAAAAAAGAAAGTTAAACACATGGAAACCAAAATTAAAGTTAGACTAATGAAAGAAATAAAAAATATTTAGCCAAAAAAACCTTTTTGATTTGAAAATGCTAAAAAAGACTTCAGATCTCTCCAAATATTTGTTACCTGTGTAATGCTTCCTGATAAATATCTTGTTCTAAATACCATGTTTTTGTATCACAATGGCAAAGTAAAAAGGGCATTTCTCAAAAGTGCTTCTGCAGAACAGAAAAGTTTTAGAAATGTACAGTGTTAGAAGTGCAACAACCACAACATGTTTCCAGAAGAAAACCAAGCAGCTCCGTAATGCGTCTAGCAAACAAGCATGCTCCAGGAGCAGCAGAGCACCAAATGCAGTTCCTCTGCTGTTCTGCACTCCTCCCATGCACACTTTATTATACTCGAATTGCTGATTTAAAGTTCCAGTATGCCTGTAAGTACTGACTCACCTAATTCTGCTTCCAATACCAAGTGATGACTCTCTTCACCAGCAATGGATAAGCAAGAAACGTTTTCCCCTCTTTAAGCACAAAAATGAGAGTTTTAGGAGTCCCTGTGGCTGCTCTGAAAGATCAACCAAGCAATCCAGTTTCATATCTTGACTGATTTCTGACCAAATGATTCAGGCCTTCCAAGAATGCATTTCAAAGAAAACTGGAGCAGACAGTGACAGTGGGATTCATCTGACCAAGAGCTGATATCTTCAGTATTCTATGACATCTGCTTCTGTCACTGATTTTACAGTCAGCAAAGATTCATCTGACATTATAGAGGTCTTTAAAAAAAAGTCATATGAACAGATTTGAGGCATGGTGTGGGAAACAGTGGAAGAACAGTGAGAAGTATTGCAAACATGCTCAAGTTACTTGCAGATGGGGTGTAGAAAAACATATACATCTTACTAATAATACTTTAGTCTTGTGTTCTTGACAAGCAGAACATCTGTGTTTAGGTAACATAGGCCTGTGATACTCAGACGCACCCCATCGAACTTGCCTGAGATTCCTGCCCTGCTGTGGGAAAGATCAAAGCCCAGTGGTTAAGTGAATTCACACAGTGCTTGTGTGAATCCCTGGAAGCCATGAGGAAACAGCTGGTCCAGCCACCCTCTGGCATGGAGCAAGCTCTATGGTGCCCATGGCCCCACCTGTGTGCCACTGCCCAAGTGCTGCCTGGGGGATGCCCCAGCTGTTGAGGTTAACGAAATTAAATTCAAATAAATGTGCATTTCATCCATGGCTTTGTGTTTGTTCCTGTGTCCTGTCTATCCTGACACACGCACACTGTTATTTCTCTTTGTTGCTTGTAGTGGGGGGTGAGGTGCAGGATGTTAGACTATGGCTAAAGGGAGTGCAAAGAGCAATTGCCACCCAAGAACTGAACTCATTAGCAATACACAGATGGAAGGAGCAGTAAGAGAATGGAGCGGGAAGAAAGGATGAGAATGAGCTTTGGGGACAGAACTGGAAACAGAGAGAGGAATAAGGAAAGAAAAAGAAGAGATTAATAAAAAAGTTCCCTTGCTTTAAAAAAAAAAATCATCCAAAAGGTTAATGAATTGATGTTCACAGCAGTTAAGAACAAAGCTGAGGCTTCATATATGAGAAACTCACTATTTTTATTTTTCTTTCCTTTTTTTCTTTCTTTTTTAAAATTACTGGCTGACTTAGGAAGACACACTTTTCCATTTGCTAATTCTACCCATCCAAAAGTACTTGGGTAACACAGGAAAATACACTGTGTTTTTTTCAGCTACAGTAAAGGAATTAGTGTTCATATGATGAAGCTACTCTCCTGACACTAACATAAAAATCTTAAAGAGCACCAGGAAAAAAAGAATACACAAATAAACAATGATTTTAAGGTTGACCTTCCTAACCACAGTAGTTTATTTATTCAGTAACTGAAATAAATTAAATTCCTGACTGGCTAAACAAGGTAAAAAATAGGGGTTTGGTAGTTAAGCAAGGATTCAAAGGGTGGTTTTGAGGGAAAAATTTTACATTGCTTGTTGTAATTGAAGAAAGAGGTTGTTCCAGGCATATAGAGAAAGTAATATGAAAATACTGCAGAAATTTAAGGTTCTGCAAGGCGGGCAGTCAGTAACGCGCCCAGAGTTCTGGATGGGTGCATTTTAATTAAATACAAGTAAACAAGCCACAGCAGGGCCAAGTGTGAGTCAAGCTGTAGGCAAGCCTGACATATGAAGTTTGAAGGTGAGTCTGAGGAAGTCTGAAGTTGCTGAAGAAGGAGAAAAGATAACAAAGAGAGAAGCATGGGGTAATATGCCTGGGGGAGAAAGAAGGACAGTAACTGTATCTGCAAGATGATGAATAGCCTACAGCAGCAAGAGATGCTGGGTGTGCAGGCTGGAGCAGAGACGGTATTACTTGTCAGTATGTGGCTGACATACATAACTCACCCAGGACTTAGGAATGGTGCTCACACTTTACATGTTCTTCTAATCCTTATTTTTACCCCAGTCACGTATAACAAAATACTCATCTGAATTTTGAAGATTCATTTATGGGTCACTGGCCACATTTTGCATTTTAAAGCAAGTTGGTCCATCTATTTTTTTAATCCTGTAACTGGTGAATTTTGGAGCGGCTGAGTAATCAACAGATACTCTTATTATTTTTGGAAACAAGTTTAGGATTAAGTTTATATCTGTAGAGATCAGTAAGAAAAAAGAGTTCTTCAGCCTTGTTCCCCAGGAATTCTGCAGTCTGGGACTTGCAGTGCAGAGAACATTATGGAAGGGTTTACAAAACATATGCAAAATGCAAAACAAATTAAAAATCTTCATCTGTAACTAACATTACAGAAGTGATCATCCTGGACTGTGCCACTTCCAGTCCACTTGTTTGCCCACATTTTTTTCCTCAGATTGACCAATACATAAATAAAAAGCTTGCTAAAAATCTAGGCTAAAATAGCACTTGTGAGCAAGAGATAAGACGGCTCATCAAAATACTTTTCCCCAGATATTTCACCCTCTTTTTACAGGAAAAAAGTAAATTCACAGCTCAAATGTTCAAGTGATCTAGTAGGTACAATTGTGATGTGTTTTTTATGTAAAATGAGAATAAAAGTTTTTATATTAAAACTATTAAGTCTAAGGCCATTTATCTTATGACTGCTTACATACATGTACCCTGATCCACAGTGAAAATTATGGACACAGCTGTAGGCAGAAAAAAATTTGCTTTATGTGTAGAAAGCAGGCTTTTTATCAATCACTAGAATATTCCCAGAATGGCAGGTTTCAAGACATAGTTAATTCAGTTAATTGTCAAATGCTTTTAGAATTTAGTTACATAGAAGCATTTTGCAGGTCATTAACTGCTTATGTTTCTCACCAAAGGGGAGCTACATTAAACAGTAAATAAATTACATTAAACATATTAAGCTCAAAATTGATTAAAGTGATAAAAGACCTCATTTTGAATACATACATACTTTTGCCCGAATGTCTTTTGCAAGAAAACCAGCTTTATGCTGTTTTTGTGTCAGCAAAGACAACTGACAGGAGACTTTGTTCAACAGCAAATTAAACTTCATTCTGTGTTTACATGGGATGAGTTAACTGGAGGTATTATGGGATATCTGTATATCAAAAATGCAGTAGTTTGATAAGATAGACATAAGCTAAATAAACTGATTGTCAGTTAATAACAGCAGCAATGTTCTCATGGAAAGTAGGCTTTTAAAATATGGGTTTGCATACAGAAAGTATTCATAAACAGGTCCCATCTCAGATATTTCAGGGTTTTATCATTTTAATTCATTCTTTATTTCAGCTTTGTATTTTTGGTAACATGATTATGCAAGTGCAGCACAGCAGAAATGCTTACATTCATCCTTGAAATTCTTAATATATAGCCCTTAAATCCCATTCTTTTCCATGCCATTCAACATTGCTTCACTGTAGTACTCAGCTTTACATTCCTGACAATTAAGGCTGACTTGATAATTATGAGCCAGCTGATGCTTACTTTTCAATGGGAATTCAATGGTAGGTGGGGCAGCCCTACTGATCTATGAGACAAATAACTTCTCTTCTTCCACAGCTGTCAAACAAATAAACCTAATTCAACAAAAAATGTCAGCACAGGCTTAAGCTGATTATTACTGACATATAATGAAATATTTAAACTTGACTGCTTAAGACAAAATGTGTGCTCAATTGAGCGGCTAAGCAGACAACTAAACAAATAATGTATTAGTCTTTCTCAGGTTGTTGCTTGACCATCAATTTCACAGCTGAATTTTATATTTAAAAGTACATACATTGTTCTTAGTCCAAGTCCTGGCAGCTGTGTCCTTCAGAATGTCTCCTGAGATCCTGTGGAAGATTTCTGTCATTGTCCTCATGGTCCAGTAGGTCAAAAGTAAAATGTACAAGCGTCTTGTGATAATGACCCTTTGACTAACTCACAAGCCTAACTTCTACACAGTGCTGCATCAGCAATATTTTTGCTGCTCCCAATGCACCTCCTTCTTCCACCCTCTTTCCTTTGTGGTTTTTTGGTTTGGTTTTTTTTTAATAATCTCTCCAGTTCTGAATTTCCTCCAAGAACAGATTATTTCACCTTCTTCTAGTAAAGGTGCCAATAGGTAACTTGCTCATCCTCAGCTACCGAAATATGTATCCGGGGGTCTGAGGGTTATATGCATTCCAGACACAGAGCACAGCAGCTACAATTCTGCAAGTGACTTTCTTTCCATCTTCACAGCATTATTGTGCTTTGGGAACAGCCAAAGCTCTGATATGCCTAAATTCTGTAAGACTGAAAGGTTCCAGTCTCACCAGAGCTTTCATAGGGATGCCACAGCTGATCAAATAATTGCCATTCTGTTGCAGATCTGAGAGTTGCAGTGGCTTTCATTCATCATAACACAACCTCCAAGGCAATTCTGTCAAGCATCATCCTTACTAGCGTACACTTGTGCTGTGCTATAAGTGCAGTCCGTGGACATTTAGGGATAAGTGGCAGTGGAAGCAGAGAATTATTTGAAGGACTTCAAAATATTTAATACTTTTCTATACAAGAAATAAGAACTATGTATTGGTCTTAATTTATTAGTACTCTGGTTGCAAGTTGCCTCTCTGATCACCCATTCAGCTATCTTACACCTTAAATATGCCACTCTGGAAAAAGAAAGTCAGTGATCAAAACAGTCATAAGCATTCAACTGTTTGATTTAGACTTTCACAAAGCCTGCTTGGTTGAAGTAAGACAAGAGAAAGGAAAGCACACTGGGAAGAGAGGGAAATAATTTGTAGATCAGTTTAGCTGATCTTGTCTTGCGCATCAGTTTGAGAAACGAGACAAAGGACAGAATGCATGTGGATATCAAGTTTACCTCAGAAACTAAGATGTTCTGTTTCAGGATTATGTTTAATTCCTACTATATGCTTAATTACAAACCTTATTTCTTTGCATTAACACCTTTTCTTTTTCTCATTAAAAAGCTAAACTGAAAAACAACTCACTCATTGACTCTTTGATATGTACTCAGAGAGCAGCCCTTGAGCTTGCCTTTGTTACTTGATGTAAACATCCAGATGTCTTTTGAGGATCAAGGCTGCTTCCCTGCTCAATGCAGTAAAATGGCAAGAGACACAAATTGACTTGAGGGTAAACAAAACATGTTGATAAACAGAATATTACTTTGTCTTTTTGTTTCTCAAATACAATAAAAACACAAAAATCACACATTAAGTGCCAGGCTTGGATTATTGAGCCATTGAAGAAGGTACTTGTTTTACACTCAGTCCGAAATCAATCCTTGGGAGCTGATGAAGGTGGGAGCAAGCAAAGTCAGCGCAGCTGCTGTCCAGGAGCCAGCAACCCCATTGCTTTAGCCAGGGCTGTAAACTCAAGCACTTCAATGAAACCAAAACAATCAGGCTGATGTCAGCATCCAAAACATCACTAAGAAACCTACTGGCAACTGGCATACTAAGCTTCTCCTTTTAGTGTTTCAAATAATTTTCAGTAAAATTAACATTGCTAAAAGTGAGATTTTAAGCCTAGTAATCCAGTGCATAGTCTCTCCAAAACGTAGTGTTACTACAAATGTCTCTTAAACATGTTAGGATATATATCGAGAGGCCATGCTTTAGACGTGGTTACCCATATCAACATTCCTCAAACTGTAAAAATGTAAACCATATGAAATACCAAACAAATTGAACTTACGTAAATGGAATTATTCACTGAACAGAGGTGTTGTCTCCATGCACTTCCTTTGTTTCATTTTTATTCCTTAAAATAGAACCAGAATAGGTGACCGAATTTTGCTTTTGGTTAATGAGTTTGTCTCTTTCTCTTATACCATTATGGATAAACAACAATCCACTCTTTCAAAGAAAGAATGATTACATAAGCCACTGGAGACGTGTTCTACATTAGACTTTAATCCAGACCAGAGCATTACTCTGAAAACAGACCCAGCTTCAGTGCTCCTGTTCTAAACTTAAGTGGAACAGGGACTGAAGGATCTCTCACATCTGAAGGAGAGCTTCTCAATCAGCTATGCAGTATATTTATTTTATGAAATATTAGTAAGCACATTGTCATCTGAATCCCTACACTTCCAAGATATGTTTTCCTTTCAACAGGTCTGACCTTTTCTTCAAAAATTAACCTCAACCTAAACTTTTAGATCACTCCTTTAAAATAAATATTCATTATAGTCACTTCTCCTGAGGAGAGACACTGTATCAATGTTATTCCACCAGAAATTAGAGCCAGAAAAAACTTCCCAGAAGTTCAGTATAGCTAGGAAGCTTAATTTACCTCTGTGTGGGCAATTACTTCTTTGATAAATTATGCAGCATTTATTAATCAACGTATTACCTGTTCATATAAGAAACAAAATCCTCTACTGTGCATATTTTAGCAGTAGATGGAGTATGATACATTATGCTGCAAGGAAACAGAAAGAAGAATGAAGGGAGTTAGGGCACTAAATTCAGGGTGAGACAGGAGAGATGTTTACCACAGAGTGAAAAATGTTCCATAAGGAACTGGTGAGTTGAAGAGAACATCAAAGCTGTGAATTTTTACACTGCATTTACCTCTTTCTAAGCCAGTCAGAGAGAAAGATCCTGACATTTTTTGGAATTGCCCTGCTGTGTTCCCACATTTTAGTTTGAAAACAATTATCATTCACTACTACAAATTATATTGAAATGTTGCTTCTGTTAAATAGTGTCACTTTTGCTTCATAAATTCCTTTTGTTTTCACAGTGCATTTGATCACTTTTTAGATCATACAGCTTATTAAGAAGGTCTCTGTGGACTCAACCAAAACATATGAGATGTTATTTGAAATTTAAAATTTAGTAAACAACCAATCACTACAAAACAAGCATAAACATTCTGACCAGAGTTCACGCCTTATGTATTTAATATACTGAAACCAGAGAGATTTAGGTTAGATACTAGGAAAAAATTCTCCATTATGAGCGTTGTGATGCACTGGAACAGGTTGCATTTGTGGATGATCCTTTCCTGAAAGTGTTCAAGACCAGGTTAGATGGGGTTTTGAGCAACCTGGTCTAGTGAAAGGTGTCCCTGCCCATGGCAGGGGGGTTGGAACGAGATGATCTAAAGTTCCCTTCCAACGCAAACCATTCTATGATTCTATTTAAAACTAGCTGTGTTAGGTTCTGCCTCAGAGCCTTCTGTTGCTGTGGTCACTTAGATGCCTATTGAATGGCATTGCATTTTGTGATGTGATCACAGTTGATTCACAACAGATTAAAACGGGACACTGTTCTCTTAATACATAATTGTGCTGTTTACTACTACAGATTTAAACCTTAAAAACATCCAAATGTTGATTCGTTGGTTTTTTCCCAATTCTCAGTTGGAAGCACTTAATTCTCTGGCAGCAGATTTTTTCTGGAAAAAATAGCCTCTGACAAAAAAAAAAGATATACTGAAAACCATGTAGAGTGACTGCATTTTTTTTTTTAATTTAGCGACAATAGCATATTATTTAATATGACCTAGTATGTATTTCGTAGCAGTATCCCAGAATAAAATATGGGACATTATTCTTTTTAATTCCAAGTACTGAATTTATATCTCCAGAACTGGTTGTTCCTGAAGTTTCAACTGTAAATGTAACTTATCACGTTAATGAGTTATCTCATTTTCAGTTGTGAGGGTAACATAAGTTTGCTGCAGAATGCTAGTTGTTTAGAACCCAGTAGTAACTGTACTTTCACTGCAAGACCTTGCAATCAGTCAGCAGGGATAGTAGGCGACTACACAGTCAGCTAGGGCTGTATTTTGTTTCTGCTTCTGTCAATGTTCCACTTTGGATACTCCTCCAACTCTTCTTCCTGTTACCTCCATCATTCTTGGAGACAGTAACAAATTGCCTATTGCTTTCCACTGTGAGTTGGAATGATTGATTTGTCGATGTCTAGTTAAAATATATTGTACAAGTCTTTATATGTCTTCATATCCAGAGGCTGATCTTTCTAAAAGATAATGTAAGGAATAGAGCACAGATGCAGGCACAAAGTCTTCAACCTCATCTGTCTTGTAGAAAAAACTTAGTGCAAAATTTCCTTAACTGTACCATTTCAAACACATTAATCATTTCAGTTTGTGTTGCCTACTCAGTCAGATACATCAAGTCCTGAGCTTGCTACATTGAAATAATTATGGCAGAAAGGTACTATGTGGATTAGCAGAGTACAAATGTTTTCCACAGACATATTAAAATCTAAAATGGGACCAAATTCACTGCAGGTGTTAAAACCACTATCCTATAGAGACTATGAGACTGGGAAAAAAGCCCTGCATCAATGGAATAGAGCAGGAATTCCAGTTACAAAGTTGATCTTTGTCCCTCTTCTGTTACATCTTCTATCACATCTACAACTGATCTTTTGTGCTGGATGATGCTTCTGTATTTGGTTTTCCCAGTAAGAGAAATGTGTGTGTTTAATCTCCTTCCATGATTTCCCTACTTTTACGACACAGAATGAGAACTTGAAGCTCAGCTATATTGGTTTGGGGGATCATAAATGTTTCTGTCTCCCCTCAGGTTATGGGTAATTTGAGTTCACCTTTTCAAGGTTAAAGACATTGAACACAAACAAATTAGATTTATAAAGATTCTGCAAATAAATCACATTTCTCTTATTGTGACTTAAGCCATGATCCAGCACAGCAAAAGCAGCTTATACTGTGTCATAAAAATAAAACACAGAGAGGGATCTCCCTTCCTTTGTTCCTTGCTGCTCTTGAATATCACTATCTCTTGGTGACAGTTCAGAAGTTCTTTATGTTTTCCCAATTCTGCTCTTGTGTAAGTCCCTCCATATAAACCTTTACCTCTCTTCCCCATTTCCAGCTTCTCCTTGTTAAGTGGAATTTGATCTTTTTTCTACCTGAAGTCCTCCACCAGTCAGTGAATCTGTTGCTTATTTACCAAATATCTGAAATTCAACCTTGAAATCTGAATTTGTCCTTGTCATATATCTTGTGGGAGCTGCATTTATATCTATGGTTGTGGAAGCTTAGAAACCCTACACTGCTAATCTTTTGCCTAAAGCAAGAATTTTTCCTTTTACTTTTTTTAGGTTTTAGATTAATATGAAGACATTCATATACAGACTATAAAAAAGCCCCATACTTAAAGTGCACTCAGACCCAACCTTTGCAGGAATAGAATCTTTGGTATCAAGCAGCATTCCTAAATTATATATTGATTGCTACAAAGAGTTTCTCATGGCAGAGACAGTAATAACACGTGCTTTTATCAGAGCACTTTTACAACATGAAGCAAATAATTCCAAAATACCTTCTCCCATGCTGGGTTTAAACTCTCAGCAACTGGCTAGCTAGAAAACATAACACATACATAAACCTTATGGTATCAAGAATCAGATTTGGCTTACAGAAGAAAAGGCCAGAATTTGAACTGCATGGACTTTTCTTGATGATAAAGTGTCTTGATGCTCTGCTAGCATAGACCAAATAAAGAAGAAAAAAGCCATCTTTGGCTTGTCTTCAGGAATGTCCTCCAGATCCTCCCTGTTGTTTCTGTGGTACAAGGCAAATATTGCAGTGGTTAAACAGTCACTTAACGAGGTGCTTCACCACCAGAAAAGTGAAAATCACTGTCTAGCACAAAACTATTTTTAACATAGTTTATACACAGTAAATACAAAGGAAAGCAGAAAACACCCACATGTTCTTCATCAGTAAGGGAGTTAATTTTCTTCTATATCAATATGATGAACTGAAGGTTATTGAGGAAAAGGCGAAAATAAAATATCCATGGTGCCAAACATGGCATTAACTTAAAGTCTTATCTCAGTTCACAAAATCCATAACTTAAAATAATCTACAAGAGGAATGTTGTTCCATCACTAGTTTTGGATGCTCTTGGTAAGGAACAGTGACTGTTGAGATGGAATTTTCTTAACAATCTTAGAAGTTTCTTTTCAGAATGGAGTCTGATTTGCAAACACAGACATTCAGTTCTTAAAAAGGACACTTATTATATACTTGACAAACAAAAAATGTAATGGCATAATGAAAATTCAACACAAGCTAAAAACCCCCAAGAGATTACTGTCCACATATGCTGAAAGATAATTTATTTCCATGTTTCAATAATCAGTCTGTCTCATAAGGAATGCTGGTAATGGACATTGGTGTAACCAAGTTCAACATTCAACGTTTCTAATTAAACAATGAGTCCATTCTAACCAGTGAACAAAATTATTATCTTTTTCTTCCACGTAACTTGTTGGACCATGTGCAAACCCTATATCTGACAGAATACATTTGTCCTATTATCTTTTCATGGGCTATGTCAGGTAAAACAAATAAAGAGCGAACCTTGACCTTTGTGCAGCATTAATGTAAGAGTTTATTCCTTTTGCTAAGCATGATGAGGCACTCGGGGTAGTCCATTTGTACCACCAAGAAAAATAAGCTGTGGGGAAAGAACACACTGACCCAGATTTCTGCTATATTGTGTGTGGTTAAAATTTGTAAAACCAGCTCTGGGGTAGGAACTGCACATGTGAAGGACGTGCCTCTCGACACACCTGGAAATGCATTTTTCCAGCAATGGGAATAATACCATATCAAGATTTTTCTGAAATATTTTTCAGAGACCAGCACTGAAAAGCTTGTTTAACGTTCATCTGCACAAGCTAATTGTTATTAACACAGTTGCTGCCATCATATTTTTCATTTTCATGAACAGTCAGCAGATATAAAAAAAATATTTCCAACCACATACTCAAAGCTATTTCTTTGTCACATATTATTATAGAAAAACATTGCCTTTAATATTTTATAAGGAGTGAGAAGATTCCAGTGACTAAAACTGTGATGAAAGCTTATGGAAAATAATCAGCAGGTACAGAAGACTAAATCAATCTCCTTGAAGCTCTTTACTGTGAAAGTCCTAGTTCTTTTTCTGCATAATATTTCCACTAATATCAGTTGCATAAGTAAGAGCTCAGGATTTTTATACATTGTTGAGATGAATGTTGCCAGAAGTTATCTAAGATTTATGCAAATGTACACTCTAGGAGAAACCAGCATTCTTTCTGCATGGAAATCTCTTTTAAATTAATGCAGGTTTTGACTTCAAAACCATGTTCCTTTGCTGGCACACTGTTTCTTAACCTTTTCAGATTGATGATCTAGAATCAAAGTAAAAATCATTCATGCTCTGCTCAGTCAGAATGAAATGTGTACATGTGTGCAATAATAATCATGTAATTTATTTGTGAATGGGTTTCAGAAGATGGATTAGAAATATTCAGTCTTGAAGGTTGCAGTGTGTGGTGATAGGAATGGAAGTTTTTGCTTTCTGTTACAGCGGTGCTTCTCAAACTTTACAATCAGGTTTTTTTAAGACTCTCCCTCTACCCAGAAGAATTAAACACTGATTGAAAAACAATAACTTAATCTTGCATACAGAAGATCCAGCGGCACTTAGAGCATTTTGCATCTCACTCATGTTCACCTTTACATGTAGAATTAGCTTCACCTTTTCCTATAAAAGGACAAAGATACTGACAATTCCCCAGTAGCACGAGGTTCCTGTTAGATATGAAACTTCAAGCTAAGGCAGGCCTAGGTGTCCTTATAAGCAGGTGTCTGCAGAAGCTAGGCTGATCATCTGAGCCTGCCCTGAGCCTGGACAGGTCCAGGGAGTGATATGGTGAAAGCCAAATCAAATTTGAAAACTGTCCACCCCAATCTATACACTGCAGAACAAAAAAATCTGACCCATATTATCAGCTATTTCAGCTTTATTGGGTCAAATCCATAGTAAATTAAATAAGGAATGAATGTTGAAATGTGCCACCTTTAAAAAAATAATAAATCTCTATATTTAGCTAGAAATCCACCATGTTTCTTATCCCACAAAGATGCAAAAGTATTTTTCTAAAACATAAAGTATGCTAGAAGCTGTAGGCAATATTCTGTAGACATTACTGTTCAGCATAGAGAGATCTGCTACATATACATACAAAGCAGTATTACAGCTGAATTTCAGAGCATGAAAATTAGAAGCTAAGGGAAAGCACAGACAGTTCACACTACAAAAGCAATGTTTTAATTTATGATACATACTTCTAAAACATCTTTAAGAGGAAGATCCTCCTGCAGAAATTGACATTCAACAGACCAATCTGACATATTAGAACAACTACTCAAAAAAGGACATTTCATGTAATATGAAAATGTGCTAAATAGTTTGCGGAAGAAGAAAAATGGAAGAAAGAAGTGTGTATATATACATATCTACTTCTATGCAAAGGTTAATTTAAAATACCAGCATCTTCTAGGCTGCACTGACCTTACTCGCACTGGCCTCCACTCCAGCAAACACTGCAGTCCTGAGGCTACTTATTCCCCGACAGGATTAAATTACATTGGCAACTTCATTCACTGTTGGCAGAGGAAATATTCACATTTCTAATGCTGCATGAAGCCTTAAGTGTGTGCTGACTATAGACTTTGAGGACAACTTTTCTCCCCTCACCCCTAGAAATCAAATCAGCTTTTCACTTATTCATTCATATTGGAGCAAAAGAGATAAGATGGTCCTTGTCTTTGGTTTTGTTTGTTTGTTTAATCACAATAGTGTGAAATGAATGTGCATTTGGGATTACATCCTATTTATCTAAATTAAATCTTTTTTTTTTCTTCTTTTGGTTTGCAAAACTCAGGGGAGTGGATCAGCAGATGAAAAAACCAAAAAATAACAATGTAGTTTTGAGTACAGCTGTTTCCTGTATATATGAGAAGTAAAAAGAGCTGAAGAATTAATTTAATTTATTCCAAATGTAAATTAAGCGAAGGCCTGGAACACACTTTATTAAAGAAAATAATTTATTTTCTTAAAATAAAATGAGATTTGTTTCTTCAAACATTTTTATCTTAAGTAACCACAAGATAGCCTGTAAAAGAACCAAAATTAGTATCACCACATCTCACACTCAGTTTACACAGGACCTAGGCTTTTGAATATACCATTCTCTATTTCAATTCAACTAGATAAAATGGGCAGCTTTACTACTAGTTAGAGACAAAAGTATTCATTTTAATAATGTCATATATAACTTTTCAAAAGATATAAATATGAACGATCAGTTCAAAACTGAACCTTCAAATATTTCAAGTATAGCCAGACACTGAGAACTTTTTCAGCAACTAAATCTTTAGCAGACATACTGGAGACAAGTCTTGCTGTCTGCCTAAATGCAGGCAACATGAAAATACAGTAGTGACATGTGGTTCAATATTGTTTCAAGAAAAAAATACTATAACTCTTTCCTAAAAAGCATAACATGCATCACATCTCTTCACTTTGTAGTCCAAGAATAATGCCCATTGTGAATATACTCTAACCTGGTATCCTAAAGAAATTAATGATTAGAAACTCACACATTAGCCCAGTGAGAAAGAGATTAAAAAAAATATTTAGGTTCATACAATCTCCAAATTTTGCAGGTTATTTTTCAAAACATGTAGCGTAACTAACTTGCATGTTTTTGTAAACAGAAAGTTCAATATTTACAGACTACCGAACGGAACATGACAGCAATACAATTCTGTGAAACTTGAAAAAGTTTCTATAAAAATGACAAATCAAATCACTTTGAGAGTAGTAACTAAAGTGTTAAAAAAATGTTTATTAACAATACTTGGATCAGGAGGAAGTTTCATACTACCAGTAATTTTATTCATTATTATTTAAATGCTAGCAAGGAAGTTCACACAGGCACACAAATGTGTCTGTTCATGAAAACCAAGGTGTTGGTGTAAAAATAGATCAAAGCAGAAAGACTAAAGACCTCGACCCTATATTTACATAAAATTTTCCATACATGGCGGAATAAACTCAGCATTATCTCAATCACTTCAGATAATAATTATGAATTATAATTATATTGATAGCAGGAACCATAATCTATTTAAGTATTTCATGGTACATATACAGAATGAGAAACCTTCTCATGTGAAGAAATTGTGATTTTTTTATAAGTAGCAGGAAAAGAAGAAATATTAAAATTAGGCAAAGTATATTTTATTATCTATTATTGTTTCCTTAAAATGTCAGGATTATGTGTCGTGAAATGTACTTTGCTTCCTCAAACAACTTTTATTTTATTACTGGCAATTATTGGTCTAGTAAATACAGCAGAAGTACAAAAACTTAAAACTACAGGACTCTTGAAAGTCATTGCTAACAGCAGCAAAACTGCTAGCTCTCAGTGTGGATTACTAAATGTTAAGATTAGCAAAATGAAGATTAAGGAAATTCTCTGGAGTTATTAATATGCCTGCAATAGTTTTCCACAAGATACCAAGGGAAATGTTTATATTCAGAGCCAGAACTACACAGATGGAACATCATCAATATTAAGACATATTGCCAAGTTTAGGGTATTTTTTTGAACTACCTACTCTCCAGACTCTTTATTTAAAGAAGAAAAATAAAACCAAAACCAAATAAAACCCCCCAACCAAACAAAATAAAACAAACCAAAAAAACAAAGCAAAAAAACCAGACTTATTTCCCCCCAAACTCCAACACACTAGCATTACCCAGAGCACAGAAGGCACCAAAGCTGATAGCATCTGAAATAAATACTTCTCTCTAACACTGACATATCTGAAAAAGACTTTTTTTTGTGGGCACCTTAGCTCAAAAATTTAAATCAACAGTAAAAAAAATCTTAATCTTCTGACAGTTGGATTTATTATCAGATAAAATATAATTGTGAGAAATTTCTGAATCTTTTGATGCTTGGAGTCATGTAGTATCTATTGGCTGCATGAACTCTTAACTGTTTAAATTAACAAAAGAGGAAGCTTAGGAAAAAAACCCCAATGTGCAATGTGAGATATATTAAGAAATAGGTCTTCTCTAAGCTCTCCTTTTGCATAGAATATTTATTTTACTAATTAAAAGACTTGCTAGTTAAAGTTTGCTACCACAAACCCAGCAAGTCTAACATCAGCTAGTTCTTGTGCCAGTTACTGGGCAAACTTAATGCAAACTGTGGGTGTATACCACAGCTCAAAAGAGATCTGAGACACTGAGGAAGAATCTGAATTACCTGGACAAATTATAGAAAGAGTAAGATGCTACTATAGTTATGAAGGATATTAAAAATGCCTGGAAGAAAAGCTTTTATTTGCATAGGCTTTGAGAAGACAGAGTGGTT
This sequence comes from Aleadryas rufinucha, assembly GCA_013397815.1. Classification (NCBI taxonomy): domain Eukaryota; kingdom Metazoa; phylum Chordata; class Aves; order Passeriformes; genus Aleadryas; species Aleadryas rufinucha. The sequence goes on from VZTH01004836.1 coordinate 243,773, forward strand.
TACTGAAACCTCGGCTGCCACCAAAAGTACTTGTTTTCTGCTTTGATAATACAGAAAATTACATTTGATCATATAGTCCTTTCAAAACCTTCTGTGAATACTTACAAAGATTTAGGAAGAACAGAAACATCTGCTAGAAGATTAGTGGGGATACCTGTTCCTGAAACTTCTCATGACTACACCAGTGTGGCTAACAGAGTACTTCAGCTGTCACAAAGACTGAGCTAGACACATACCTATAACATGCTGCCCTCACTTAAAATCTGAGCAGGAAGAAAGCGAAGAACAACCCAACAATGTTTACCGTGACAACATAATCTGTCAACTGCAGATCACTTCCCCAAAGGTAGCTGTTGTCACCTCTCTGAAAACATGTCATTGCTGCTCTTGCGTTTCCAGAAGATGGATCAGCTTGAAGTAGCCATGCTCATGGGATTCGGCAACTTTAGTTTCCTCCCAGTATAAAAAAAACCTGACGGTCTTCAAATATCTCACACTCACAGGAATGGTAGCTGGCACACTATCAATAACACAGCAAACCCATGATTTTTGAAACAGAACACACAAGTCTTTGCAGCTCATACAAAAGACTTATTCTCAGAGACCTCAGTTTTATCCAACTTAGTCTCTTTAGATAGGATGAAAAGGAGGACACAAGACACATTTAACTGCAGAATCACAAGCTCCCAGGCAAAATGGTGAAATGAGAAATCTGTACTCTCATAATTTATATCTTCCTTCCATATCTGATATGTTTTCACTCTACAAAATCTGCAGCCACATTGCTCCCCACCTGTGCAACAACGCGTATGCAGATAAATGCACTTGCTTCCTGCAGCAGTGCAGCACTAATTGCTAAAAACCTGGCAAAGAGCCCCCAGCAAAGAGCTCTGTTTCACAGTCATTTTTATGACACTTAGATAATCCAGGACAAAACCGTTGGTCTTGAAAGGGGAGTGATGGTTAGAGAAAGGATGAACCGTAACGAGAACAGTGAGACTGCAGTTGACCAATTTGACAAGCAGAATCTGAGGCTTGCAAAACGCTTCCATTCTGTCACCTCTGTTACAGAAGGCAGAACATGATCAGAAACTCACACCGAGCTGCCTGCAAGTCTTTCAAGAAATGGCATAAACAGCTTCAGAGTTACTTGGAAAACATAAAATGTGAAACGTTGTCTTCCTCTCAGCCAAGATGGGGAGATTTCCCCACATCTACTATTTCTCAAATGAATCTCTGCTTAATACTTTGGAAACTAGTATAGAAGGACTACACTGTGGCATGTCTGTCCTATAACTCTGCAAATTCATCTTAATATACTAAAGTACTTTAAGGCACTTAATGAACTTTGATTTTTTTTATCTGATAAGGAGGAGGAAAAAAATGAACTTGGAGGCAAACAGTATCTAACTTTAACTGATATTCTCTGAATTTTCCTCAAATTCCAAAAATGAAAACTACAAGCAACAAAGTATCTCAAACTTCTGAAGAAGGCTACAGAGAAAAGTCAGAAATTATACTTAGAACACTGCAAAAACTTGATTTTTCAGTTCTTCCCTTCTCTTAATCTATGATGAAACTATAGCAAAATTTATAGAACACTGCATAGGAAAAGGATATTTTTGAGGGTTTTTTTTTTTGGTTTTGGTTTATACAACAGAGATATGAAGTTCCTCTTGGAATGGCCTTCTAAAAATTAAAAGTCATACCTACAGAGCAGCTGCTTCTTCATCACAAAATCACATCTCAAACTTCTGTGAATGTTCAGTGTCAGATAAGAATTAGTGCTAATCTGGCAAGGAAAAAAGTTCCAATTCTAAGTCTTGTCACTAATCTAAGATGACACTTATGTCAATATTTTTAAAACTGAGGCAGAGAATTAATAATTAGCATTGCACTGTGTTTTAGAGGAGAGACTGGTGATCCAGGAGATATTCACTCCTGGGAAAGTTCACTTCTACATACCTAAAAACTGAACATTATGTTCTTGAGGCCTGTTCCTACAGGCATACATGTAGTTATCTTTTGATTGTGGATTTTTAGTCACATAAATGTTAAAAAAATATTACCCTTCTTTTTTTAATTCCCTTTTTACAAAGTCCATATATATTTATTAATATTTGCAAAGCTGAAGAGGTATGAAAGAGCAGTAATGAAAAGAAAGGAGAACTATTGTTACAAAGCAGACACAGCATATAATAAAACAGAACTAATCTAATGCATAACTTTAAAGCTGGCCAACCTTATCAGGAGAGAAATATCTCATGAAAGGCAAACAAACACCAATCTCACTTTTCCTTTTCATACATGTATCTGTACTATTATAAATTCATCAAATAAAGGACAAAGAAAACTAAAAAATCAACAACTGACTGTTTATTAAAGGAATGCAGTCAAAAAAATTCTAAAATACTTATTTGTCAGGAGATAACAAAGGAGAAGGAGATGATTATTATTTAAATTTTTGATTTTTTGAGTTATGAGTTATTTCATTAGATGCAAGGTGTCAAGGCCTTCCACTTCCAGGCTTCGTATCTTAATAACTTCTCCCTGCTAAATTTATAAAACATTAGAAGCTGAAACTTTTTTTTTTCAGCAACTATTCAAGACTTAAAGCTGAATGTCTTTGGAAACAGCCTAGAATCTATAATTTTATTTTTTAGTTCGTATACTTCGCTCCGGGATTTACATTGACTATTTTGAATTCTGTTTCTTAGAAAGACTCCAGGTGGTTGATTTCAAACTAAGGTCAACCTTTTAACATTTTTTTATAACAGCACCAATGTTAATACATAAATAAATCAGAGTTATTTTCCTCAGTAATAGCCTACTTTAAAAATCATAATCTCATTGCTTCAGCATTCATTTAAGTAAAATGTGGGTCTCGTCTTGGCATTTAATTAATCACTTGAAAAAAACTCTTACAAAACAAACCAACAAACACTGTCATGTGGACACGTATTTGAGCTGCATAAGTTACTGCTTAGTTATCTTTATTTCAGAAGCACTATTTATTCACTTCACCTGCTAAAATGTGTTAGCCTCTCTGTAAATGTAATATCAAATCTAAAAACATTTTTCATTTCTCTTTTATGTCCAATCTCTTTTTTTTCCATCCTCAAATTGATGTCCTTAAATGTCTCTTTACACTCTTGCTTACTGCCAAATTAGTTTGACAAACACACAAAAGAATAAAAAGTAAATATTTCAATTTTCGTCCTAATGGAATATTTGTCCTTTAAAGTATTTTCTGCCTGGAGCATGTGCTGTGCTTTACTCAGATTAATTCAAATAATTTTTTGTATCTAACATAGAGTAGAATGTCTTTCATTGGTTTCCATCATTCATGCACTATTTCCAATCTATTGTACACAAGTATCATTAGAGTCAAGTGTTCACAAAGAGCTGCTTTGAAAAATCTTAGTAGGAAAACACACTCACCTTCAGGCTCCCCACAGAGTGTACACTGTGACTCTGCAAAGAAAAAGAGAAAATTATAATTTCTTTATTTTAAGATGTCATAATTATATCCAAATACAACAAAACTTGGAGAACTCAAAGTTAGCATGAAAAATGCAATTCTATTTTCAGCACACATTTCTCAACAGCTGCAAAATAATTAAAAAAAAAAAAAAGGATTTTTGCAGGAAGAATTTTAAAATAGAACTACATAAATGTTTAGTTACACTTATATAACTATCACCTTCAGAGACTCCAGCTGAGTGCATTCATGAAGTGGGATTTTTTGCTTCCACATGACTTTTTTGTATTTTTATATGTACAATACTGCAGTGACAAGTCACTCAAATAAAAAGTTGAAGCCTGCTAATATTTTACTATTGGAGGTAGCAATCAGTAATAGTGACAGAGTTATATTCCTTTCTCATAAAAGACTCCCAAGTCCTCCCAGGCAAGAGAAGTCAAACAGTCATTCAAATGTACCATTTAACTCTGCAAAATATGCAAGCATAGAAATGAAGGAAATAAAACTCCATCACAACAAACGTGCAATCTCTAAATGCGGAGTTACTATTTTATCTACACACCACCATTTGAAAGTTGGTTGTCTTAAAATCTATTTTGCACAATGTACAAATATATGGACACATGGAGGAAATATTTTGAAGTATCTCTTGAGGCCGAGCTGCTTCAGGAGTCAGTATCAAGCTGTAGAACAAAGCTACTGTTTAGAATCCAAATACCAATATCAACTGAAATTCCAGGGAATAATCATGTTGGCAGATAATTCTGACATACTGGTAAAAGTCCTACTACAAAAAGAAAGTACAGTATATTTTATATCACAAATCTCTGAAATCTTCCTTTTAACCCTCAGGTGAAAAATGACATCTCCAACAGCAACAAGTATGCTGAAGCAAATATACATATATATATATGCAGGTGCACACACACGTGTGTGTGTATACATTTTAATATAAAATCAGCACAAAAAGCAGTTTAACATGCCTGGCAAATAAAAGTTCACTACAAAAGCTTGCTGAAGTTATCTCCACCTTGAATAGCAAATAGAAGATTGGACTTTAGCTGTAATCTTCACTCAAAGGCAAAAATGACAGAAAAATACAACATGAAACACGTGCACTGAGCAGATTGACCTTTAGCAGATTGACCATAGCGCTGCTGTGACACTGCCAGTTATTTAGAGGTACTTTCTCCATACAGATAAGAAGTAACCCACCGTTGCAATGGCACTTGACCCTACATCTTTCATACATTTTAAACACTTTAATCATTGGGATTTTTCTACTGTTAGAGGCTGTGGCATGCATGTGGGAAAGGAATGAGAAAAAATAAGTTTTACCAAGCAGCTCTGCTGCTTATAGGTGGATCACGACTTTTAGAACGCCATGAAGTTGCATGATAGAGGAATGAAATTTGATGCAGTTCAGCACCATGAAACATGTAGCCAAAGCTTGTATCAACAGACTCATTAGCGTTCCCAGCAGAGCTGACAAACTAGAAACAGCACCTCAACTGCAGGCTTGAGAAAACCTCCAGTGAAGAGCACAAAAAGCCTGGTCACAGGTAAGTCAAGCCAGTTTCTGTCACTGCTGGATGAAAAACGCACTAGCCACAAGATGAAGTGATGCAGAGGAAACAGCTCAGAAGATCTTTTTTTTCATGTTTAATTCAAAGACTTTCTGAGGTTTTACTGAGATGGGCTGTCTGCCTGTGTGCAGTTTGTTATCCTGATTGATAAGGAAGAACAAGCCGAGACTTGGTTTCTGAACTTCTGACTCTTTTTTTGATCCTCTGTGTTCTGCTAACAACTGCTTCACCAGTTTTTTACAATCCATAGAGTCTGCCTGACATATTTTGCACCTCCAAACACCATCTTCCAAAGGTCCCCACTCAACAGCACAAATTACTAGCTTCCCGCTTTTTTCCTCATAAACATAAATTAGTGCCAATATTACAAGTCTGCAGCAGGCTAGATAGTCTATCCACAAAATAAGGCTTGCAGCTATGGTTAGTGCCAAAAAGTTGTCTAAAGCTAGAGAGGTGTCAGCACCATCCTGCCAGACTACTGCTTTTTTGGACTTTTTTCAGATGTTTCTTTAAGGTCCCATATCTTTGGGCAACCCAGGTGTCTCCTTATCTCAGCATGCCTTGGGAGACTCCATGGGGAGATTTTGTTTTTATGCCTTCCAGAGGCTGGGAATCGTTTCAAACTGACAGCAGCATGTCTCTCTCTACACTGGTAAGAAACAGATTTTGTGGATGTGGATAATTCACCAGTAAGCTTCTGTTTATGAATTTCTCTGCTGTAGTTTGCCACTGGGGTGAGGAGACTAGATACCCTTGTCGTTGTGCTTGACACATACAGATTGAGTGACAAATAAAAACACAACCACTTCTAGTAGGCATGTAAACAACATGACAAGGAGGTTGTACTCAGTCCTGTTTTCCACAGAGCCCACATGAGTGAAAGAGACAGAAATAATTATTTTTCTATACAGTCTGTTTAGATCTGTACATTCTATGGCTATTGTTGAGAGACTGCATGCCCTGAGTTTCCAAAACCACAACACATAAAACATACACATGGCATTTAATTATATGTAGGTTTACATTATATGGAAATACAGAAATGTTAAAATTCTGTTAAGAAGCTATGACTTGACACTTATTTTGACTTCTTTTCTCTGTTATGAAGTTGCTGTATCTTAGTAGGAAAGATCTTTCTGGAAGATGGTTCAATACTAAACACCTATATTAATTTAAATTTTTTCGAATTTTAATTTCAGTTCTGGGGGCAGATGACAACAATTAAGGACATGACAACAATGTAAAAAGTTACCACTCCATCAGGTGAAATTACATTGTTTAGGCTTAGATCCATCTCACCCAAAGCTGTGTATCAGCATTAGTGTTCAAAATCCAAACTAGTCTCAAAAAATTTACCAATGAGCAGAAAGAGCCACCTAATCTGCTTTAGAAACTTATGTAAAATGAAATCAAAATCGTCACCTTTTTTTTTAATTACCCATTCCTTTATATTTTTATGTTGTAAAAGGTCTTAGACTTCACAATAACATTTGCTGCAAAAGAGAAATGTTATTATAGGGAACTAGTTCAGCCTCTGAGAGCAGAGAAGGGCTTTTGCCAACACAAGTTCAACTCTGCTGGGGCTTAATAGTCAAGTCCTGAAAGTCACCAAGGATGGAGATTCCACAACCGCAATGAGCAGCCTGCTCCAGTGCTGCATCAGCCTCATTAAGCTGTCTTTGAATCTCTTGGTCTGCATTTTGTGGCCATTCTTCCTTGTTATATCACTCAGCATTGCCAAAGTGACTTTTGCTCCATCCAGAACCAGAAGAAAGTAATAACCTCCTCAATTTGCTAATCATACTCATCTTGACATAGCCCAGCATGCGCTTCACTTGTTTGCAATGAGAATACTGTCTATTCACTCATATGCAGCTTGGTATTCATGTTCATTCAGAAAAAATAAACTAGTATATCAAGTCTTAATGACTCCCCTGATCCAAGTCTCCCACCTATTATAGCCATGCTAATGTACATGAAATTATGGCCAGACAAGTAACTTTTCTACACCCATGATGGATAAAAAATGGAAGTGGATGGAATAGAAGCAGGGAAATGACCACATTTCAGACAAAGATATTTCTTAAGCCTCTCCCTTGCACAATTCCTAGTAATGGATTATGTCTGTACATATCTGATCCATCCAATGTATTACAGTGATACTTTCACAGGAGATATTCCTTCTTTGTAGTATGTTGCTAATCAATTGCACTTAACAAAGATGCTCCTTCTTGCAAACACTCATACATCTGAGTAACTTTTTGTTATAGCTCTCGATAGTAAAATGACTAACATAGGTGAGTGTTCAGAGATTTAGGACCCAATAAATCACTAGAACAAGGAAAACCTGTATTTATATTATTAAGCTCACTCTGTCATTTTGAAATGGTCTAGCCAACAGAAATAATCTTCCTAGATACAAGAACTTGCTGACAAAATAGGTCATAAGAAAGATCTTTTGAAGAAACAAATTTATCATGGAGACACAATATCTTTTTTCCCTCCAAATATTATGAAATATATTTCATTTTTATAGTTTTTCTTGTCTAACCTAAATGATAAGAACAACTAAAAATAATAACCCCAGACATATAAATGCCAACATTATTTCTCAAAATAAAGCTGAGTTTTACATTCAATTTTAAATTAGAATAAAAATAAATTATTCTGCTAAACATGTCAGCCTTTTGTTCTTTGCATATACTTTTCTTGTATGGCCGGTGCAAGTACAATCAAATCTGCTATAAAGAGGTACAGTAAGGTGATGCCTTGAGAGGCTACCTGGAAACAGAGACTAAACAGGAATAAGGGGATAAAGGTGATATTTATTTGAAAGGCCTTCAAAGGTACACCCTGGGGAGTCCAGAGGCTACTGCCAAAATGGACCCCAAGATGGATGACGAGTCACGAGTTCTTCACACTTTTATAGGTCTGGTTCATTTGCATATCAGCATAAATTTGCCAATTAAAACTTTAGCTACTGATGTAATTTCTCCAAGCTTACCTCCCCATCTCAAGATGTTAGTTTACACATTTTGGCCTAGGACAGTCTGGAGGTCCTTGGAGAGCAAACCTAGAGAGGCTTTATGTGTATCTTAGCATGAGAGTACAGCAGCTAGCAGGCTACAAAACACTTCAGAGTTTCACACTAAGCAATATAGGATTTGAAAAATATAAAAGCTAAAACCCAAGGCATCAAAGGAAAGCAATATAAGGGCCAGGTGAAATATACAAAACTGCCATTAAAAAAAATTACAAATCAAAATATCCATGCAAGCTATATAATGTAATAGGATTAAGACACCACCTATCAGTAATATTTTTAATTAAAGAAAATACTGGATGGTATTTAACACTACATTTTACTGTACAATATGCACTCAGCAGGGATTTATCCAGATTATGGAGTCCAATCTGGATGAGTTTTGATTAGGTTTTATGGAAGTGACAATATGGTGAGAAATAATATGCAAAGGTGAGAAGCAGTGCTGGGGATAACTTGTCACCTCAGCATTGCCTTCAGAAAATGCTTGAGGTCAGCACTTTTGACTACCCTTTGAATAATATACCATGTATCCACTTTTGTATCTCCCCTTCTTTTGTGTAACAGGCCTTTTTGTCTCTCATCTGATACTTCCAGATACCCTTCAGAGCTCTTCTGTGCTGCCTATATTATTTTAAATTTCAATTAGAAACACGTATGTTCTCTATTGCTTATATTTCTCTATTGCTTTTCCTTTTTTCCCCCCACTAAATCTATTTACTGATTGGCCAAAAAAAGCAGATCGCACCATACAATTACTGAATATCACTGCCTATTTGAATCCAGAGTTCAATGCATCAGAGGCAAACTGGAAATTATTTTTGTTTCACATAGAAATATGGAAATATGATTTGCCTCACAGAAAACAATACTGTTTTCCTTCTCCTCTTCATTGATGCAAAATAATAATAATAATGATGATGATAATAATAATAATAATAATAATAATAATAACTACTACAACAACAACAAAGAAAAAATAGATCAATTACCAAGAGGAAATTTAGCAGATAGTTCTTTAGATTTTGGTTCTAATGCAGGAAACACAACTGTTTCATCATTTTCATCAGCACACTATGTCATCAGTCTCTTTATATAATTTTACTGATGTTAATGAAACAGAACTCTGTGACACTCGAAGAGACATAGAGTAGCCATACATTATATTGAGATTTAGTGCAGCTGAAAAGCAAAGCATAATTTAAGGCTCAACTGTGAAATTAATAATTTTAAGTTTAATCCAATGTTTGTATCTAAACATGGCTATAATAGCACCAATAAAAACTGACAGTATTATGAACTATGTTTTCCATTCTCTCTCCTCACACGTATTTTTTCTCCTACACCTTTTGCTTTATCTGTAGTTTTTTCCTTCTGTTGATATCTCACCATTGCACAGTATCTTTTGCTATAACATCAATGTGACAGACCTGTAGGATAAACTGCAAGATTTTATCATGTCCACCAAGATTATCCATTCACAATATCGTCTTTGTTCCACACTGATGCTAGAGCAAATCCTTTGGAGGTCTCCTCCTCTGTGTTCAGTCATCCATTTAGGTAAGGTATTGAGAGACATCTACAAAAACCAACTAGCCTTTTCTTCTACAAAGCCCTACAAATTTTACCTACAGATTTTTTTCTAAAATGTGTTCTAAAGCCTCCAATGACAGGGAATAAAACCCATCATATGCAGATGGAGAATAAAATGTTTAATGCACTCAGGGAAAAAATGATATCTAATTGATACTCATTTCCTTAAGGTTTTTTTTTCTCTATTCTAATTCCTCAGTTCTCCTCTCAGTCATGGTGTGTAATACTCATCTTTGCTGTTCTCCAACTCAGCCGTATCCTAAAGGTGTAAGTGCCCCATGCTGAATACAGTTCATGACCAAAACCCTTTGACTTCCTGGTACAGCAAAATATTTACCCTCTGACAATCTCTTATATTTCTAAGAATGCTATTGGCCTAATTTAAGGCAGCACTATTTTCTTTGCTCAAATGATATCTCACTCATCCTTTTGGACAGAAATTTGACTAGAGGTACCTGGATCAGTTGCCATCATAAGAATGAAATTAAGTCAAGTCAAATTAAGTCAATGAAACAAAGTCAACTTTGTTGATGCACTTTTGCAGTATGAGCCCTATTCATGCAATCCATGTAAACCAAATCCACAAAGCATTTGAGGTGCTTTTTACAACTTCTTGTTTGAAACTATGAAGTGGTAAAAATAATCAAAATGAGGCTACACCAAAACACTGTATTTCTTATAGTATTTTGAGTGCTGATAAATAGCATAATAGGAAGAGAAAGCAAGTATTTTTGCACTCAGATATTGTTTGGGCTCATTTCCATGAAAAGTCATAGAGGAAATAAAAATAACTTCAAGCAAAAGAAAACCACACATTTATATTTGTGTATCTATATGCAAACATATCTGTCTATCTTGAAACTTGTTTTGTTTTTCTGTGGTTCTTTTTTAACTCAGAAAAATAAGCCACTTCATCATGCAGAACATGCTGAAAAATATAATCACAAGAATTGTTTAGAGTTGTTGTGGATATAGTAAATAAATGTATTTAATTCCTTTGAAACTATTTCTACAAGCACTTCTTGCTGAGTGTAACAGCCTACTTTCCTGCCTGCCTCTCACTGCTGATCACTGTATGACCATTCTAAAGATGAGATTCCTCTGCACTTGCAATTTCAGCTTTCTTGAATACTTCCTTTCAGCTGTGGTATTTATAACTAAAGCCCTTTTACTGCTGCAGACTGGGCCTTGAGGTTAGGAAAATCAAATAGCTACTAAAGTTTTGAAGAATAGGAAAGATACAATAGGAAAAAACCCAGCTGCCTGTGAGAGACTAGCAGCTGGGCTGTACTGGGAAAGACAGAGCAAAGGAAATGAGTAGTCCTGAGAAGTGAAGATACTGAAAGAACTTTAAATAAAAATAGAACAGCCATTATTAAAATAGAGTGAGCCTAAAGCTGAAGAGCAAATGAACTGACATCCAACCAAATGCATAAAGCAACAACTAAGACACCATTATTTTCCCCAGATAAAAATATAAGGTTCATGCTCAAACCAATGCCAGAACTATTCACAGTACTTGCACATCAGATTCTTCTCCATATGGAGTTTACACATGACACATGCATTAACCAAGCCAAAAGAGATTTCAGAAAAAAAAATTATGGGAACAGACAATCAAATATTTTCATAGGAAAACAAAAATAACTGAAGCAATAAAAAGCAAAGTATTAGCCACTCAAGAAATAAAAAAGGAGGTAATGTTTCTCTTGGTGATCTGGGCACAAATGCTTTCTTTTCAGAGGAGCAGCCATAAACATAGTAATAAAAAGGATGTGCTTTAGCACACTTCTGATACACATATCAAATGCACAGTATCCAAGTGGAGAGTCTAAATATCCCAAATGAGTCCAAAAAAGACCAGGTGATAGGTTTATGAAGAGCAGATCCATATGTATTTCTTCTCATTTTTTCTCATTTTCTAGTGACCTTTGTAGTGAAGGTTAAAGTGAGTTGTATTCCTCACAGACAAGGCTAAGAAACTTGCCACTCCCTAATTACATTGTAGCATGTTTTCAAAAAATACCAAGGAGGGTAAGGATGACGATCAAGAACTGTAGGAGCGATGACCCATGAGAGTGTTGTGAAATACAAAACTGAGGACAGTCTGCACCTTGCTTACTCCAAAAGCCCTCTGGAGCCAATGCAAGTGTAATTGGAGTTCAACTCAGGGCCAGTAGTATACTAATGCAAAACTACCTAACTATCTATATAGGTTAAATATCATCAGTCCTCTATTTTCTGTCTTTTTTTTTTTCCTCTATCTTTTCTCACTTTGCTCATTTTAAGAGATTTCACCAATAATCTCAGAGCTTCATAAGAACAAATAAAAATGATACAAATCCAAGCTGTGAATGATATAACAAAGAACCAAATAGATAGATGGCAAAAAATACAGGATAGGGTGGCACAGATATAGGGTAGATCACGTACTCTGATACTCTGGTATACTGCAGGTTAAACTGATTTTTTCACTCCTTTCTCTTTTTTTGCTTTCATATAGGAATCAGGTTTAGAAGCATGTAAATGGAGTGGGGATTTGACTTTAAAAACAAATTTAAGGAGGTAATTTGATATACAAAGGGTCTACAAAAATAAGTAAGCATTTGAAGAGGATGTGTCCATACCTGGGCAAGACTTGAATGATGTCCTTCATATAAAGTCAGGAATGTATACCAACTCAGAACAGTATGGATTGGAAGAGACATTCTGAGGTCAGAGTTTGTCCCTCAAAGCAGAGCACTATCAACTTCAAAGTAACATTATGTTTCTCAAGGCATTGCCCGCTCAAGTTTTGAAAATCCACCAGGAAGGAGAATTAACAGTCGCTGTGGGCAACTGTTCCAGTGTTTGACTATCCTCACAATGAAGAGTTTATACCTTACATCTAATTGAAATTTCCCTCGCTGCAACATCTATCTGTTCCCTCCTGTCCTTACACTGTGCATGTCCATTAACAGTCTGGCTCCATCTGGCTGTAATGACCCATTAAGCAGCTGAGGACAGCAATTAGCTCTGTTGTCCTCTTAGCTTCCTCAGCCTCAGGCTGAACAAATTCAGGTCTCTGCAGTGTCTCCTTGTGCATCATATACTTCAGTACCCTGCCCATCTTAGTGGCCATCTTCTGGACATGGTCCAATTTGTCTGTGCTTCTTATACTGGGGTGGGGGTGGGGGAAGGGCTAGAACTGGGCCCTGCTCCAATTGCAGTGTCTGAAGTGCCATAAAGAGGGGAACAATCACTCAATTTAACCTGCTAGCCGTACTGATGCTGTCCAGTGTGCAGTCAGCCTTCATTGCTACAGATACACTTCTGAGGTCCTTATAAAAGTACTAATTCTAGGTCCAAATTCAAACACAAAAGGACTGTGATATCCAACTTTAAAGCTTTGACCTGATCCAGTCCCAAATATGCAGTGACCTCATATGCTAAATGACTACTCGGGGATGTTTACAGGAGCAAGTTCTGACGTGCCAGGCAGTCTACCAACAGCTAGAGACCATAGCTCAAGGTCTGATTGGTTGTATAACACTTTTCTACCATCCTGAGAAAGAATCGACTATGGGTTCCTTCTTAAATACAGGCTGAGGGGAACAAAGTTTACAAGAGCACTGAACTGAAACTGTCAGGATGTCTGCATTGACCAGTCTTTGAGATCTGATGATATTTCTAAAAATATCTGCGTATCTCAGGAGGAGAGCTTCCATATAGTCTCTACTCTCCATCAGAAACATTGTCTTCTGGAGAGCAAATACAGAAGAAGTACAAATGTAGTGAAGCACAAAAACTGATTTTAAGAAATTAAACCAAAATCTGTTTATGCTATATAGTATTTGCTGCCAAAGAAATAAGCATTAATAAAACTAATCTGGAAACATTTGAAAGTGGATTTTCAAAGAAAGAAAATATCCTTGCTTTTCCATCTTAAACTTTCTCAGGAAAAAAAAAGTCTATTGTGATGATGATTTAAAAAATTTCCATCTCACTAAATACATAAATATGACCTTTATCTTAACCATGATAAAGGCACTAATTACAGGATTCAGACCTAAGGTCAAAAAAAATGAGTGCTTAATTTTGGCTTTTACAACAGAAATTAAAGATTTATTTGGGGTTATAGAAACTTTCCAGTGAGCTAAACAGTAACAAAATGTTTTCTGTAAAAAGCGTCAACTTCAAGCTCCCAACTTTTTCTGGTGAAGTATTCACACACACTTGTACAAAGCCCCTATGCTGGAACAAAGGGTAAAACTGAACACATCTGGAAACTTTTTATGCATGGTTTTGTCTAGTGAAAATTCCTTATGAACATTCAAAAACAAAACCAACCAAAATTCTAGTTACAACTAAATTAACATTAATCATAACTAGATAAAGCCTTTGACAAAAAGATGTAGAATTGCAATAAAGAAATAGGAGTTGAGAGTGCAAAAGATATTTTAAGCTAAAGTGAGATATGGAATTCAACGACTGAAAAATAGTCTGATCTTTTTGCAGAAACACTAATTGATTCAACTTTAAATGGCCAAAAGCAAAGCTGTAAAAGCAGATTTAAAAATCACTGTATCTTTCCAACTGTATGAGTCCCTTGCTTTCTTCAGTGCATCATGTACACAGCAAGTGGTACCTCTTCCAGCTAGCGTTACCTTTTAGATTACTGCAGCAAGCTAGAATTCACTGCCAGTGGTTTGACCTTCACTTCCTTTATGCTTTTGCAATGGTCTGGTGATCGCTTTAATAGCTAGCTACAAGGAAGTCCAAATCTGCAGTATTAGGAGTCTATGTACAGAGCACAATCATTGAAAGGTCAAAATACAGATTGTTAGCATGCACTATGCCATAGTTGTAACTGCTAAGGATCACAGATTTCTATATGTCATTTAGAAACTTCAGGGAACCTGAAGTGTAAACACACAAAACTCATATGGGATGCTTTTGTCTGATTTTAAAACAGCACCAAAGTTAGAATCTCAGCACAAGCCTTGCAAGTATTTTAGACATTGTTATTGATATATTGAAACCCTCACAAAACTCTCAAGATTAAATTAATGTATAATACACTCAGCTAATTAAGTACAAATCACTAGCATTATCATCATTGGAGCAAACTTCCACTGACTAATCTAGCCTAAGGACAGGATACTACTAATAGCCCCATCTGAATGTTACTGCCTTTAGGAAAATAAACATTTTGCTGTGTCAAACATAAAATGGAATTGAGAGTGGAGTTCACTTTTGAGAGAGAGACAAAAGCAGAAGTCCAGAAAATACACTAGTCCATATTAAATGCCCATAATTTCTCTGATTATCTACTGCATTTAAAGCTGTACCACTTTCTCCCTATTCTTTAGAATTACCTTTTTTCCTTTCCAAATGCATTAAATAAAATATCTACTGAAACGGCCTCTTTCAATTTTAGGATAATGACAGTCACTGTTCTCTACTTTCTTACAAGACACTGGAAGTAAATTTACATACAAAAACGAAAAATCAGATTGATCGAGCAGCTTCTCTTTATGAGCCAATGTTCAACGTCATGCCAAAAACTGCCACCCTCAGTCTTTTTCTGAGAGAATATTTAAAGGGAAAAAATTTGTTTCCATCATGAGAAATTTGTTATTAATGCAGCCTTTTCTTTTAGATAATCATACTAAACAGTCACCTAAGTGAGGTTATCTGCAGAACTGCCATGAATTTAGAAATTACAAACACGCACACGTGATTATCATAATTTTACTGGCCTTCATCAAACTATTTGCAAGATGTAACTAGGGGAAAATTCCTGAAAATTTAAAACTAAGGAGATTATTTTAAACAAGAAGATAATATTGAAATACTGGCAGGAGACAAGTAATGAAAAAGTTATGATCCATCTGTCAATAGTTAAACTATAAATAATACACAAGTTACTCATAAATAAATGTCACAAATGAGTAGTTTATGCTAACAAATTTAGCATTATAAATTCTCTTAATCACAGAAACACCCTTGAATTACTAATCAACAGAAAACAGATATACACACATGTGAAATTAGTTGTCATTCAGATGTAATAGTTCATCCTTAAAAAAAAACCCAACCATGATTTATCATAGCAATTTTTCAGGACTATTTATCTAAGTTCTCTTATTTAAAACATTTTCGTTACTGGATGATATAATTAGACAATTGCTGTTTGACTTCAAAAACTGTTGTACCTCAGGTGTGGTTGAAAAGCAGTAAACGTAACATTGGCTAAGATGGAGTTTAAACCTAAACAAGTTTCCTAATATATATAATTTTCCATTAATATTTCAGGCCCTTTAAACAACTATACAGACTTCATGAACTAATTGTATGATGTACTAGTAATGACATAATTCTATCTATTAGACTTACAAGTGCTTTGCCACACATGAGTTTCTACAGTATAAATTGTCTAGCCTAGCTTTATTATTTCCATAATAATCCAGCAAAAATTCATCTAATATCTAAACTACCCAAAGGAATTGAAATGCTTTGAGAATATTCATAAAACTTTTCTATATACATTTTTGATTTTTTCATGTTCTGAAGGCATACATGATTTTTTTCTAGGGTTGTAATTTTAGTTCCATCTTGTTCAATAGGATCAGAATAATTAATCAAATGATTTTTCACAACAATAAAATAAAATTCTCAATGGGAAACTACATACTTTCACATAATTACATGTGATGCAAAACCTACAAAAGCAAACACCTAAATATTTACACTGATTGCAGCAGAAAAAAGTAATCTTTTATATATTTTTCTAAAATGTACCTGCATTGAAGTTGGCTCAGATTAGGAGATCCTTAGATACTCTTAGGTAAAGGAAAGAAAATGTAAGAATATCTATTCCGTCCTCCTCTTTACCCAATTTTCTGTCAATTAAGAGGAATTCCTGTCTCTCTCTTATGATTTTTTGAGTATAGTAATGCAATAATAAGTTGCAGCATGAATAAATTAATAAAATTGTAAAAGACTAGTATTTATGGGAAAAAGTTAAATTATATTTGAGAGGGGAGAAGAAATAATCTCTCAAATAAAGCCTCAGTTAAATGCCCAAGCTAGCACTGCCTCAAGTTGCAGGCACTGAATGCAATGCTTACAATTCCCATTCAACTGGTATTTCTTTTAGGTACACTGAAAAATGGAGATCAATAGCACCTTATCATTGAAAGAATAATTAGGAATATTAAGGAACTGGTAGCCCTGAGGAAATTCAGGTGGTTTTGAACCTGTTCTTCAGCTTGTTTGTCCAGCTACCTAGAAGCCCAAACTGCTTTTAAAAAGGCATTTGAAAATAATACTAGTATTACCAATGCACAATATCAAATGTTGCAATAAACCTGTACCCTATGGCTTCATGTCCTTGCCACAATATTTTAGTCACACTGCTCAAACTAACAACTTACAAGGGTTCTGCTTATATGAAACATTTTTCCACAGCAGAAATAAACAGTTCTGTACAGTTGCCATGGTAGATCTCCTTACTGTAATAGCTTAATAGCTCTAAAATCCTATTCAGCTGATTTGGAAATAAGAGTCTATTATGAAAAAAAAAAAAATCCTACATAGACTCTAGGAAAAGATACACAAACATACAGACAGGAAAAAATGACAGGAATGGTCTTTGTGAGAAAGAATTTGGTAACAAGAATCTAGAACTGAAGAGATCAACCCACAAAATAACATACTTTTCACCAAGTAAGTGTATTGGGTTTGCATGGCCAGGTTTTGGTAGTGGGGGGCTACAGGGGTGGCTTCTGTGAGAAGCTGCCAGAACCTTCCTCCACGTCCAGAAGAGCCAATGCCACACAGCTCCAGGATGGACGTGCCCCTGGCCAAGGCTGGGCCAATTAGAAATGGTGGTAACACCTACGGGACAATATAGCTAAGAAGAAGAAGAAAAAAAAAGTGATTGTGCAGAGGTAATTGTGGCCAGACAAGAGCTGGGTGAGAGTAGGTCAGAGAAACAGCTCTGCAGACACCAAGGTCAGTGCAGAAGGAGGGGGAGGAGGTGCTACAGGCACCAGAGCTGAGATTCCTCTTCAGCCCATGGTGAAGACCATGGTGAAGCAGCTGTGCCCCTGCAGCCCATGGAGATCCACGGGGACGCAGAGATCCACCTGCAGCCCATGGAGGAGACCCACACTGGAGCATGTGGATGCCTGAGAGGAGGCTGTGGCCTTATGGGAGGCCCATGGAGAGAGTAGACCACACTGGAGCAGCCTGTCCTTGAAGGACTGCACCCTGTGGAAGAGTGACCCACACTGCAGCAGTTTGGGGAGGACTGTTGTCTGTGGGATGGACTCATGCTGGAGAAGTTCATAGAGAACTGTCTCCTGTGGGAGGGACCCCAGGCTGGATCAGGGGAAGGACTCCTCTCCCTGAGCAGTGGCAGAAATAACCTGTGATGAACTGACCATAACCCCCATTCCCCTCTCCCTGTGCTGCTGGGGGAGGAGGTAGAGCTGGGAAAGAGAGAGAGGCGGGGAGGAAGGTGTTTTTAAGGTTTTATTTTAGTTCTCATTATCCTGCTCTGTTTTTGTTAGTAATAAATTTAGTTAATATCTCTAATTCTAGCCTGTTTTGCCCATGACAGTATTTGGTGAGTGATCTCTCTGTGTCCTCATCTGAGCTCATGAACCCTTTGTTATATTTTCTCTCCCCTGTCCAGCTGCAGAGGGAAGTGATAGACAGCCTTTGGTGGGTGCTGGAATCCAGCCAGGGTCAGCCCAGTACAGTAAAGTAACAAGTATCAGGAGGTAACAGTGTCATAGAACCCATGTGCAAGGCTTAAAAAGTACCTATACCAAAATGGCATACAGAAACACTGAGAAGCTGAAAAAAAATCAATAGCTACAGAGAAAGAAGAAATGAGAACGTACATATGAGAACTTAAAACATTATTAGTTTGGGGTTTTTTTAATGCTGTAAGCATTGATATTGCGAAACATCTGCAAATGTTCATATATGCATAGCCACAAATAAATGTTCAGTTCACGTTTATTGAAACATTGAAGCTTGTTGGAAGTGCTACTAACTTCATGTGAATTCTCTGGAGAGAGTACTTGCTGAGTATAGCTAAATGCAATACTCATTCACAGTGGGAGCTTGGTCGAAGTGTGGGATATGCGGCATCAACACTGTATATGAAAATTGAGAGAAGTGGGACTCATGTTTATATTTTGAAAGATGGGGAACTTAAAATACAGAACATTAGGAAGTGAAAGATCAGGATCTTGGTATGTATCAGCATGGCTCAGCCAAAATCAAAGGAATCTCAGGGTTTTTTATTAATTATTTGGCCCAAGATCTTTCCATCTGTGGGTAATAACACAACTGGAGACAGAACCAGTAATTAGGAGAATGCAATCGGATTCAGAAAGTTTTCCATTATTTTTTGACTGGATGAGCAGATGGCAAATGCAGCTTAACACAGAAAAAAAAATGTGAGATAATTAGCAGGGAAACCAAACACCAAGTTAGAGGATATATACTAAATGGAAATCTCATCTAGGAAGCTAATCAAGAGAAGAATTTGGGGGTTATTATGAAAAATAATTAAGACCATCAAATCATTTCACAGCTGCTGGAAAAGAAGGCAAAGATGATAGCAGGTTACATTAATAAATAGATATACCACAAAGTAAAGAGGCATTATTAGTGTTCCAGGCATTTATTAAAAACCATCTAGAATACTCCAGCTCTGGCAGGCATGGGAGCATGCAGCAAGGCAGGGCATTAGTGACAAAAATTTGGTGTGCTAGTGATACTCCCCAAGCACCAGACTTCCAGTGCTGTTGAGAGTGAGCCTCTCCCAGTCTCATTTATGATGTGACAAATTTCACCCAAACCTAGGTAGAATATTTTTGTTGCTCTTATAACACTATTTCAGGATCCTAAATCTTGGAGGATTAAAACCATCCTACTAAATTGGAACTGATATTAATTCATGACCAGTTTATCCTTCTGCTGGCAATATAATTTAGGCTATAACACTTATCTTTATTCCTGCTGTTTACTTTCTTGAAGTATTTATAGAGAGCAATCATACCCCATCTTGGCCTTCCCCTTGGTGTGTGAAACTTGTCAACCCATAATGTAGTCTCTTGTAAAGTAAGCACTTCTCTTTCTTAATCACCACAGAAGCCCTACCAGCTCAATTGCTCACTTCTATTCCAGCTCAAATTTCTGCTCTGTGAACTGGTCTCTGTGCTTGCAAAGATCACTTCCGACATCAATATCTATGTTAGCAAACAATGAGCCCAAGCGAAGGGAAGTGCTTAGCTGTCAGAGTAACCACCAAGTTGGTCCAAGTCACTATTGGGAACAAATCCAGAAGGTAAGGGCAATCCTTCAGTTCAGACCTGTCCATGTAAATCAAAGTACCTGGACGTGGCTGAGAAAATAGGTAGATGTGTATGGGGCACTGAGCTTAGGTGTGACCCACAGGAGAAGTGGAGGTGGAAAGGGATGGGATTGAGAAGAGGGATTCTGGGGTAGAAACCAGAACCAAGGCTGGGGCAAGGCTTGGAGGGAGTATGGTCACGATGGGAGAGAAGATACGTGACTATGGGTCATGGGTAGGGGAAGACACTCGAGTGGTCAGTAAGGGGTGTATTGTAGGTAGCTCCAGATGGTTGGGAAGGAATGGTGCTACTTTAGAGAAAATTAAGAAATAATGGGAAGGCTCTTAGGGCAGTGTCGGTGCCACTAATTTGGACTCCATTTGTGGACCAGGACACACACATGTAAGCTGCTCTCTTGCTGCCACTTGATTCTCCTTTCAAATTTTGCTTTGATAAGGAGATTAAATATATCTGACTGTCCATCCCTTTGGCAGTTCTCTTACTCTTCTATGCACTATTCCCACCACCTTTGCCCACTCTTCTGCATTTCAGGGAGCTTGGCACCTAGAAGACAAGTTGCTAAGAGATTGGAGAATATTGGCAGCTGGAAAGAGGAAGCAGAAACCCAGCATAAGACCTGCATTGAAAAGGCAGCCATATAAGCTCAGCAACAATTAGATTTGTTCAATCTCTCAATCAGCACATGTATTATGTTGAAATCAGCTATTATACAAGCTGCTCCTTCCCCAGCAGCTGGGATTTAGGGGACATGGGAGAGAGCCAAGCATACTGTGAATAGGAAAGCCTAGCAGATGTTATCGAGGAAGTAACGATATTACTTGGGGTGGGAGGAAGGTTATTTATAAGGAACAAGAGGAGAGGACCAGGCTACTGCAACATAGGAACACTGGTCATGAATCTGTAAGATAGTTTCATTAGTTCCAGCATTAATCAAACAACTTGGTTGCTTTCCAAATACAATGTGCCATTGAAATGTTCAGCATAAATCTAATCTTGAACTAGTAAATTACAAATCACTGAAGACAATAATGGCTGATCTATACCAGGTATGAATCACAGTTTGATCAAAGAATAGAACACATAAATGTTTTCTTTGATTGTGTCCCTTAAGTTTGCAGAGAATTAGTGATCTCAAAGTACTTTTTAACCAGTATTGAAAAAGCACAGTAAGTTTTTTTAATTGAACAGAGAATCTCTAAATTACTGTTCTTAGAACATTTCCCTAAAGCTTGAGTACTCCTAAAGCTTGGAGTACTTTCAACCCATATCTACATGAAAGAATAAGAATTTTACTGTACGTTTTTGTATGCAAACTATTTATTGCTTGTTCTTTTACCTGCTTCCTCTTTTCTACCTGGTAGGTGGGAAACATGCTGTTTTATCTGCATATAACAATATAACCATAAATTTACCTGTACTGAATAAAGTGGTACTTTACTTCTGTTATTGTCAGTCATCTGATTAGTACTTCACTGGAGCAATGGGAATGAAACTGCCTCTGACACAGATTTCATCCCCAGGATGCTTCTGGATTCATATACCCACACAGAATCATATTGCCATTTATCTTTGAGAAAAAATAGAATGTTTACCGTACAAATTAAGACTACTTTTAAAGCAACATTCTAATTCACTGATATGCTTCGTACTTAGAACCACAAGGTAGGTTAGTTAACACAAATCATAACTTCTAACCAATGGTAGTTCATAGTTCCTGAGAAAGCATAATCCAGCCATTTTTTTCCAGTAAATCAGCTTCATTTAGGGCCCATAAGGAATTGGCTGGATGGTTACACTCAAAGAGGTATGGTCAATGGCTTGAAGTTCAAGTGTAGACCAGTGACAAGTGATGTTCTTCAGGAGTTGGTATTGGGACTGGTGACGTTTAACATCTTTCTTGGGATGTGGACAGGGAAACTGAGTGCACCCTCAGCAAGTCTGGACCCTGAGATTAGCTCAGTTGGTTTGAGCATGGGGATAACACCAAGGTCACAGGTTTGATCCCTGTGCAAACCATTCACTTAAGAGTTGAACTCAGTGATCCTTGTGGGTCCCGTCCAACTCAGAATTTTCTGTGAAATCTGTGAAGTTTGTGGATGACACTAAACACATGGGATGTGGTGCAAATTGACACACTAGAGGGAAGGAATGTCATCCAGAGGGACCATCACAGATTCACGGGCCTGAGAGTTGAGCCCGTGTGAACCTCATGAAGATCGACAAGGCCAAGTGGCAAGGTCCTGCAGCTGGGTCAGGGCAATCCCAAGAACAAATGCAGGTGGGGTAGAGAATGGATTGAGACTAGCCTTGAGGAAAAGGATTTAGGCATTTTGATGGACAAGAAGCTCAACCCTAACCCTAACCCTAACCCTAACCCTAACCCTAACCCTAACCCTAACCCTAACCCTAACCCAATGTCCACTTGCAGCCCCAACTGTATCCTGGGCTGCATCAAAAGAATCGTGGCCAGTAGGTCAGAGGAGGTGATTCTCTTCCTCTACTCCCCTCTCATGAGAGCCTACCTGAAGTACTCTGTCCAGCTCCAGGGCCCCCAACATAGGAAAGACAGGGACCTGTGGAGCAAGAGGAGGCCACAAAGATGATCAGAGGTCTGGAGCATGTCTCCTATTAAGACAGGCTGAGAGAGTTTGGATTTTTCAGCTTGGAAAAGAGACAGCTTGAAAAATCTACTCTTGAAAGAGAGTAGGTTTAGATTAGATATTAGAAATAAATTTTTCATTATGAGATTGGTGAGGCACTGGAACAGGTTGCCCAGAGAAGCTGTGGATGTCCTGTTCCTGAAAGTGTTCAAGGCCAGGTTGGATGGGGCTCTGGGCAACTTGGTCTCATGGAAGGTGTCTCTGCCCATGGCAGGGGAGCTGGAACTAGATGATCTTTAAGGTCCCTTTCAACCGAAACCATTCTATGGTTCTCTGATAAGAACATGTATATCATGGGAAAAAGCCCCATTCAGGAAACCTGTTCAATAAAAGGAGCATGGACACAAGGAAGGGCTCCCTGAAGTTATTCAAACCATACCAGTGTTGCAGTTCAGTATCTACAAAGAAAAGCATTCCAGCACAGCACAATTCTGAAATACGGCTGATCCAGCCTGATACAGAAATCATATTCCTTTTCATTATGTAATAATCAACAAATTCAAAATCTGGTAGTCTTATTTTGCAGGAAATTCCTTTCCCAGTCATGGAATATGTAATAAACATTCACAGAAATCAACTTTTACTAAAAGTGTCTCTCACAGGCATAATGAAACCTGCAATACGTTAAATATTATTAAAGCAAATGCATGTTTTTACCATCCAACAAGAAGGTTCCTAAATATTAGTGATAATTTTATTGCTGTTTCTGTTGAAAGCTTGTCCTGTTACCTTTGAAAATAATTTTCTCAGGTAGAAAATGAGAAGCAGGAAATGGACTTGTGCCACTTTAATAAAAAAAAAAAAATAAACTGCAAAACATTGCTGCAACCTGTTATGTCTCTCCCTTTGGCCTTTTGTCTGGATAATCAGTGCTGGCTGTTTTTCTGCTAGTCATTCTAAGCTGTAACTCTTTCCCTCACGAAACAGCATCCAGCCAGGCTGGCTTAATATAAAAGGTTCACATAAAAAAGTGGCTGCATTTTCCTTTCTCTCAGAAGCTGGAGAAAAGAGCACTATGTGTGAAGAATTAGGTATGGTTTACAAAACCCTGGTGCATTTAAAATCTAATCATAAAAGAATGACTTGTGCTCAAAGGTTTGTGTAAGTGCTTCCACTGTTTTGTCTCCAGTGGGTACCATCAAGAGTTTTTATTTTTTTATGTTGACAGTTTACTCTTCAACAAATAGTTAGAGAAAGGACTGTGATTTTTCTGAATGTGTACAAGTAGCCATTGGGGGATACAAATGTTATGTTCACGTACATATGGGTCAGAATGCCCTAACATACATTTTCATGGAGGACTAAAAAAATAGAATCTTTCATTTAGTGATACTGAAAACCTATACATGAGCTAGGTAGGATGTGACAACATCTTAAGGGGAATATTGGAAAGCAAAATTCCTCCCTTAGCTTCCTGTTATCAGTGGTGGCTACTTGTTTCTAAATTTATAAACTGAATAAGGTCAAAACCACAGTCAAGGTGTAAGAAACAAATGCTCTTGCAACCCATAACTTTGCCCAGGGAAGCAAAGTAATAATGATTACTAATTATATTAATGATTATTATTAAAGGTGCATTAGAGATTCTTGCTGCTTGAATACATGCTAGGTCACACTCTACCTATCTTGCCTCTGTCTTTAGTGCCATGTTTGCTTTTCTGAAGGGGCATGAAGAAAGCTGATGTGCTGTGGTCAGGACTGCAAGTTCCAAAAAATTAGCTTCATAATCCTATTTGCTAGAAAATCACACCCTCCTACAAGAGCAATCTTACTAAAATTTTTGCTCAACCTATCATTATAAAAGTTAAAGCAATACTGGTACAAATAATCTGAGACTATTTTAATATATTAGATTTCAGTAGCTGAGGAATAAAGAAGGCTTTTATAAAACAGCAATTATGATATTTAAGTTTTTTTTAAAATGGAATGCAGGATGGTCATCAAATTATATTACACTTTCTAGGAAAATTAATAGGTGCTGTTGTGTAAGTTTCATAACCCTTACCTTTGATTCCCACTAGTTACCAGAGCAATACAGGACAAAACATCTATCCATGCAAAATATTTCAACTGTAATATAACTTACTCACTTTCCCTTCATCTGAAGTAAAGTATTCATGTAATGGTCTTCAATTCACTGTTCATACTATCTAGAGTAAGAAGGTAGTTGTTGAAATACCTAGAGATGACAGCATAGGCAAGGCAAATTTCTGCTTTCCAGTGCTTGCACTGTGCACACAAAATCACATAATCATAGAATCACTTATATTGAAAAACATCTCTCAGATTATCGAGTCCAACCATTAACCCAGCACTATATAATCTGTCTCTTGTTCTAAGGTTCAACACTGTTCGCCTGTACACACATGTCGGTAATTGAGTTCGGTGCTTCCATATACAAATTATTCTGAGATACGTTTACCTCCCATCATAGAATCCTAGAATCATTTACATTGGAAATGACCTTTAAGATCATGGATTCCAACAGTTAAACTACCACTACCAAGTCCCTAGCCATTTTCCTAAGTGCCACATATACACATCTTTTAAATACCTCCAGGGATGGTGATGCAACCACTTCCCTGGGAGGCCTCTTCCAATGCTTGAAGACCATTTAGGCAAAAAAATTTTTCCTAACGTCCAATCTAAACCTTCGCTGGTGCAACTTGAGGCCACTTCCTCTTGTCCTATTGCTTGTTACTTGGAAGAAGAAACTGACCCCCACCTCACTCCAGTCTCCTTTCAGGCAGTTGTAGAGAGCAGTAATGTTCTCCCTGAGCCTCATTTTTCTGGGCTAAACAATCCCAGCTCCCACCAGACTTGTGCTCCAGACCCTTCAACAGCTCCATTACCCTTCTCTGGACACCCACCAGCCCCTCAATGTCTTTCTCGTAGTGAGGGGCCCAAAACTGAACACAGGATTCCAGGTGCAGCCTCAGCAGTGCTGAGTACAGGGGGACAATCACTGCCCTGGTCCTGCTGGCCACACTGTTGCTGATACAGGCCAGGATGCCATTGGCCTTCTTGGCCACCTGGGCACACGCTGGCTCATGTTCAGCTGCTGTCACCAGCATCCCCATGTCCTTTTCTACTGGGCAGCTTTCCAGCCACTCTGCCCCCAGCTTGTAGCACTGCCTGGAGTTGTTATGACCCACGGACAGGACTCGGCCCTTTGCCTTGTTGGACCACATACAACTGGCCTCAGCCCACCGATTCAGCCTGTCCAGATCCCTCTGCAGGGCCTCCCTACTCTCCAGCAGATTAACTTCCACTCAACTTGGTGTCACCTGCAAACTGACTGAGGGTGCACTTGATCCCCTCGTCTGGATCACTGGTAAAGACATTAAACAGGACTGCCCCCCAATACTGAGTCCTGGGGAACACCACTCATGACCATCACCAGTTGGATGTAGCTCCACCATCACTCTCTGGGCTCAGTCATCCACTCATTTTCTTTCACTGGACAAACAGTGCATCTGTTCAAAACATGAGCAGCCAGTTTCTCCAGAATACAGTGGGAAGTGGTTTCAAAGGCTTTACTAAAGCCCAGTCTCAAGATGATGTGCTCCATGACCTTACCGAGAACCAAGGTAAGACTGAGAGGCCTGTAGGTCCCCACATTCTCCTTCCAACCCTTCTTATAGATGGGTGTCACATTTGCAAACTTCCAATCAACTGGAACCTCCCTGGTTAGCCAGAGCTGCTGGTAGAAAGTTGCTCTGTGAGTTGTTCTGCCAGCTCCCTCAGTACTCTGGGGTGGATCCCATTCAGCTCCATAGATTTGTGCGTGTTGAGGTGATGTAGCAGCTCACCAGCCATTTCCCCTTGGAGTATGTTGTCTTCATTCTGCTCCCTGTCCCTGTCTTCCACCTCAGGGGACTGGTACCCAGAGACTGACTGGTCTTACTGTTCAAGACTGAGGCAAAGAAAGCACTAAGTTCCTCAGCCTTTTCCTCATCCTTTGTCACTGTTTCCCCCTGCGTGAAGTAAAGAATGGAAATTCTCTTCAGCCTTCCTTTTGTTGCTGATGTATTTATAGAGGTAGCAAGAAGCTACACAAAGCAATTGAGTCACCGAAGCTTGGAGGGCATGAAGATTGAAAAGACTATGACAGCAGCCACCACTGTCTCCCTCAGGTCACAGAGGATATAGTACAACCTTCTTTGAAAAAGGCATCATGCCAAACCTATCATGCCAGACAAGTGCTTTTAACAGCTACAATTAAAAATACACCAGTGTCTCCAGAGAAATATATTTTCCTTCCTGCAAGTGCACTTTTCTGCCATTTTCTCACTTTCATTCCTCCCTCATATGACAAAATCCTGAGGTCCAAAATGTACAAATGAACCAGTGGTAGGCCTGACACTCAATATCTGGCAATTCCCACTGAGATAGCAAATGGTACTTCATGTTACCGGGAAGTGAACATTCCTCAGAGGATCCAAGCATATGTCTCACAGATCACACTTGAAATTGAGATTTTTTTCTGCTGCTACACAGAATTTCAGCTTACATAATTTTAAGTCAGATCTCAGTAATTTCAGTTATGAGGTCAAAGGAGTATTAAAAAAAATCCTAATAAGCTTAATCAATATGTTACAAATAATTTTAAAGCAGGGTGGTTTTTTTGCATATATAGTCTACAAAGAAATGTAACATAATGTTATGGTACAAGTGTTCCAAGCAAATCTGTACTCACCTTTCCACATTAAGGCTGACATGAATATTCAGATATTTTATTTGTAATATAACACCTAATTTTTCTCAAAGATTTTACCATATATCATAGGAAGTTAACAGGCAAAAAGAAGATGTTAATAGAGATAGGAGAAACCGCACATGTAGAGATATCAAATCCATTTTTGTACACTGAAAAGGCAATGGTATATGGAGTTGTTGTGCTTAACTGTACTGCACTCTGAGATAGCAAAGAAAAAGTAAAAAATGGTTACTGTGTACTAACAAGGCAACTTTGTTTAAGATGAACTATGTCCTATCTTTTATTTTATTTTGTCCTATCTTTTATTTTTCTACTTCCCTAAAAAATTTCAGCAATTTATACCTGTAACAGCAGAATTTGCTTTATCAAATACTTGAATATCTACAGTTACTTATCCCTACAGGGATATTATCAGTGATTTTTCCATGCTGATCGTTGTTTAGAGACAAACACATAAAGCAGTCTTTAAAGGTTTAAGAGAAAAGCAACTATAGCTGTGTATGAGAAGGGATGTTGAGTGTATTTTTTTAAGAGCTAAAAGAGAATAATTTGAAGTCAATTTAATGTCCCCTACTGTGTCAAGTTGCTTGGATGGTACATTAAGGCTTTGAACTTCTCCGGTCTTCTAATCCTAGTCTTTCTGAATTGAGGGACGCATAAACTGAAAACAAACAGGCTTTTGCAGTACCTGAGGTCACAAGAGAAAAGAGATACAGGTGAAAAGCCTACCAAGGCCAGCAGGTTTGGCCAAGGTATCATTCATAACCCCAGCAGTGCCAAAACCTTGCAAATTAAAGCCTCTGGCTCCTAAATCCTTATTTGTCTGGTGTGGATGGGGTCACCAATACTTCATCTTATGGTGGCAAGTAATCATGAAGACAAAAACGGAGATTTGCATTACAAGAAACATTTGAATTTTAACCAAATTACCTACATTTATAAGATGATTTGAATGTTATGTTGAACATGTTTGATTAGACAAGAAAATCTTATTTAGCTAATTGTTTTTATTTTTGTGAACACAGCACACAAGAGGACAGTAGAAAGTTTCCTCTGGGATCTACACAATAACAGCTCTAGAGCTGTGATATACACGTACTACATTCTTTGCCCAAATGAATGACATAAAGATTGCCTGTCATAAGTGAAGTCAGGGAACATTATATGGAAAAGACATCAGAACAAAGGAGATAATTTGCAGATGATGTTAGTTCTGTGAGAATAAGAGTGTTATTTTATCAGTGCAGAGTCAGAACAATAGAAATAATTTGCAGATAAAGTTTGAAAGAAAAGCAAGGGGGAAAACGGTATTTTTATCACAGATAAAGTCTCAAGTTTGTGATGACTACTTTCCTGAAAGATTAGGATGATTCACTGTGAAAAAAGGAAGCTAAATAAATAATTTGTCTTCACTCAAAAACATGTCAGAGGAAATCCATGGGGATTTGAAATACATTGTTTCATAAGCAGGGGCTACAAATGCATTTTTCTTTTGGGTTTTTGGTTGGTTGGCTGGTTGGTTGGTTGGTTGATTGGCTGGTTGGGGTTTTTTTTGTTGTTGTTTGTTTTCAATTATGTTCTGACTCCTTACATACCTTTTTCTGTATTCTAGGTTCTCTGGGTGCACGCAGTCCCTCATGTAGTAAATACAGTTTTCTTCCATTCCTCTCTTACCTATATTTCCCGAAACTCATCCCAGCCTTCCTCACAGGCTTCTTAGTAGCTTCTGCCCAGCCGTTTGCCAGTGCTGTGCACTGACTGGCCCATGGGCACACACCCATTGCTTACACAGCTGACTTTGGAGCCAAGACTGAAGTTTTTCTGTTAATTTGATTGAATTTGTGTCTCTCTCCCTGTAGTTATAAGAATCTTCAAATCTTTGAGATCAGTGAGTTTGCAAGAGTTTTGTTAAGAATTTCAGTCCATTCTTCTGGGAGTTCCATCACTGGTGTTAGGGAGAGCATCTCAGTTCCCCCAAGCACTGAAGCCAGTCAGACACCACCACAGACACAGCTGCAACAGATATGCTGTCCTGCCAGACTGCACTGATCATGAACAAGCTACTCAACAGGTATTCCCAAAAGCCCCAAGCAGATCACTTGCTTCACCTTATACTTCACTTTCCCCCTCTTCCCAAGCTATTTGTGTTTACCATCTTCAATCCCTCCTAAATAAACTGCCCACTCTAGTTTACCCTTACCTCCCTGGCTCTGGTTTTGCTGACGTTGTACCCCTACTTGGTGGCTCTGATACAGTTGTCCCAGTACTTCCTGCCTTGGCCCTCAGTTCTGTGCAACTGTTGGTTCCCTTCCTTTATCCATGGTGTCCTGCTGTCTCTCATGTGGCCATCTTATGAATGTCACCAAGGGACAGAATAGGTCATGTGCACTGCTCCTATTTGCTGTGAGCACTCTGCAGCTCCTCATGCCATTATCTTGTCTGATGTGCAATAGCTCAGGATCTACACATACATAGCTTAACCTTTGAAGGGGAAGACTTACAGACACACAAACTGACTGTACACGCATATTAAGCTCAAAACCTGGGAATAAAGGCACATTGCCCTGGTAAAATCAAACAGCCATGAATATCCATCTCAGTCCCAAGGGAAATGGAATTTCAAGAATCTCCATAAGAAAAGAGATAAGTGATAGTACCTGATGGGAAGCAGAAAGAGATTTTACTTGGGATATGAGTAGATGAATGAGGTTTTTCTACTACACTAAAGTTAGTGGTTGCAAGAAGCCCACTGCTATGTTGAAAACACAGATTTACTTATTAAATACAAATCTAAAAATTAGATATTGCAGCAAGGCTATGTGAGAAATAGTGAGAATAACAGATTTTTATCTGAATCTTTTGTTAAATGTCAGATATTAGAATACTAGTAAGGAAAATATAAAAGCATCTATACACATCATAGATATCACAGAGACACAGTCAAAGTGC
Organism: Aleadryas rufinucha; assembly: GCA_013397815.1. Classification (NCBI taxonomy): domain Eukaryota; kingdom Metazoa; phylum Chordata; class Aves; order Passeriformes; genus Aleadryas; species Aleadryas rufinucha. The sequence continues at coordinate 274,187 of VZTH01004836.1, forward strand.
TTTTTAACAAACATATACAAGAAGGTATGGAATTGCATGTGTTATCTAGAAAACTTTGAAATTCAGAAAGACCTGCTAACTTACTGGGTATCTCAGGGTGGATCTAACAAGAGAAAACAGAGTCATTGCCAAGGAGTAGGAGGGGGGTTGGGGATTTTTTTCTATTTTTTTTTTTTAAGGACACATCATTAATCAAACCTTTAATGCAAAAGTTCATTAGGTTTCAAGACGTGAAAAAAGCTACCAGGGAGGAGCTACTGTAGGCTTGTTTTTAACTTAAAATGAAATTAACTGGCAGAGCAGAGCTAATTGTGTCATTGTGGGTCATTGTGAAATGATGAGGTTTACTATATAAAAAAAAGATTTGAAGTTCTTGCTCTGACTTAAAAAAGCAGACTAGAAGAGGAATAAAAAACCCCAGAGTAAGATCTCTCAATAAGATTATCTAAAGGATAAATGAGCACATGAGAGAAACAACCTACTGAGAGAAACTACATTGAATACACAACAGCAAACCCCTTTTGAAGTGTAGGTAGGAAAAATAAGAGACTATTCTAACTGTATCAGTAGTTTTTTGTAATGATCTGAAAATGGAAAAAGAATCATTATAAAACTGGAAATGAAAGCAGATAATTAATGATAAGCATAATGGAGAACTCACATGCCCCATATGGATAAAAATCAAAAGACTGGGGTGCAAAACGTCTTTCAATTAGCTAGAGACAAAAGGCAATGAGGGGAAAGTTCATAAATACATTAAGCAGTCATGGGAAGACAAAAGAAAGGGAGAGACCACTATTTAATTGGACAGGAGACATAAAAATGGATGATACACAGAGAAAGTGTTTCACACAACCTCAGGTTTCATATATGGCAGAATTAATTACAAGCAGATACTAAACAAAATGCATTTTAAACAGTAGTCCAGGAAAAGAAAAGAAACTGAAGAATATGTAGGAAAGGTGAACATACAAAGCTTCAGAGAGTGAATTACTCTAGAGAACTTTTCTAACTAGCCAAGGCAGTCTCAACAGAGAGATCCCCTGCAAGTATACAAGAAGAAAGTAGCAGAATATGAAACACACCTCCTCTACCTACTGGGAAAAGGAAAGGCTGAGGAAATAGAAACATATTAATCTAGCTTTGAAAGTCAAAATATTGTAAAATATCAAAAAAAGAAAGCTATAAAAAGAATATAAGACAATGTATAAGCAGACAATAAGAGTTTGCCAAGCATAGTAAAGCCAATGTAATTGCCTGCCACCAGCAAATATAAGAATTACTTTAATACGGTTAGTGATACTGCTGCAAATTTAATGAATGATCTTGTTAATGATAACCTGAATGTAATTACTACTACAGAGAACCATGACTTTGGGGAAAAAAAACATCACAACCATTCCTGCCGTTATCAATTGTCAGTCACCAATTCTGAAGTCACCAAACTTGGAGAACATCTTCAGTGATGGCCCAAACCTGGGACTACAATGTATTTTCAACAATAATTTACACAACTGCAGTGGAACTGCATTCATATCACTCTAGGGGTAAAAAGCATTTTGCCAGACAGCATCGGAATTCAAAATAATTTTGACAAAGTTCAGTTCAAAATTGAGAGGATAAAATTCAACAGAGACCAGGCAAAGTACTGATATTAGAAAGGATAGATCGTGTGCACTAATACAAAAAGAGACTATACAGTCTGGGAAGAACTGGCTGATAGGAAGCTAGGTGTTAACACTGATCACATAGCAATCAGCAAGGCCAATGGCATTTCAGAAAAAGGGAATACTTCTTTCTGGGTTATGTTAGTAGGAGATGCCTTGTGACAGGGTGTCAATCATTTAACTTTCTGAGCTGGTAGAGCCCTCCAGAGGTTATTATATTTTCAAAAGCAGTTCCCTTTCAGAAAACTATAAACTAGAGAAAGAAAAAAAAAAAAGACCAATAACCAAACCCAGCACATTCTAACCAGGATGCAAGATTGAAAGAGTTCTTACTACCAGTGCACTCATATGGCATGGTGTTTCATGTAAACCTCTTATGGGTAACTGCACCATGGCATATTCTGTAAAAAATATCTGTAATTAGCACATAGATTTTCATAGCTACTCCCTTAATACAATACATTCTCTTTTCTTTCTGATACCCCATTAGGCTAATGACCTCAAACTGAAAAAAAGATGCCCGAGTAGAAAATGTAGCACCACTGAAACAAAGTTCAAATTTGGCAAACAAAATAGAAAGTACATTACAATTTATTGCATCATTCTGTTTATCCTTTGAATGATTATCAACATTTATAGTTACTGGAGACACTAAGCAGAACATGCATATTGTAGGGGCTTTTCACCCCTCCAGGCCTCCTGGAGATCTTAAAAAAAAGGCTTATTCTAAATGTTTGTATGCTTCCTCTTCTTTCTGTAGTAAAACAAACATCATGCTTCCTCATCAGAACAAAATGTAAAAATATTAATGATCACTATTGACCATATGATAATATATTATGGTCTAGACTGAGGTATTTGCAAAGGCGAGGGACTTCTCTGTCATAACAGGAGTACAAGTTGGATCTTGGCAATGATGACATGAGCTGTGGTCAACAGCAGCTGTGCAGAGTTTTGTTAGAGTAACTGCTCAGAATATGGGCAGTATGGTCAGAAAAATGTCTACACTCCTTGTCCTTGGGAGGAAAAGCACAGAACAATAATAGGTATATTGAAAGAACAGACTCAGTGTAACAGTGAGGCCCCAGAGAATGAAGCACATGATGCAAATGGTCTGTTCCTGGCCACTAAAGGAGTGCAACTTGGATAGCTCAGCAGAATTGCTTTTATAGCACAATAAAGAAAATAAAAAACACACACCAAACACATAAATCTGGATATATATAATGAAAATTCAAAGGAGAAAACAAGAAAGAATGTAAGATCACAGCCCCTACAAGAATGAGCATGAAAGAAAAGCAGGGAGAGCATTGCTCCAGCAGTGTTAAGGATGCTGCACCTGATTAATGTCCCACACTTCTTCAGTGGAGGAAAGGAAGTGCTATTTGGTTTGATGTTCATCACATTTTGCTTCTGCAACTTAGAAATCATACATGAAGTGTTATCTGTTATTATATACTTATAATGGTAGTTTTAAAGAGTGGCATGTGTATGTGTTTTATTCAGCAACACTCTCCTACACAGTAGCAGGATTGGTACTGCAGTACCAAATCAGAATAAACCCCGATGCAACAGTAGATCATACTTAGACCTGAGCTACTTCAGCATAGACATTTTTTTGTCTATGTTAAAATACAAAAAAGTTTTTAAAAAATTCTTCTATAGCATAATTAGTACTGATAACAGGTATTCACTTATCCTGCCATCCTTCCTACCGTTTTAGAAGTTGAAAGATGCCCATTCAGTTCCACATATGATGTACTAAAATGGTCACATGCAGCAGTGGCAGAACAAGCCTCCATTGGCTGATGTCACCAAATGTCAAGAAACTTGCACTCGAAGCAGCAAGAGTCAAGAAGATACAGTTCTACAGGGTGACAGATCCTCTTTCAGATTGCACTAGGACTAAATTTGTTTGCTATAAAAAAATATAAGCTATTTGATAAAGAAAAGTTAAATTCATAGACTGGTACAAATTTTCCAAATTATCAGTCCTCTCTTACTTGAATGACTGAGCCAAAATAAAATGCTATTTATTTTCTCTAGGCTGCATATCACATCTGGAGTCTTCTCCATAAGGTTTAGTCTGTAAGTATGCACCCACGCAGGAGAGAATGGAAGAACCCTGCAATTAGAGCCCTATGCAAACCACCCAAATTTTAGGCCTGAGTGTAGACTATTTACCTAGCTGTATCTCCTTTGAAACAGGTGAGCAGAGGGAACCTAGGGAGGAATGGGGGCAGGATTGAAGTCTGTTTTCAGCCTTGCTGGCTAGAACAGCTGCGCCACTGCAGAGAGATACTAATTTCCAGCAGTAAATTACTATTCCCCCAGAGCAAGGAAGAAGCAGAACAGAAAATGTGATTCAGAGGAAAATCTGAGTCACCCTACTTCCCCAGGGTGGCATTACAATGATGCAGTTCACAAACCACCTCTTGCTGAAGGCTATGCCAATAGGCACAATCTCATCCTAAATAAAGAACAGGACAGGTGTATCAGCAACTTACAGTTTCCAAAAGTAAGCTTTATATGCTGATGTTTAAGGCTTAGGGGAAGATCAAGAATCTAGGAAGCTATGAGACAGAGCACTTGCTATGTTCTCATACTAAAATATCTGTGTCACATGCCTTGTGTCTTTTCATAGCACAGAAAGTCCCCTCTGTAGAATAAAAACCCAGATGGATCATTTTATAATGATTAGGCATCACTGTTTAAATGTAGACACCATGAATCACTCTGCAACAGCTGTCAGCAATTTGCCTTGGAAATAAAAGCAATCATCTACCAAGTTGAAAGAGCTACTTTATGGGAAAGGGATGGGAAGCATGTGTTCAATAAAAAGAGAAAGACACAAAAATCCAGAAAAGCAAAATGATTTAGTTTTGACGAAGTATTCTGTAGTAGTTATAGACTATCATAATTTAGATGGCTCTGGAGTCATGTGGTCCAACCACAGGGCCAGTGCTGAATATTGATATTCATCATCTAAATGTGATTTAACATCACTGACGTATCCATGTATTTTATTATCAGAAATAAAAGAAAGGTGCATTAGTATTAACTACTTGGTAACAAGATTGGTTTGACTTTTAACAATAAACACCCTGTAGTTAAAAAGATGTGGGGTTTTTTTGAGCCTAGATTTGTATGTGTAAAGAATTTTCCTGCTGTATATGACAAAATAAGAGTGATCTTACTTTACCAGATTTTCTGTTAGAAAAATGGAATAAGCATAGAGGAGGAAATAAAACTGGTAGACAAAAACTGAAAAACCCTACTGTTCACATTGGTAACCATTATATTAGCAGTGTTGTAAAACTATTATGGAAAGATTCAGCTATTTCTGTTACGAGCCCTTTTTGTGCACATGCTGCCATTTTGAATTTCTACAACAGTGTCTCATAACCCACGTTCCCTTCAAAGGCTCAGAAGCAGAAGTATACATGCCCAGGAAGAAATGATGAGAATCTAAGACAGTAAAATCCCTTAACTGAGCAATGTGATCTCAGCACCAATAGCAACTGCCACTGATAGCACAAGCTTGATGGGTAAGAAGTGAGGGAACCATTTTTATCATTTCTATACCAGCCTAGGGTTGCCTTTATCCAAGAAGCAGGAAAACAGGTCTCTTCCAAAGTCTTCTTCAGCAGAAGATATTTTGCTATTACACCTCTCCCTTCCCACGAATGTGATCCAGTTATTAGTTTAGAGCAAAGGCTGGAGTGTAAAGAATGAAAAAAGTCACAGGGGTACCTATCTAAAACACAGGAGGAAATATAATTCTGTATCTCTGTTAGCTGGACATTTAGTTGGGAATTTGGACAATAGAAATATATAATTTTCTGCCCTGTAGTGCCTTGTTTATGTGTATTAACCTCTGATGAAAATGCAAACACTGCTGCGAGATTTGGATACTTCATCTTACCACAGTACATTACTGGAAAAAAGGAGGGATGATGCCACAGGAGTCTACTGTCTGAGATCATACGTATAGTCTGAGCACTTGTTACTTGCATCAGTCACTGTAGAAACAGTGGTACTTGCTAAGCTATTTCACTGATCTCTGAAATATCCCAGTGTATTCCTAAAGTCATAACATGAAACATCGAGCTTACCTTTGTTCAAGGAAATTGTAACTCTCTGAAAGTATTGACCTTCTAATAGGGCCCACCTACAGCACATAACAGTGCTAAGGCTGTGTTTATCTGACTTTTGATGAAGAGAAATCACATCCATTTTTAGAACCCTGCTGTGATAATTTAAGCTCAAAATATCTAGCCCCATTATGAATACAACATTTTTCTATTGCTATATATTTTTGTGGACATTTTTATTATCTGTGAATGTGATGTTTAACGTAAAAATGAAAAAAGGGAGAGGAGCAATGTATTCTGCAAGACTAATGGACAGCTAAACATAATTCATTAGGTGAGACGGGCAGTGTACAAAATGAGAAGTTAAATCATGCAGAAATGACCTTAGACTGAGCAGCTTTTCTGAGCTAATGTACTGAATTTTGAATTTACTTTGTGAAGGGGTCCTTTTTTATAATGCAATAAACACTATAGAGGGGGATTCATATAATCAAATGCAGATGACTGGATTAAATTTCACATAAGATAGTTGTCTCACAGTGAAGAGAGAAAAGCAGCCACTTAAAGGGCACAATTGATTCACATACCTGAAAGAAGGCAGACCTAAACCCACTTATTTCTCAGTATTCATCATAAAAGAAGAAAGAAATGATCAGTTCAATATGTAGACATCTATATTATACCAGTATTGGATGAAATTAATTCCATCCAGAAGGACTGAGAAATTCTGGTCTTTATAGTCAGCTTCAGGCATCCAGTTTAAATCTCATCCAGGGATTTAATTTTAGAACTGGAGGATGAGGAACATACCAGATAAAATAACAAGCCTTACCTCCTACCTCCTTCTCTAAAAATATACAGTTTGTCTTCCATTTGCAATATACCTCAAAATGAGCTGACTACTGAATCATTTAAGGTAAACAGTTTTTCTAAGGAATTTCTTCATTTTGGGTTCTTTTCAATCACAAAGAGCACTTTTATCTATCTTGCACAATCTTCCTCAATAGAATTCAAGGAAAACCTGTGACTCTATATAATGTTGCAATTTTTTTCTTTTAAGAAAATACTAGAAAAATATTAGGGAATACTACTTTTTTCACTTTCTCTCTTAGAGCATTATTCTCAACTTCAGTCTTATTTAGTATCTGGCTAAGTTTACTTGGCTGGCAGCACGAAGTGTGTCTAGGGAAGTAAACACAGTAATAGCATCAGCCCTGCCCTGCTTGGGAATTGCACAGCATCTCTCCATATAGATCCATAGTTTTCTAGCAGTGCTCACTTTGGTTTATATTTTAGAAACCAGCAAGACCTGAAATAGCTGAATACTGTGTTAGTAAACACAGGTGTTCAGCTGGGACCCTGTGTTGTGGGGTTGTGTTGTTGCTACAAATTGACTTAAAATGCATGAGGCATAGTTTTTAAACAGCAAATATCAAATAAGTTCTGAAACTATGAAAGATGAAGCTTTCAGAATATAAGATATTATTCATCTGTCAAAAGCAGCTTCATATCCGTTCTTTTCTTCAAAGAAAGTGTCATGCTACCCATAAAGTATAAGGCATAATGCAGTAGTTCAGCTGCAACAAAAGAAAAAAACTCCGAATAATTTGAATTAAAAGTACCTTTCTGCAAATGAAGAAGAAAAAGAATAATTTGGCATACTACTTTATGTCCTGGTCATAGTTATTCTAATTAAGCTTATTGGCTCCTGTCTTTTCCAAGAAATATGTATTATTATTTATATGTTTTTTTAAAAATATTAATTTCATTCCAATGACTGTTCTTATGCTACTTAATATACCAGCACTAAAACGGCTATGAAATGTCTGAGTCTGCTGAGAACTAGTGACAAAATGCAACACGAGCTTCAAGTCTTTGCCAAGACACAGTGGCATGAAAACAGAGTAGGCTGAGGACAAGACTGCTGAGTTCCTGTGCCAGCATCCTTGCTGCTTTCCTCTTCAGTCTCCATCAAGTTAATATTTTCTTCTGACTTTTCTATTTTGAAGCGTTGAGATAATAATGATTAGGTCATTAGGTCATCTTAATAAAGACCACTGAGATATACAGAAAGCAAACTAAGGAAATGCAGGTCATTTTAATAAAACAGAAATAGATGCACATATCTGGAATAAGTTCCTTATTCATCATATCTGCTAAAAAACCTATAATGATAGAAAAGTTAAATTTCTGTAACAAATTTCACTGAAATACGAAAAATAAAATGTGCTGTTATAAAATCACCACATTAGGGGCCATTCTGAAAATGTCTTCAATGGCTTCATTTATTTCAGAGAAATTAACAAAAGCAAATTTTCCTTCTGCTTCTCCTTGCTCTTCTGCTTTTTTTTCTTGCCTTTTGTTTGTTTTGTTTGAGATTCACTAGCGCTACACGTGAACCTGGGTCTAGCTGTCCAGCCTTTTGTTACAGATTACTCCAAGTCAGTCAGTGGGTTTAGCATAGGGAAATCTACAACCTCTGGGTCCTTAACATGGATTAAACCATGTTATTAAAATATGGTTATTAAACAGTAGACTATAATGGAAACAACTTGCTTGATTTCCAGTGCCTACTAATTAAAATCCTCTTAAGCATTCCAAAGTTTTGTTTTCCTCATACTGTACATTTTCTTCTCCATGAAGGCACCACAACTAAAATTCCATAGCTTCACAGATAACCAGAGCACAATTAAAATTGCATATTCCCTGTAAACAACCACTTGCAAAGGCATTTAGTCGTAATTCTAAAGTTAACAGTTTACTGTCTCCATTAAATATAAAAAGCTAAAGTTTTGCTACAAATGTCTGTCTTAAGAAGATCTAAGGAAGACAAGCACGGTATGTGTTATGTAAAAGCATGTAAGAGCAGTGTGTACAGGTTTGAAAGCAAACCAGTGAGAGACTCCAAGTCAGAAATACAATTTAATAGGGAAAAGGTNACGTTATTAAAGGGAAAGCTGGCTTTAAAACTGGAGTTCATCAATATTCACCCTTTCAAGACTTATCACTAGTACATAAGTGACCTTGAAATAGGTTGTGCATCTTCAGTGTAGGATGCATAACAAGTCACGGTCAATTAATACACAACAGAGCCCATAATCATAGAGATTATTGCCTGATCTGGAGAAAACATAGTCAAGGGCATTACTGCCTAATTTAGCTTCACAGTCAAATTGATAACTTCAGGATCCCAGTACTCAGAGACCATAGAAATGAGCACTCTGGAAACACACACATCTCTAATAAACATTGATGCTCTCTAATTATGTTTAAAGATGATCTGTAAAACTTTAATAAAATAAATATCGAAATCATAAACAGCATTTCATAACGTTGCTAACACAAAATTACACGGCCCAGAACTTTTCCCCTACTGCTATTTCCCAATAGAAAGCTGTCACCCAAGACAAAGAGTTTAACTCAGGGTTTCTGCAGGGGCACTGCCTAAGATTAGTGTCCAGGTCCTCACTGGAATAGGCCACTGCATGGATCAGACCAGGCAACCATTACAAATATTCCTACAGCTCTTCAGAGCTGCAGATTAAGCAAGGACCATGCATTGCACCCCTCTTCAGTATCCCGCTTTGATCAACTCAACCAAAGAAAAGACAACAGGGGCTAGATAAAGAGGACAACCTAAAAATAGGAAGAAAATACGAGGCTATATTTTTTTAAATTTAGACTGTGTAAGAGTGTATCAGTTTTAATGTTTATACTTTGTTTCTGTAGAGGCCCTGAACATAATTAAAACTCAGCTCACTAATATCCACTTTAATTTTTGTGGATGGTTTTTCACAGCAAAGATGACCCGCCCCCACCCCCCCCCCCCAGCCAAAAAAAAAAAGTCAGATGAAAAACTTTGGTACCAAATGATAATTGATTGTTTTTTAAGTTAGAAATGAGTTTTCCATATGTCCTGAAGCAGATGAAAATAACTGAATAATAAATAAGAATGTTTTATACTTGCAGTATTTGGAGCCTTTAATCTGAGGATTTTAATAGGGCTATGAGAAGTATTTCCTAATTAACCTTCACTTTACTATGAACAAGACAAATCCTTGTAACTTTCCTTTTATCTCAGACAAAAAATAAGAGAAAAAAAGAAAGGAAATTGTGTGATTTTTTTTTTTTTTATTTTGTGCCCCCATGCCAGCTAATAATCAATAATGCAAAGCATTTCTTTAAGGTATAACACCTCATTGTCATTCTTCTCACATGTAAGTCTCACAGTGAAGCAATGTTCTAAATTCTAGTTAGCTGTCCTACCTGGAGGCAAGGGTCAAAGTTCAAATACTAGTGGTACTCCGGTTAGTAAAGCAGTGAGGAGCCAATATAAGCTGGGGATAAACTGATTCTCACTGTTGCACCTCAAGACACTGAGCTACAGAAATACGAAGAATGCCTCTTCAGACAACCATCCAGAAGAAAAGATGCTGAGGTGAGTATTTCCTTGTTCCCAAGGAAATCACCACTGCTGACATCACAGGCTCAATGGCAGGTACATCAAGACACGTGAAAAGTAACCTGACTCTTTCAGGCTGAGGAGGAAATTCCCTGTCCTAAAAAAAGGACAAGTGGGTAAACCAGATTGCTGGCACCATCATCCTCACCTTCCCCAGCGATACTAGGGATGAAGCAAAGCAAAGACATCTGACAGCAAATACATTCTACTCAAATTAGTGCCTTGTTTGGAATGCTGTGAAACTGCTTTTTCCAGCAAAAAGACTATTCCAGGAAAAAAACCCCAAACAAAAACCACCAAACAAAAAGCACCTGAAAACCCCAACACAAACAATCACCACCACCATCCCCATCCTCACAGCCTGACTCAGCTCTTCTGTGCTGTTAATCCAATTGCTTTACTGCACTATTACTTTCCAGTGTAACTTCTCTCACTCAAGGCAGGCTGAATTGACAGAAATGAATTCAAATTCTGATGTTGCAGCATTCATGTCAGTCACATTCAATAGGTATCGATTCCTCCCTCTCACTTTTTCACAAACTGCTGAAGTAGGATAGGGGTTGAGGAAAGAATAAAGGAATTTTGGAGATTATCTGAGATAAAACTCTTTTTTTGTCTGGGACAGGAAAGGGGAAAGTCAGCTTGATCACTGAAAATGCTGACTGAAAATTTCTGTGTCAGGTCTCACACTGATGACAGTGAAAAGTAGGAAACAACATGGGTTGTCATGTACCCTGTCATCACAGAGTAAATTATGAAATTAGATGCTTGAGTTTCAAAACTTATTACAGGAAACAGTAAAGGGAATTTTGTAAAAACCAAGCATAACCTATATGAAAAGCTTAAAAACCCTAACAGGTTTAATTCATACCATCTAAACAGTAATCTGAACAACATGTGTCTATGTATGCAAAATGCACATGCACATGACACGTACAAATATATATCCCTGACTCTAAGCTAAAAATAAAATTTCATGGAAGAAGTAGTAATCATCCTATTTATTTAAAAATTGACTTAGAACACAATACCAACCTTATTAAAATTCTGTATTTGTTTATCAGAAATAGTTGTGTTGAATACTGAGAAATGAAGACTGACAGATCCAAACCCAAATTATTATATCATTCCATGCATTACCCCACAAAACTCAAATATTTTCTGCAATTTATTTGCTAATCTCTTGAATTTTATTTGCTTTGATGATTAGCTACTTGAAGAAAGATCATCTTATTACAAGATCAGAAATCATATCCAAGTGCTGTTTGTTTTTAAGTCTGAAGCCTAAACAATTACCTTCCTACAATATTTGTTCCTCAGTCTAAGGTTCAACACTGCATTTGCCAGTACACACATGCTGGTTATCAAGTTTGGTGTTTCCATATTGAAATTATTATAACTGAGATACTCTTGCCTTCTAACATAGAATCCCAGAATCATTTATGTAGGAAAAGACCCTGAAGACAATTGAGTCCAACCACAAACCTAACACTGCAATTCCCTAGCCATTTCCTTAAGTGCCACATATAAACATCTTTTAAATACCTCCAGGGATGGTGACACAACCACTTCCCTGGGAAGCCTCTTCCAATGCTTGACCACTCTCTTGATGAAGAAATTTTTCCTAATATCCAATCTTAATCTCCCCTAGTGCAACTCTTGTCCTATCACTTGCTGCTTGGAAGGAGACAGATCCTCACCTGGCTAACACCTCCTTTCAGGCAGTTGTAGAGAGTGATAAGGTTCTCCCTGAGCCTCCTTTTCTCCAGGCTAAAACCCCCCAGCTACCTCAGTCACTCCTCATCAGACTAGTATTCTAGATCCTTCACCAGCTCCGTTGCCCTTCTCTGGACTTGCTCCAGCACCTCAATGTCTTCCTTGTAGTGAGGGGACCAAAACTGAACACAGGATTCCAGGTTCAGCCTCAGCAGTGCCAAGTACTGTCCCAGAACTGCTGGCCACACTGTTGCTGATACAGGCCAGGATGCCATTGGCCTGCTCAGCCACCTGGGCACACGCTGGCTCATGGTCAGCTGCTGTCACCAGCATCCCCATGTCCTTTCCCACTGGGCAGCTTTCCAGCCACTTTGTCCCCAGCCTGTAGCACTGAAGGGGGTTGTTGTGACCAAAATGGAAGATCCAGCACTTTGCCTTGTTGGACTTCATACAATTGGCCTCAGCCCATCTTGCATTCTCTTCATTTTCTCCGCCCATTATGAGTGAGGTACTCTTCTGTTAACTTTATCTGTGGCTCCTTAATGATTAGGGAATGGATTGTTACACAGAGTGATCACATAATCCCAGCTCACTTTGGAAATAAGGCCACAAAAACAAGGTTACAAGACAAAACAGGTGAGGACAAACAGAACACAGAGCTGAAGAACATAATTCAAGGCAACTGGATTATCAATATAAATGTACTCTGAAGACAGATTCACAGCTAGGTACTATTGCACAGCATGACTGTATCAAAGCAAGATGTCATTAAGGCACCCTCATTAACAGTGCCTGCCATGGACAGGTAGAGTGCAACTCATCAGAACTGTGACTCTTATCACCCAGAAGTGGGAATGTAAGAGCTGGAATGGTTCACTGCATAAAAAATATTTACCATGTAATCAGTCAGGACAGAGATGACTTGGAATGTGTTAATGGGACAGGAGGATGGCTGACTGTCTGGTACCTGCAGTGGATGAGATTTATCTCATACTTATCTCTGAGAAACAGCAGAATTTGCACTGTCTTTTTGCTACAAGTGCCTCAACACCTGCTGTGACTCAGGAGCCCATGCAGCCCAGGAGCAGGCTGTTTCAAAAGCGTTTGGCACTTCATTGTGCTGCCTCCCACCTGATCTAGCTCGGCTTTGCTTGTGACTCATTTAGCCTGCTAATCTCAGGAGAGGCAAGGTTTCATCTCATGCATTCCTGTTACTCTGGTGCTAGTCAACTTATGATGGATTCTAGTATATTATGAGACACTGCTGATTGGATCAGATGAGCTCAATTTCTTAACCACCTTCATATGTCAATTTTTCAGAGACACAGGTATTTACATTATTCCACCTGTTCTACATCTTGAGTTGAAATAAGCCAGACAGCTTTGAACTGACTTTCCTCTCAGAACACTGGAAGTATGCAATTCAGCAGAGAGGGTTTAACCCCCCCCTTTATATCTTTATCACCTCTGGATCATCTCTACTTTGTTAAGATGTTCATATAAAAAACATATATAATCTCATGACTTCATCATAATTTTTTCAATACTACACTTTAGAAATGCAGTGTGCTGTAATTTTATATTAGCTAGTCTGTCTGTTTTGATATCTGAGGCTAAAATGAGGAAACCTCAGAAAAAAAAGATTCAGAGTATAAGGCCTTCCATCAATACTTGATATGTTATCTGTTGTCTCTTTCCTGTCTGTAAACTTTGCTAGTATTTCTGAAGTTCATGCTATAGGCACTTCTTTTTTTTGGCATGATTCTCTATAAACATTTGCAATCCAGAATAGACTGTCAGATTATCCTGAAGTAACAGTGACAAGTAGACATGTCTACTGGAATAAAATGTGATGCTACAACCCAATAAATACATTCTTCCATTCAGTGTGGATTATCAGGCCGGACACATTCACTAAAATCTGACCAGAATTACATCACACATCAGGTTAGCTCATGATGTGTGGGGAGTAACCATGACACTGTCTGCTCTAATCTGTGTAAACCTTGCTTAACATTACATGTAAAACACTAAAAAAGTGTGTAAAACACACTTCCAAGTAACAGACTGGAAGAAACAAATTTTTTCCTTTGGGGAGTGCCTTTAGTGTCCGAATTTCCAAAATGTCTAAAAGCATTGTGTCTGAAATTGAAAATTACCATTTAAGTTTCCACTAGATAATATTTTTGCTTTCTTTGCTACAATTTACTTTCAAGATTTATACTGCAGATAACAGTCAGGACAGACTACATAGTTCATTGCTATGACCAGTAATAACGGATGTTGCACAAGCTGATTTTCTTCTTACTCATCACAGACATCTGGAATGGTTAATATTTGAAGTACAAGACATATGATAACCCTTTTGAAAAACAAACAAACAAACAACAACCAAAAAAACCAACCAACCAACCAACCAACCAACCAACCAACCAACCAACCAACCAACCAAAAGAAGACCTGTCCTATTTTGAAGAGGAGCTGTATCAAAATAGTCAACAGTCTGCTTTTACTTACAGATATGTATTTGGAGTGTGCAAACAGAAACTGGATTATTCTTCAGATATTCTCTGTGGACTGCTCAGGTAAGTGCTACACAATTATATCTGTGCATGCCTCTTAAAAACACAAATGTTGGTGTGATTTCAAGCTATTAATTTGTTTATACAGCTATATTATGGAATAAATGATCAGAATAATAAGAACACTTTAAAGAACAAGGAACAACCTTTATTACCTGAGAGTTTACCACTTCCCCCTATACAGAACTCTGTTCAAATCAAGATATATTCATACAATATTTTTAATTTTATCTAAGGCTAACTTTCTTCAACAAGGAACAGCAAAGATAGTTAGGATATAGAATATAATCTTTTCAGAATAATGCTGTGGCAAAACATTCAGCCTTCTTTGAGGTCATGTTAAGGAGATCTGTCAGAATGGTGTAGCTTTGGTTTTTTGTGCCATCCTTGAATACCAGTTCACAACAGAAATGAAAATTTCCAAATGGTTGAAAATACTCATACTGTAAATGCATATTGTTTTATATGAGACATATAAATCTAAACCGTATTTTCTTTCTGACTTCCTTGTAAGTAGTTACAGAACACTTGTCAGAGAAAGAGCAACTAGAGCTTAAGCATTTTGAGATGTTTGCTTCGAAACTAATTACTAGCTTTCTACCTTAAAACATCAGAGGCAAAATTTTAACTACCATGTTAATAGCTACTTTATCAGATGAGATTGCAACTAAACATTTTCAGAATATGCTGCCACTGTTCTTCCATTGAAACAAACCATTTTGAAAGATACACTGGTCCCTAATCAATCAAATTCCTCTTATTAATTAGAACTAAGATTTTAACAGATGTCCACATATTCCTGGCAGGCACTTCACAATCTATAGTTTAAAGCATTTTGCACAATTAATTAATTGTCTTTTTCATGTTTATAACACGGAATACAAGCTTAAAGACCACAGGGAAATGATAATTAAATGAAGTGTACAATTATTAGTCTCTGTTGTACTGGCTATTTGCAAGAATGCAATCTCAACCCGACAGGGTTAGATGAAATCGTAAAACACCTGTCTGCACTTTTAGCCTTGATGAGACTGTGACATTTATGTTCTCTTGTAACATAAACTTCTCTTCGCTGATCATGAACAACCAACTGAGAAAATATGTTTTGGATTTGCACAACAGATATTGAAGTAATATAGCAGAAGGTTGTGTGGAAAACACAAAAAAGAGATGTTATTTATGATCTCCCTCACGGCTGGCCAACTTTTCTCTCTTATTGGAGCACCTATTAGTATGTTTTCTCCCGAGGACACTTCTCTCAAACAAATCCTCTCCTAATATCTGTTTTTTCTGCTTCAAAATATCAAGTTTACACTATTTTTTTTCCTTTTATGTCACATAAATTCATTTTTCAAAATAAAAAAAAAGAAAAGTGGTAACAGGAAAAAACTTTAAAATCTGATTTGTACTTCAGTTGAAAGCAGACACTTTGTGGACTCCTAGTGCATCTCTACACAATAGATAGGTAATATACAGTGGCCTAGAAAGCAAAGAAAATATTTGCCTTTGTTGACAGTGAAATAACAAGGCCTTTTTTTTAGTTTGTTTGCTTCCAGATTCAGTCACCTGCTTAGAATGGCTCAGTCTATTCCTGATTTCCCTGATCCATCGAGATCCACTGTACCATCCTGGCACCACAAAAGTTTTAAAATGATGGTGAACTTAAACCAGATTATTTTATATTGTTTAAGAATGGAACTAAGAAGCTGAACCTTGATTTCCAGTGACAGCTCCTATACTCTTCACACATGGAGAGAGTAACAAGCAGCACATCCGAACAGTTTGAAATATGCGTTAAACCTTCCTCAAGAGTTACACCTGGTAAGAGGGCAACATGCCCAAGGTAAGCACTGTCAGCTTTTGGTAAATATTTTATTATTCAAGCTGGATTCTTTTTTGTGTGCTTTCCCTCTACTAGTGTAGCCAGTCTTACTAGCCACTTTTTTATTCAACTTCACTTCTTCTAAATGACATGCCATCTCTACTGCATATTGCCCAATTATTAAATAATTTCTTATATATCTTTCTGTCTTACAGAGAATACTCACATTTTCAGAACTAATCAGTTTGAATCTCATCTTTGCAGTTTAAGAATACTAGTTTGCTGCTGTTTGAAATAAATGAGCAATGCATCAAATTTATTTTACAGTACAAATTTATTTTACAGTATTTTATTGGAAATGTAGATTTCCTGCTCCACAAAAGACTGGGAAAAGTCAAGTCCCATGCAAAAAGATTCCCAACACAATTTCTGCCACACACAACAGATGGTGGTAGCCAATGCACAGGGTGGTTGGAGAGCACAGAAATGAACATTGCAGAAGTAATCACTCAGGTAGAAGCACACGTTGGAAAGTTGGTTTTCTTTTGTTTGAGTATTATTTCTAATTTAAATTAACATATACATTTATGAAGTCTTTGTACAGATATTACTAAGCATGGTTAAGGATAAAAGACCTCAAATCTGATCTCGAGACTTGTTTTTTGCAGCACTTGCAATACAAAAAGATTAAGACCAGGGTTTATAATTAATATAATAACTAATAATAATAATAATAAGATATTAAAGAAACTACCTAAAAAATTTACTACCACTGAACACAAGATCTGAAGTGTGAATAGCCAACCTACTAGTAGTGACAATTACAGGCAACATAAAAATAATTTTTAGCATTTTATAATGCTGAAGTGTTTACAGTGCATTGCACAGTATAAATATAATGCCACAGTGACAAAATTTGCAACAGCCAGAACTGCTGCCATGGTAAGTATTACCAAATGGTGAAGAACGCTGGAGAGACTCGTCATGTCTGAATTGCAGTAGAAAGTACAGCCAGGAAATGCCTTCAATTACTTATCCAATGTAAGGCTGGGCAAGGAGCTGGAAAATGTGTGCCTGGATAATATCTCTAGACTCACTCTCCAAATGTGGTAAGTCCTTTCACACTTCCACTGACTTCCACATGAACAGGAGGCTCTCAGCCCCTGAGGAGCTGCATTGCCATTGCCATGACTGAGCTCACGCATACAAATTAACAATGAGCATTTGGACCTGCCTAAAGCAGTTTAATTGGATTTAATGGGACAACTCATATGCACCTAAGGATTTGGGTCTAATTCAGTAAATAAGGATTCCTAAGTGAAATTATCACACTAGAAGTAAGAAACCTGTCAAAGAAGAGGTTTACCTAAATCAATATGAGGCCTACAACAAAATAGCTGGTGACTAAAAAGCACTAGGACAATTGGTTCCTGTTCTGAAGCACGAATGTAAGGCTGTTCCTTGGATAAAGCAACGCCTGTTCCTTTGTTTTTTTAACTGACAAAATAAAATATAGCAGTAAGGATTTAAAAATCACTTGTATTGATTAAACAATTGTGGCACTTCTGAGCTATTATTATTCATTTAGTTCATAAATTTCAGCACAGTTCTGCTGAGTCATACAAATGGAAAACCTGGCCAACTGGGTGGATATATGACTCAGTTAGTATACTGAGACAAAACATCCTGTTATGTTTCTGCAACATAGCTTAGCTTATTGATTTGAGTACATGGATTGTGCAATTCATATAGGAGAAACAAAGACAGCACTATTACTTGGGACAGCACACAGGCGCACAGGGGCAGTAGGTAAATGGCCTGAAAGACTAATTACAAGAGACACATGACCCAAACTGTGCCTATGGAAAAGAACACTAATGTCACCTACAGCAGTCTGAAAAAAACATCTTTAGTCATTTTATACCTATTCTACCTTTATTAGACATGCCTGTTTTTAAATGGGCAGCCTGGAACAACAACAACATCAATACACAAATATATCCACCAATGAATTAGATCCCACTTGGATACATACAGTCATACATGGTGAACTTCATACACTATTTACGCATATATACAACTAACCGACTTGTTATACTGTAGGATCACACAAAAGGGGAATCCTTCATCATCACTGACAATGTACATGTGCAGATAGGAAATACTGCATCTTTCTCTTTGATCAGCCTGTGAGATTTGTGCTCATTCTTTTAAAAGGAGTGACAGTCATCTCCTAAGAGGTAGCAGAAACTGCACATTTCTTTGGGAAATGCAGCAGTCTCAGTTACTGCATGCCAAAGACAAGGAAACACACCCTCATCCTTCAGTTCAAAGAGAACCTGAATGATTGCTAAGAGCAGCAAAGGTCTGTGAGCAGAAGAGCAGGAGATATTGCCAAGGACCAATAATCATAGCAGCGAGAAGATGACTGAAAGCAAAGGTCATCCTGCAACGTCACAGGGAGAAGAAGGTCACTGATTTATAAACCTTGTATTTCCATTCTGCTCAATCTGGCCACTTGGAGTTTTCTATTGCTTTTATTAATTATTCCACTTCATAGCATAAGAGAATCTGGCTTCTTGAACTTCAAAGCCATTTGGATCCTCTTTGGAAAGCTCTTTATTAGGAAAATGTTCAGGCCCCACTGCCTCAAAGCTCTGGCAGTTTTGGGTCTCTCTCACAGCTCTCAGTTCTCAATGAAAGCTTAATAGAAAGTAGAGTTTTCCACAAGGAAGATATTGTCTTTTACAAACTATAGAGTAGAACCATTGGCAAGTACAACATAACGGGCTCACTTGAGTATGTACTGTATCTCCTACAGATTTGATTTACTCAGCCATGTGATTCTCCATTCATGTAGCTACTCTCAAAAAGGAAAGAGGTGCAGTAGTATCGATGAAACAAAAAGTCCAGGCAAAGAAAGCATAGCAAGTGTATCAGCAGTAAACCAACTGTGAAGCACTGAAGCTGGAGTCCAAGCTGGGATAACTAATAACATGCTACCTTTAAATATAGATTCCTGTAACTGTGCCAGCCATCTGTGAAGTTGCACAGCTAGAACTGTACTTTACTGTTTTAGATGCAGTTTTTGATACAAATTTTCATTTGTAGTATTTGGTCTTTACCCTCACACTTTTCATTTGAAGGCAAGTCAAGCTGAAACCATTTGAAGTGTACCCAGTAAAGGCTGCCATAGCTAGCCTTAATCTCCAAACATATACTTTTTTAAAAAAATCAATTTTCTAAAGAATATTACTATGATCAAAGAGTTCAGGTTCCTCATCAGCCTTAGATGGTATGAATTATCACCATAAATCTTAAGTGAATTGTATTATGTTGATGATTATTTGATGAGTCCTCTTACTCTCTTCCAGTGTAAAATGTCCTGCAAATACAAAGCACTATCTAAGAATGCTGCACATGTGTAATTCTATGCTTTTGGAAGCTGTCAATTTAACACTAACATACTGGCAAGCATAACACAAAATGGAGGAGAAATATATCCTTTCAGAGACAAATTCTTTTGATCTCAGTAAAGAAAATTTCCTGTCAGATTAATGCTGTAGAAAACAGAATATTTGGTCCACTGTTTTAAAGATTGCTTATTTGATTGAAAAAAGGGAAATAAAGCAATTTCCTAGTACTGGGGCTTGAGATTTTCAAAGCAGATATAGCTAAACATTCTATAAAGGAATATGTGCAGACAAGTCCCCCTGCCCAAACTTAAAAAAAAGCAAATTGTTTGACTGAAAAAAGATTCTCTATGAAAACTAAATAGGATATTTGTATAAATGAATATTAAAAACATTCAAACTGTATAATACAATGAATTGGTAACTGACATATTAGTAGAACAAATAAAATATTAGGCTGGATCAACAGTTTTCTGACTTTACTAATAAGAAATTTCTCATTTAAGTTCACAATTTTGAAGAGTCTTTTCCAAAAATATTCATGATTTATTCTTCTACAGTAGCTGTGCAATTTGGGAATGAAATTGATGAAAATTAACTTTTACAGATTTCTGGGATTTTCTCCAGAAACTGAACAGGTATTTAAAAGTTTTATACTGGGGATGAACATGAATTTACTCTGCCGCTGATTGTACGGAGTCATTTTGAGTAAGGAACACAATGGCATTCAATTTTGTTCACCTACAAAAAGGCAGATTCTTCACAGCTCTTGATGCTACTGGTCAACAATAGGAGCAGTGGTGGCAGCTACGACATCCTCAACCATATGTCAAAACTCAGCTCATTTTCATGAACGGCCAGTATTCTATACTGTCACAGGATCATGAAGAGGCAGAAAGCTCCTGTGACTAATTTTTCTACTTTTTTTTTCTTTTTTACTTTACTTTTTTTTTTTCCTTAGGGACTAAATATTGCTTCAACAGATGACAGAAAATATGGCAGCGTTTTCATTTACTGTTTGTGACTCTGCTGGCTGTGAATGGGATCTGAATTGGTAGATTTGCTAAATGGATGGCAAGCTGTTTTCCTGAGTTGACAGTAGTTGTACAAAGCAACTTGTCTGTTAAAGAATAAAGCTAAATTAATGAAAGATTTGTGGATATTTCTTCCCAATTTTATGTAATAATCTGTCTAGATTTCCTCATGCCAGTCTACCCACGCTACATCAACAACAATAAAGGTTTTGTCCCTACACATCTTTCAATTAGCAAATCTTGAAAAATATCACATTTTATTAGGCAGAGAAACCATAAGGCAAAATGCCCTCTTTTCTCTGAATTTATAAGCTTTCAATACAATAGACACCATAAAGCTTTAAGATTTTGACTCTATCTCCCAAATCTTATAAATAGAGAACATATTCTGCTTGCTCATTACAAATTCTCTGAGCATTGGGACCAATTATGTGCATCACATATAAAGAATGGTGGATGTATTGTTCTTCAGAAGATGCAGATGCACTTGTTTACAAACTTCTGAATGGAAAAGTTTAGGTATTCCTCTATAATTCAAGAGTGTCTTATTGAGAAATGCAAAGCCCTCAAGCAGATGTATAGATATTGATTGCTACCATAAGAAAACTATATTGTAATGCCATACAGTTTTTACAAAGCCCCTTTAGCAGGTTAATATGTCAAAGTAATGTATAACAAAATTTAAAACAATTACAAATCCTTGAAGCATACCAAGCAAGAAAAAAATTAAATAATATTGTACTGAAGGAAGATTAGTTTTTGATGGGTATTGAATTCTTCCATTCTTCAGTGAAAATCTTTGATGCAGAATTGCAGGTTCAAAAATAATACAGTCCTTGACATCAGCAAGTGTCTTTAGAAATTACAGGTGGTACTTACTTTCTATTTTGCATATACCAAGCACCTGCAACTGCATTATCCGGGTTCTTTTCAGTCCCATTTTCAGGTAGAAGAAAATTACAGAGATTAAGTCCAGTACCACACAGACCATGGCAGTTAGTATCAAACTCAGGACCTTGTATTCAAAAGCACCACCACCCTGATAATCAAGTTCCTGATTCTCACAAGGGCCCTTGTGTTCAGTTCAAATCAGCTCCATTTACTGGTCTGAATCCTGCAAACAACAGATGGCAAACGAATGTTTTGGCATAGAGCTTTAGCTACTGGATGAAGTCTTCTGGAGAATCATGTTTAGAGTGCAAATACAAAGGTATCCAATAATGTGTTATGGGTGGTTATGTCTTCTAGATAGAACGGACAGTGCTGTGTGGTAAGTGCTACTGCTTATGTTACGTGCCTGAAATATGTGGCTTTTTCTCATAAAGATAACTTAAAAGATTAATAGACACAGTGTGAACAACAGAAATGACAAGAAAACTTTGAAGGCAAGAGGGGATAATAAACAAACAGTTTCATATTGATGTGCTTTTGCATCAAGTCTTCTAAACTGCATATGCAATATTTTTGAAACTACATCCTCACAGTAGGCTGTAGTTTACACCATAACTTAAAATACTATACAAATCCATGTCAACATATATACTAAAGTCTTGCTAGTAAAATAATTCTGTGTATCTAATACTGTTAATTGTGCTTACCATACTATTTTCTGCCAATATGTTTTCATAATTTAAATAAATTATGCAAAAAAATATTTCTAATGGTATCTGTTTTTAAACATGTTCTCTGGCACCGAAGGTGATAACAAGTAAATTAAATTCCATTAAAATGAATGGAAAGGTGTGAATACTGATCTAACAGCCTTTGAAGCTTTTTTACCTTTTTCTTACTTCTAAAATTATCAATGCAATCTTAAAAGCTTTTCTAGTTTCTAGTGCAATATGTTCTTCATCACTACTGTAGCAAAGAAAAAATTCCAGAGGTGTAATTTCCTTTCCTGCTTGTTATAATGACATCCATACAATGGCATTTCCAGTCACCAAAAAAATTACATTAAATCTATGTCTAGACTTTTCAGTCTCCACTCAGGCAAAACTCAAAATAATTGATTACGTCTTCTATGTATTAGTTTTCACTTTAGTTTAGGATTTTTTTCCTCCCTAGAGTCAACACCTATTGAATGAAACTTTTGAGCTTTTCTTACTATTTATGTTAATTATACAAACTTCTATAATGTTCTTGAAGAACTTGGTGGAAGTCACAGCTAGAACAAGCCAAAAAAGAAGTAACTGTCATCCCTGGAAGTGGAAACAGAGCTAGAAAGAGACAAAAGAGCCAGGAAATAAGAGCCAGTATAACCAAAGTTTATAGATGAACAATGCAAGCTGAATGAAGAACTTGTTTTATTGTATACTTGCTATAAAAAATAAGGGCACAAAGGGAGAATTCTGACTGAACAAGAAGTGTGCAGACTGCTTTTTAAGCTGTTTATTTATGTCACTCATGGATAAACTCAAAATAACCTAAATCACTGTAAAGATTAGGATTTTAACTGAAAGGCTTCCCTATGTTAAAAGCTATGGAGCTGGTTATGTAGTAAAGAATTTTGGCCTATCTAGGTCTAAAGAACAGTTATTGGAAGAGTTAAATGGACTCTTCCAGTTCATGAACAGCTACAGGTATTGCTGGCTACCCAAAGAGTGAGTAATAAATAGAAATATCCAAACAAATGTTTTCACTGTCTTGTTCCCTTTTGTTTTACAATCTCCTTGATGGATTTGATGAACTCACACCTTCCCCAAAAAACAAATAATGAAATTCTGGTAAAAATAATAAATTCTAATAGCACAAATAATGATTTTTTTCCTCTTTACTTAGTAAACAAAACAATTTTTTGAAACTTAATATCTAAATAAATTGTGGCAAAAAAAGAGCACAGACTTCTGTAAGAACCAAACAAATTTTCTGAATTAAAATACAGAAGAAGGCTATATCACCACTCCAATTTTTAGACACTTTAAACTGATGTTTTATTAGGCTCCAGAAATAAATGTTTTTCATGGCTTTAATGCATTATAATTATTGTTCCTATCCGGCAAGGTGCTGGAGGCTCATTCTGTTTCCAAAACCAATGCAACTGGTAGGCAAAATCACTCTGTCTGCATAAATATGAATGTAATGATCATAGCAATGCAGAAAGGAGCTCTATAAAGGTATTAGGGAAAGAACATTTTAAAATAAGTGCCTAAAGTTTCCTTAAGAAATTATTGTGAATTCAGAATCTGAATGTATGGTATGCACATAGACCGAAACTGGAATCTCTCTTTTTGAAAATTTCCAGGTACTGGAAAATCCATACCCAGAACAAAACAAATATGTGCAGTATGAATTTCCCTAGTAGCTGGTCAAACAAGTGAGTGTTTGGAGTCCTTTTTCTAGTTAGAACAACCAAAGTTCCAGCTAGGTGACACCTTAACTTTAATAAAACAAAACACTATAAAGTAGCAAGGAATAGGCTTTCACAAGAGAAAGACTGAGTTAGGTTTCCTCCTGTTTCAAAGAACCATAATTTGACAACTGAATTCTAATGATACCCCGGAAAAAATCCATAAAGGAGAAGAAAATCAACATGGACACAGGGATTTGCCTTTCATTGTTTCAGTCCAGGACAAAGGAAGGGTAGTGGGAAAGTGGTCTATATAACCTGAATAGAAGACTTGAGCAAAGAGCCCTGTCAGTGTGGCTTCCTCCAGGGGCACGACATTCATTTACACAGAATATAACTCCTGAGACTGCATAATGTGCTAACATGAATAAATTTTTTCCCTGCCAGTGGAAGATTTGACTATACTATTATTATCAACTAATCTCCATTCATTTTACAGGTTGTAAAGACAAGCACAAAGTGGGTTTTTACAGTAAATAAAATATTGCCCTGAAAAGTATTTTGACAATGCATTAACATATATATTTCTTTACATAAGCCGAAGTTGTAAGAAACTTAATGAATTGCTTTTATGTCATCACCAACATAACAGCTGAGGTGCCTACACAGCATGGATCTTTAACAGAAAAAAAAGTACCATCCCTAAAGACTGTACAAGTCTATGAAGCTGTCTCTCAATATATCCTAGAAAAAAATGGATCCAGT
This sequence comes from Aleadryas rufinucha, assembly GCA_013397815.1. NCBI lineage: Eukaryota > Metazoa > Chordata > Aves > Passeriformes > Aleadryas > Aleadryas rufinucha. The sequence continues at coordinate 299,028 of VZTH01004836.1, forward strand.
TCCAACAGTTTTCCACTGTCTAGGGGATACATGATGTGGGTCTGAAAGCATATAGCTAACTCAAACAGAATTCATGACTGCATATGCTCAAATTTGTTAAATGTTGAGTAAGACTGTATGAAGTATACTTTTAAGCATAAGATGAAGAGTTGTTTTATCTTTATTTTTGCAGTTTCTCTCAAACACAGTAAAAGGTCAACTCAATGCAAGAAAAATAATTGTATGAGAAAAACTCCTCAAGTGGTATGCCACTTCTTAGCAACTGATAAGATTTCTACTGGAATAATTTATCTCCTAAAATAATCAATACATAGAATCACAGAATCATTTAGGTTGGAATTGACCATAAAGACCATTAAATCTAACCATAAACCAGACACTGCAAGTCCACCATGAAACCATGGAGCCTAAGTCACTAACTGTGATCCCCAAGTGCCACTTCTAGACACCATTTAAATACCTCCAGGAATGTTGATTCAACCACTTTCCCAGGCAGCCTGTTCCAATACTGGACAAGCCTTTCCATGAAGAAATTTTTCCTATGGTGCAACTTGAGGTCATTCGCTCTTGTCCTATTGCTTGTTATTTATAGATACTGATACCTTCTTTAACAAAGAAAAAGGCTAACAGTCATGTTGCCTTATTTTATGGAGCCTTTCAGCTGGAATCAGTGTCTATGCTTTAATGTCAGAATAAGTCTACAGTTCTAAACTAACAAGTAAAGAGGATATGTGGCTAAATTAGGTTTGTCTTAATTGTGTTTAATCTAAGTATACCTTGTTTCTGTGCACAAGACTAACTGTACTTCATAAGATCAGAATTCCCATTGATTTAAGTGGAAAGGGGAAAAACATCTATAATTTGCTAAAGCTGCACCACTCTGTTTACCAATAATGATTTTGTTCTCAGTTTAGGAGACAGAATGTCTATTTGCCTACTGAGAAAATTGTACAAGACAATATCCCCTTTTCACCAAAATATTAATTCGCCTTCTAGTGTCTAACTGTAGTCCCACAACATAATCAATGGATTATTTCCCAATGCTTCAAGCATGTAATGCTTCAAGCATGTAATAGCGTATCAAGTTCCACAGACTGCTAAAGACTTGCTTACTTTTCTTTGAGATTAAACTCACCCATATCATGATAGATCCAGTTGCCATTGGGAACCAGAACATTTCTCTCACATTTAAAAAAACCCCAAATTCTATCTCTACAAACATGCCTTTTTCTCAGATTGTTCAGATTGTTTGGGAGAAGTCTTCAGTTTAATACTGTGTCTATTAACAAAAGATGTCTCTTTTTTTTCATGGCCTATTTCTTTCCTCCGAGATGAACATGAACACAAAACTCTGGCTCCATTTCCAAGCTGCATGAGAGATCACTACCATTAACTGCTTTTCACTCTGCCATGCAGTGCCTATATTGGTGTAAACTGCCTTCACAGAGGTGTATGAAAGAATATCTCTATCATTACTGTCGCTTTAATTTTCTTTTCACTTTCCATTTTGTAATATTTTTTCTTATGCTCTACAATTCACTATTGTATATTTGTTAGTCCCGCAACAGCCTTGATGATACATAATTAATAGGCAGTTAGTATATATAATTTTATTTCTATATATTGCTTTTCATTCCAAAATGTGTCCTTAAGTTGAAAATCTACTGAAAAATGCAATTCAATTATTAAAATGCAATTATTCCTAAGGCATGAAATCATGACTATAACGAACATATGCCCCCCAGTTTGGGGGAAAAAAAAAAAAGGTTCTCCAAGCCTCCGAGACCTTGTTTCTGAAGGTGTGATATTTACAGCATCATAAAGTTAAGTTTATTTAGCTTTCTTGTTATTTTCTGATTGTTAACATTGGAAATTTTCTTCTGAATTTTAGACTCCTCTCTTTCACTCTGAAATTTTCTATTTTCATTCTGTGCTTCTGTTGTTTAAGTACATAAGTGTGCTTTGCTTCCTAATGCTTTCCAATTAGCAAAGCATTTACTGAGCTTTCACAGTCAATACTCTGTGATGGTAGAACCAGCTTCTGAAGATTTAAAAAGCTGAGACTACCACTATTCAAATAACTCATGAGAAAGAGTAAAATATACAATCACCAGCTAGCTTAACATTTTTAATACATATTGAAAACAATTTTGTTGCAACTGGCAAGAGACCACTAAGTTAAGCTTAATTCCATTAAAGCCAGCCACTATGACTGTATAATAGGAATGTCTTGCATAACTAAGTTGATAGAACTCTTTGAAGATAATGCTGCTGTGACAGATAAGAGAGTGTCGTGGATGGTATGCATTTTTCAAGAAGCATTTGATAAGGCTACACATCAAAGATAATTGGTTATTGTAAGGAAACCTTACACAGAATAGAATGTATTTTAGAGAACTGGAAAGTGCAGAGTTCCATGAAGACACAAAAATTTTTGTCTTGATAATTGTAAACTATAAGACAAACATAAGTCTATTAGTAGCACAGACACCACACTGGATATATGAGAACACAAAAGCATCAACCCATATAATTTAGTACAGTGAAATTCTGCTACATCAAAAAATATGGGTGTATATATTTCTATCCTAAAATTTTAGTCAAGAAATGCATCCTTTTCTGGACCATTACTGTGAATAGAAAGGAATCAATCTTTTCAACTTTATGCCAGTGCTTCTATGAAAAATAGTGTACATGGAGGTATTAACTATGAAGTTTTCTCCATTTCTTTTTAATTTGAAATAAGAGGTCACTTGTCTGCTGATATTTTTAATTTGCTTTTTGTTTGCTTTCCCCCTTTTGGAGAAGCTGAGTTAAGACAATTGGGCAGCCCTACCTAGAACTGATATTTATTTGATTTTAGAATAATCTCTAAAGTAAATCAGAGAAGTTTTTAAATGCCTTTGAGTAATCCATAAAAAGCATTATGAAAACATACCAGGGTGACAATTCCTGCAGTGCAGCGAGAGAGATTAGATGCTTTGCATGTTCTCTGAGCTATGAATTATGATATTCCAAGTGGGTCTATCTCCTTTGAAATCAAGTACTCCTAATATCTGAAGATCTAGCACCAGTACGCTCATATCTTCATATTCTCAGCATACACTTCCTCTAAAGCTGCTGCTGAGTCTATCATTTTTTCGGAGCAAATATATGCAAACATGCAGGGTCAGTTCAGTATTCAGAAAGTGTCATCAACATTCGGTAATTATTACACTGCTGTTTAGGAATGATAGCTAATAAAAATGTCATTTATTCATAAACATTAGAAAACCTAAACATAGTCTTTCTGCTTTTGATGAATATTGAAAAGTTAACAGTCATTCTTCAGTTAAACTCATATGACAAGTTTTTGTATCTAACCTCTGAAATTGTTTCATAATAAGCTCTCAATAATGACAGACTCCACTGATTTACTGTCTAGAATATCCATTGACTGACTGAACCCATGATGATGAAGCAATTGTATTCCCAGCAGCATGTATACTTATACAGCATATGCAGTAATACATCTTTGGTTTGATTTTATTTAAAACTTTATTCTGAATTCTTTTGCCTACTTTCCATATGTCTACATTTTTACAAGAAATCTGGAAGTATTAAATCTACGTGCTTAGTTTATCTACTGATCCCATTAATCAGCCTTTAATTACATGCTAGCAATCTCTCTCAAATACACTTGGTTTATGTCTCTCATAGACATCACCTTTATTTAGAGCTGTTTTAAAGAATATTTTACAATGATGTTATTTTAAAGCTATGCCCTGGTTATACCAATTGCTGTAGTCAAATTCTGATAAGGTCAGAAAGACACACAACAAAGCTCCAGATAAAAAGTCATTTACTAACCATTATGTTCCAGGGGTCTCCTACTTCCATTTTTGCACCAATACAGTAGAAAAATTCTAAAGAGTAGACCAGCAAGGACATATTCAAACAGCTGGGAGAACATGAAAAGAATGAACTCTTCATCTCATGCTTATAAGTATACTTCATACAGTCTTGGTAGCTTTGACAGCTTTTACTGTTCTTTCAAGTTTCTACCATATGACTGTTTTTGAAGCATTTGAAGCATCTGCTTTTTTGCAAAATATGCTAAAAAGCATTGGAAAACCTCCTCCATGTTCAAGCTTCCTACTCTTACAGATAACTCCTATTTTTTCATGGCTAGAATGAGCTCTTTTTTTTTTTTGTTTCCATGGACATTTTTATCTTAAAAAGTTGTCCATTTATAAAGGAACCAATGGAAAATGTCCATCTGAAGAAAACTAGCTTTGCAGTTTAGGAAAAAACTGAAAGCTACTGAGGGTGTGGAGAAGCAAAATTTTTTCTATTACAAACTTCAAACATACTGTAGAACAACTTAAAAAAACCCTGTCTGGTTGTGGCAACCATAACTAAAAGGTCATATAAAGATACTCCTCAGAAAAACCACAAGACAATATGTTCTTGTTTGAGTCTATCGTCTCAACTACTCACCTCACCTACTTTGGTAAAGTTCAGAAGTTTCAGTAAGATGCAAGTTACCCCAATATGAACAAGATAAATTATAGTCTAGGGAAATGAACCTTGTTATGATATGGCAGTCCTTGCCATCCTGCCCTTGTGTCTTCACCATGAAGTTTAGCATTTGCTTAGACCCAAGAACAACATTTAAACTCCAGGCCTTTAGTACTTAATTGCAACCCCAGATGGAGTCAGTGTTTCCACATTGGCATACAATAGCTTATATGACATAGCCATCATAAACTTTTGCTCAGTGATTCTATATGACAGAGTCAAAACAAATGTGTTCTCATATAAAAACACTACATTCAAAGTTATATTTTACTAGATGTATTCACAGAATTCATTCCTGATAATGTGATCTAATTCAATCATTTTAGATGCTTGGCTTTGTAAAACAGCTAAAAATTTATTTTGCTGCCATTCCTGATTTCAAACAGGAAACAAGCTTTTCGGAATGTTTGTGAATGAGTCAGAATACATCTGACATTAATACATGTACACCTGCAAAGATAAACACACAAAAATATCAAAAACTTCCTTGTGATCTCATTTATATTATCCAAGTAATTAATCAGTCAGACAAGACATACATGAAAAGAACTTCAATTATAATCTCTGGCAGTAGCACAGTGACAGAAAAATTACATTTAGGAAAACAGGATGAACACAACTATGAAGCATAACTTGTGCAGTGAAGTAAAAGAGATAAATTCAACGTACAAATACACTCATGTCGCTAAAAATATGGCTAAAACACTACCTATAGTGGAAGAGAGTTCCTCAACTTTAAATCTTAAACCATTCTAGTTTCCAGAGATTTCTGTCTAATAATAGCCTTACATACCTTTATCACTCTAAATTGCTGTCAGAAAACAACACTGATTTTCCTTATACCTGAGATCACGAGAGGATTAACATTCAACGGATTTTTTTCTTTTTTTTATTAATTAACTCACACCTTACCTCTCTATTCAGAAAGTTTTGTAGAGTGCCATGAGTATTTTGGTTAATGTGGTTATCAAGAATATTAATCTCTTAGAGAGTTTCAGTTCTTTACACATAACTTTGAATATTTCCATAAAATGGAAGCTGAAAATATTCCCTCTCTCTACAGCCACTGGAGAGAGACAGAGGTAAATCTCTCTCAAAGACAGTAAAAGTAGCTGTTACCTCTGCCACCTTAAGAAAAACTCTGAAAGTTACCTGCAATAAATATTGGCTAATCTGTATCTTCACCCCATGGTGTAAATAGGATTATCTTAAATTCTTATTCAAATAATAATAAAAAAATATTTATCTGTTGAATAAAGTAGTTTACAGACAGCAATCAAACCCACTTGTGCAGTGTCATACTCACAGATCCCTGGATTACGATATAATGGCTGAAAGCCATCCACATATGTGAAGTAATATTCAGCACTACTCTGATGAAAACATTGGCATCTGCTAAAATGCTCACAGAAATATAAGAAATCATGCTGGATATTTATACTTTGAACTATATATAGCCCTGTATATATAATGATGTGAGCCTGTGAATCACAGTAATGAAACTTGTTGGCTGTTTTTCGTAATAGATGGTGGAGAAAGAGGTTATTGTCATAATGATAGCTGTGATTCTGAATAGCGTTCCACAGCAAAACGTATTACAAGTGGGCACCAGAGGACAGTCAAAGTTTTCACTCATTTATAGATACTAAAATTGTGTAAATCATGTACTGTGGCTGCCTTAATGCTTTTCTCTAGCTATCATCCTGGGTTATGATGGGGATATGAGCCACACCCAAAGGCTTTTGCCCTAGATATTCATAGATATACATACTTCCATATGTACTTCCAAAAGAGAATGAGCACTCCACGCCCTTGCAGCAAGATATATTACTGATTAATGAATGGTGATAGAGTCAATTTCTAACAAAGCTGCTGCCACTATCTCACTTCTAAATTATTCTGAAACAAAGGAGAAACACTGCTAAAGTACAAAATTACACAGTGCATAATTTCAGTCTTGTTAGTTCGTTGGCTGAGAATGGCACTGAATTCCGCTGAGTATCCTGGACCCATTGAACCGGTTCAGAGAGCACTTTGAAAGGGAAGAATTTGACTTCTCTTTTCAAAGGCACAGAGAGGTAAGCAAAGCATCAAGTTCAGATTTTTCCGCCTACCTACTCTCTACTAATTCCAGTCTGGTGTGGGTTTTTTTTAAGAGAGTATTGATCCAGATTTAAAGAACAGAGTAACAACAAAAAAGATAATTTTATTTCTTAGCTGTTCCTCTCTTTGTTTTGTAAATAATACAGTGTTCTGCAGTTTACAAATTAATTACTGTCCCTCTGTCATACTCTTCTCAGAATATCAACTGACAGGATCAGAGGCAATGGGCACAAACTGAAATAGAGGAAATTCCACTTAAAATTTAGAAAGAACTTTTTTCACTGTGAAACTGATAAAACATTGGATTAATTTCCCAGAGAGTTTGTCCCCGTTCTTGGTGACACACAAAACCCAACTGACATGGACAGTGTCATGGGCAACCAGGTTTCAGCTGGTGGGCTCTGACTGGAAAATCTCCAGGGATGTCTTCCAAACTCAGCTACTTCTGTTATTCTATGAAATAATTCCACCTTAAGGGATCTGCTGAACATGCACTTTCAGCATAAAAGCTCAAATCATTACTGCATTCCCGGAAGAGAACTGAGCAGCTAAGAGCTCAAAGACACCTTTGACACTGGAGGTCACTACAGTATTTCCTGCCTGATAATCTTAGACTTTACTCCAGGCCAAAGCTGGTGTTACCATTGCATTCCCAGGGCAAATGCTGGCATGAAAAAAATTCCCATTTAGGCAATCTCTTTAAATAAATATAGTAATAATATAGCAATCTGTTATCCAGTGCCTATTTTCTTTTTAAGATGGTTATCAACCAAAGATTCAGTTTCCCTCTTCTCTTGGCTAATCCTTCGCTTACTGAATGTCACCTGGAGTCAGGTAAATGGCCAGTGTTTCAAACAGCCCAGTTTGGTACATAGAGTTCAGAGGCCACTGCATGGTCAGAAAAGTGTTTCAGTATTGATTTATTGTTCCATTTATAGAATGCTAAACTAATAGTGAATAAGATATTTTTCCATCAGAATATTTTTCTGATGCTGTACTACGCAGTTTACCTCTGCAGATGTGGTCTGTGGTTTTGTCTAGCCTACCTGAGCATGGCTAGACACACTGAAGGGGAAGGCAACTATCCCAAAAGTCAACTCCTTCTTAATTCCAGGCAACCAATACTGCTTCACTGATTCAAACCAAGAGCAGATTCCTTCACCACACTTGATCACCTGTGTTGTAAGAGAAATAAGAAGCAGAGCTTCTTTCAGATCCATCCCTTCCTTGTCCATTAGTTCAGTTTACAGTGCCAATCATTTTCCTGACCATGTACAGCTTACAAGAGCTCATAAGAGTACCAGACATGAGGAAAATTCCCTTTCCTTAAATCTTGAATGGCCATAAAATTCAGGATAGATGTTTGTCATTAGTCATTTAACATTGATAGGTAAGTAAGACTGTCCAAAACACATAAAATATCTGTACTTTTCCCCAAATCTGGAAGTCATTGGCTATCTAAATGCATAAACACTTGCATACATGAAAGTTCTTATTGAAAACACTTTTTGTTTCATTTGCTGAGAAATTTGGCAAAACTTTTCTCAAATTTTGTTCTAAAACAGCTTCTTCCTTGACTTCAGAAAAAATTATTCTGTAGAAATAGAAATTATTAATAAAATTTTAAGAGGTAATAAACAGTTTTTAATATTTCTTGCTTCCCCTTCTACTTTAAATTATTTCAAAGCAAAGGTCCTATAACCAGGAAGCAAAGAAGTCCTAACAGTGGAACCTGAAAGCCCAAGAACTTCCGGACAGGAAACCATGCGTGAGATTAGTTTTAAGCAATGCTCAAGAACACAATCTGAACATGCAAGAATGAGAAGAAAAATCTAGTGAGGATTGGACACTTCTAATATACTTTGTTATACAACTATATTTAAATAATACATCTGGAAATGAAATTAATGCATTATAGGGACCTGATTTTATTTACATGTACATGTGGCGCTTAGGGACATGGTTTAGAGGTAGACCTGGCTGTGTTAGGTTAATAGTTGGCCTCAATGAACTTAAAGGTCATTTCCAGCCTAAATGATTCTGATTCTCTTTTTGTCTGTATTCATAGCAGTGATGAGAAGTAAGAGGATGAAGTTCAATTTTGGAACTTTGTGCATTTCTAACAGTTGCTGTGACTACACACAGAGTGCCCTTGATGAAAAAGGTACTACGGGTGAAAGAGTAAGGGCCACCTCAGGGGAGGAAGGCATTCCCTAGAGGGATATAAATAATTTTCTAAGATAGAGGACCTTTCTGGTTGGTTTTTTTATTTGTTTGTTTTTTTGCATGGAGTACCTCAGATGCAGGAACATAGTACAAAATTATGCCTTTCTTTTTCCAAGCTACTCAGCATTTAAACATTTCTACTTTAGGTGAAGTATCATCTACTGTGCCTTCTGCATGGCAGACATGGAGAGCAACTGCTGGGGCTGTCCTCTGCCAGCTTGGATCACTTTCTAAGAGGAAAAGGGTTTGCCTTCAGTTCTTTTCCCCACTCTCATGCATATTTTTCTATTTTCTAAACCTAGTGACAATGGAGGAATACACACTTTGCAGAAAGAGAAAAAATTAGGCATCTAGGGATGCTTAATGCAAGGGACACTCTGCTGGGGCACAGCCTAAGAGAAGAGAAAAGGACAGCATTTGGCCAAAACAGGTGCAATGATAAAACCTTTAGTATTTCCAGTTTCCAGCAGAACTGTTGGCAAAACTCAAGTCAAAGAGTCCTTAAATTGCTGACACCATTTTGTTTCCATTCAATCTGATCCAGCTGCAGCTGGGTGAATACTGCAGTGAGCAAGTTGTTGAGGCATTACCAAGACTTTTTCCATTTAAGTCAGAGAGATATTGCCTTTCTGGAGAGGTCAGTCCGAGAAGATAGCAAAGCTCATGGTAGCATACGATAGAAGGCTGCCTTTTTTGTTTATTATCCCATGTTGCTGTTAGTTGGCTAGATTCAACCTGTTTGCACACTTGAATAAACCCTCAAATAAGCAGTATCAAAGGCAGCTTTTCTTACTGAAGTGCTGCCATGCATAGCTTTGTTAATGCCAGCCTGAATTTCTTCATGACACTCTATGTCTTACATATGTTGTGAAGCTGATGGAATACACCTGGTAAATGATGTACTAGTGGCAACACATCAACTCCTATGGATTGCTGCTAGTTTCTAAGTAAATAACTAATTTTTACATATGGCATTTTTAGCAGTCTGGATTGTTCCTCTACTTCTGTTGCATTAGCAATGAGCAAAGGCATCTGACTTTGAGAAAATGCCCAAACTCTATGCCCAAACTCTATTTTCTCTATTCCTATGTAGAATCTACTCTAAACATTTATTTTCCTTCTAGTTTCATACTAAACTAAACTGTATCAGTTTTAAAGGGTTCCCTTACTGTTCAAAGCATCCACAGAAGAGAAAGAACAAGAACACATGCCAGGTACTGGGAAGAATATAATTATGATTAATTCCTTGGTTGGATAATTTTGTCTGGTGATGGAGTTATGATTAAATAGCAATATTAATTATTTATTTAAGAATTTGTTTAAAATATAGGTCATGGTTTCCAGAAGTCTGAGGAAAATGCTTTCCATTAATCTATACAGAACAAAATAAAGACTGCTACAGTCATCAGCTGTCCAGTTTGTTCTAAAGCATAATTTCTATCTTGCCTTTTATTTCTATTGAGATACCTCAAGGCTGAAAATTGCACAGATGCCTTGGGATGCCAAATTCCCATTCACCCTCATAGGTGTCCAAGGCCTTTTGGATGTTTGAAGAAATTCTGACAGCAGAGTATCTGACTAACATAAAAGCACCCCTGCCACCTTCAGGGGTCTGCAACTGCAGCTGCTGCCTGCCTGCCTGTGGGCTCTGTTTTCATTCCCCTCGCTCTTCAGCTGCTAGCCAGCTCTCCCTGCCTGCCCCTTACAGCTCTTATTGCTCAGCCATCTCCATATTCTTGTTTGCCTCAATCCCACCATCACACCTACTAAACAACTGGGGTTTCTTCTTTCCCAACTTTCCTTTCCTACAAAAGACTGCCCTTCTTAATATCTAACTTCATGCACAATTCAGAAGAATTCTGAAAGTAGTGTCAAGCTCTGTTCTCTAATGGGCAGAGCGGAGTCTGATCCTATGAAGTCTTGTAGGAGCTTCTGGTTTGATTCACTGGCTTTAGAGTCAGAGCAGAATTAGGCCATTTGATGCTAAATTCTCAGGATGTGTCTGAATAAAAATAGTACAAATACTGTGGCATTCAAGCTCTTCATCCATAATATATTCATCTTGAAGTGCACAGCTGCCATGCATATATTTATGTAACTGCTATCTGTAGAAATATTTAAGCATTCAGTTCAACTCTGAAAAAAAATATTTAGAAAAGTTAAGGAAGGCTAAATGGCGAGCACAAGCAAGAGGAACAGTCATTAGACATACATGTCTTCAGAAGGCAGCAAATCATTAACATTTTCATCTGAATCACTGAAGATGTAGAACATAGCTAGAAAATGTACAGAGAGGAACAAGGATGGCCAGACATATGGAGAAGTGAGGAATCTAAGCAGACCATAACTTTTCAGTTAATAAGTAGACAGCTTAAGGTGGCAATGATAAGCATTCACTTTTCACAGTTGAAACACTTGAGGCAATCCATAAAATCCTCGAACACAAGGCTTAAAACAGAGACAACATAATTAATTTAGAGAACCTATTTCCACAACATTTTTGAAATCAATAGAGTAAACATGTTAAAAACCAAGACTGGATAAAATCATGAACAACTGCGACATCAGAAGATTTTAAACACAGTATGACCTCCAGCCTGAGAGGACCAGACACAAGAGAAGCTGGGTATAGATAGACAGGAAGGTGGCAGCATTCCCTACAAACCCCATCTCCTGTACTGCTTTTCATCATTACCTACTGAGAACTTTGGTCTCTCCCATTTCAGCAGCTGTCATGCACTTCCCCTACACTGTTCCTGACCTTCACAAATAAAAATGCTGCATGTAACCTGGTCTATGTATGCAGTAAGTGCCGAGGGCTACAGGAACATCTCTGCCTCCCCACCCCACCTGTAGCTGGTACAGCTATGCAGAACCTCCTTACACCTGCCTCTACTTTGTCCAGATTTCCACTTCCTTCCTTTCTAACCTTAACCGTGCAAAGTCTTTGATACTACAAAACAAGCACAGTTTGTTTGTAATCACCAATATTTTTATTCTGTTGCATCTCTGGCAGGCTCTTGGCAGTATAGGAACAAACATCCCAATAATAAATGAGCTTTTAAATGCACCAAGCTTTACTATTCAGCAGCTGGCATGTGGTCTCTGAGCAAAACTTAACTTATACAACCCCTGCATAGGCAACACCAAATAGCAATAACAGCAACAACACTAATAAACAATGTAAGACACTGCTCTGACCTCAAGTTAAGAACGCAGGTCAACTATCTTCCTTACTGTACCAGAATCTATTACTTCAGGAGCTCTTTTGCTAAGCTACACTAACACACTACTGAATTGCAGTGAGGTAGGTAAGTAGGAGCACAATGCCCATTAAATCTCCATAAACAATTAACTTTTGCAGCTGAGCTCTACAACAAAACAACCTGTCTGCTGCCATGGGATGTTGTTTCACTTCATGTAGGTCATTGGTGAGGTAATAAACAGTTTTACCCAGCAACAGCAGAAAAGCAGCAAAATTCCAGCACAACACATCCTTTGATAAGCTTAATAAAAATATAGATCAAGTTTATAGCAGAAGAAATTGAAAAAAAAGCAATTACCTCACTTACATGAATTTCAAATGTTTGTAAAGTATACAGAATTTTACTGCTAAAAATACCCCAACAAAACATACATTCAATGTAAAAAAATGCCTTAAACTTACCTCTTAGTTTACACTGATTTAATATATTTTTTCTTCTACTTTTCAACTTTCCTTGCATCTTGGGAATATAGTGGTTTTCTCCACCCGTTTCCTTCCTCTCACCTCCTCCCCCTCCAATCTGGCCTCCTTTCCTTCCTTGGAGGTTTTTAAGCTTTAATTTGAGAGTGTAAAGCTGAAAAATATTTGATACAATTTTTTTTTTTAATTAGAGAATTGAGCTCCTCACCATGGTTGAAGCATTTCTGGGAACAGCACCAAAAAGCTGGAAGCTACTGCACTGAGTAGCCACAGCATATCTCTTAAAATCATCACTCATTTATTTTTCCCAGACAACTAATGTTTCAGCATTTTACTTACAGACATGACTGCAGTTGAAGAAACTAGAAATTAGTCCGAGTCTCTTTGTTCAATTTTGGAACCTGAAAACTAGATTCCCAAATTCCAGCGTGGGCCCATCTCCAGCTGGAACAGGAACAAGACTCACCAAGTGGGATATGACAATGTATGAGCTGAGGCTTAAGTTAGTCACATTTTAAATGAGCTCAGAAGGGTATTGATGATTATATGTTCCAACTGGAGGAGGTAGTTGTCAGTCTGCCTGCAGTGTGCATGTCACCACACCGGGGAAGGGGAAATATTTTAGAGCTTGTGTGGGATTGGGCTTGCTGAATGGAGCACTTGGGAAGTCTCCTCTCCTATAATTTGGATATTGTTGGGGAAGGGAGGAAAAAAAGTATAGGTTAGATATAACCTTTAGGAACTCTGCAATATGCATTCACACTGAGGGGTGTTGGAGATACTTGGCATTTCTATATGCAAGTGGAAGACTACAGCCTGTTTTAGGTTTCCACTAATTGGCACTAGATTGTGCTTTACAGCCTGTATGTACATATTTTTTTAATCTTGATATATTATGGCTAGAGGCTGCTTTCATCTAATAAAGAACATTTTTCTGATATGATATCAAATTTCTAGTAATGCTAAATAAGTCATATCTTCTCTAAATGCTTAGGCATTTCAGATACGTGGATAACGTCTTCCTCTTCATTCCTTTTTTAGTTAATTCCTTACATTTCAGTCTTTCCTCTTACATTACTCCTGCTTGAACAACAGCAAATTGCTCCTACAATCCACTTACTTGTGTAAAACTCAGCAATTACATCTCTACTTTTTTACACAATCTATCTATTCTTTCAAAGACAGTATTTCCCTTTTAGATATTATACGTACTACAAGCTGGACCCTTTGCAACCAGAAAATAAAATGTTTTAATGTAATTGAATGTGTATATTTCTGTGTATTTAATTAATATGTATTAGGCCTATAAAATCAGTTCTGAACTAGTTTATCGCAGATGCATTAGCTTCTCATTTTTCTCAATCAAAATATGATACATTGATAACTCCTCTTGCTCATGTTTCTAATCTCTAAGTATCGTTTATTTTCTGTTTCCTGCTGTTTACATCGTCTGCTGACTTCATTAACATGCTGTTCACTTGCTGTCTTTAATACTATTAATGAAACTGTTAAATAAGGCTGAAACAGAAAGCAATCATTATAGCAGCACATCGGACAACCAGAATGTGCCATCAGCCCAGGTTTCTGCAGCAAGGTCAATAAGCCCATTCGTTAAAATCATTCCTTTTAATTGCTTTCACTAAGTTATTATTTTCTCAATTGACTGATGTTTAATTGTGGCATTGCCGTTTGTGAAACCTTGGCATAGAAAATCTGCTTATGTCTTTGCTCTTGTCTAAACCAAGCCTACTGGAAAGTTTGGATTTGCTTCAGAATGGGTTTTGAACTACTTCCTACAGTTCTCCTTTCTATTTACCTCTTCATACTCACTATTTCATACCATAGTTTACCCTTACAGATTTGAGATCCTTGAATTAACTCCATGCAATTGTTAAAACAATTAGGTTGCTTTCAGGCTGTGCAGAAGGGTATGTGCTAACAAACAAATAACATTAAATAAAAGATAATATTATTTACTTAAATAGACACACATAGTGAGAATATATATGAATGCACTACAGACACAAACAATTCCAAGTACACTTCCAGCATAACTAAGGGAAGCATGAGAGGTGTCTGCTAAACGTCAAAAACATAGACACAGAAGGAAAAGACCTATTTTACCTGCATAGTTAGTGGTGACCTGCAAACACACTAAGAGAATAAATTAGGCTAGAAATGAGAAGGTAAATAACAACCATCAGGAATGTGAGCCTTCAGATAAGTCTTCCAGTACACGTAGCCAAGGCGACAAACCTTATGCCTTTAACACAAAGCTGGCTTGGTTCGCAGAAGGAGTTGTCAAGTGGTTGCTTGAAAAGGCAGCGTACCCATCCCTGATCTCATACATGGTGGCCCTATCTGCCTTCCAGCTCTGCAAGCATGACAGCAAATGCCAACAGTTCTTAACCCCTAACTTTGTCTTTGAAATTACTGATTCACATTTTCTTCATATTGAAAGTCTGGAATAAATACTGCTCGGTTTTGATGAACTTCAATTGCCTCATAAAATCTAAAAATAAGAAAATGGAATTATTCATATTCATTACTAAGAAGACACGAGCTGCTGAATTTTTAGTGTCAAAGTTCTGGCCTCTAAAAAATTAGTTATCAGTAAGTACACATGGGGGAAACATTCACAAGCAAGGGCACTCTCGAAGACAGTGGATTCTGGCACTGACCAAGGTTTTTGTTGAAAAGCTCAAGTTCACTACTCCTGACATACAGCAACTACATCAGGGTCTGCTGCCTCCCCAGTCATATCAACACAGACCTGGCAAAAATGGATATAATCTTGACCAAAAGAACATACCCTTGACATTTGTTCTTCTTTTGGGGCCAAAAATCATGGAAATCTCTAATGGCTTAGAAAAGATGGAAAATATTTGAATTCAGGTCCCCAGAACTATTTTGAATCTGAGAAGTCACAGAGCTGATAGAAAAGGACAATTGGGCATTTTTGTACTCATAATATTTTGAGTATATAGGTCATTTCATTCTGAGGTTTTTGTCTCAGAAAATACTTCTGGACATTCAAAAATTTCAGCATATCTTTTTATACAAAAAACCCAGTCTCAATTAAAAAGGTTATCAAATGATTTGCTCATGGATATGTACGTGACTTCATGGAATGAAGTATTCTTGATCCTTCATGAAGCATTCTCCTCTAAGTTTTTAACTCTTATCAATGGAAGAAGGAGCTTTGGTGAAAGTTATTTAACCTTTATAGTGTATTATTTACATAGACTACTCAAAGAAAACTAACAGGTCTGTTATTCTAGGTACAATCTTCTTTATTTGGCTGAATAGTTCTCGGCCTTTTGAAAGCACACAATTCATTGTTTTCATCAGCCTATGATCATAATGATACAAAGAAAAGTCACAGTAATTATAGAGCAGTCTTCGTAAGAGCTATATTTAATAAGCTATGTTCATCCCTGTTCCAACTCCACTAGCTTCTGTCAAAAGCAAGGATATATTTAACCTTTATGTGCTAGCTTGCATAGCTACAATTATTATCCTTGAGAAAGCAGTAATGCTTTGGTCCTTTCAGAGGTTAAACCTTACTTTCTCACTGTTAACAAAAGTACTGAATAGTTGAAATAAATTGAGAGTGCAATAAATGTTCATAGACTTCAAACAAAGCATTCTTTCTGAAATCATGTCTATAAAAGGCTTAATTGTATTTTTACCTTTTCAGTTTGATAACAAAATTGGTGATGAAAGGCAAACATACATATATCTGCATATATGCATGTATTAGCATAAATACAAACATATTGGCAAGAAAAATTAGTCAGAAGTGTGTCGTCAAAACCCTTTATTTTTCATTGGATTATTAGTTGCTTAAGTAGAATTAAGGACTACTATTAACTTCAGAAGTCTGTAAGTAGTTAAAAAAATGGAAGAAAAAAATACTCTTTATCTAGAGTAGACCACAATGAACATATGAGACAGAAGGAGGATACAGTCTGCTGAGTAGCACAAAAAATGAGAAAAAAGTTGCTCAGGATACATCTTAGCACACAAACTGAGCATCTGATGTAATCTGTTGCCATCACCAGGTGGTTTACATAAACATGTATCTTTTATGAGGCCTCTGTAAATGCTATTTTGAATTGTTACGGGGAATTTATTTCCGCATAATATGAGCTAATAATAAAAAAAACCCTCAGGGCACCAGGACCAGCCTGGTTCTATTTTACCTGTTCAATTTAACCAGGGGAAAATAATTCAGACTACGTTGCACGAAAAATAGGCTTATTTTTGACTTCAAAGGGCTCACTAACAGCAGCATACAGCTTCTGGCATCATTTCAGTCTCCCTGGTTCTTGATAATTAAAAATACTGTTTACCTCATAGGACATTTTTAATTAATAAACAAAATAATTTACATAGCTTCTTTCTTTGGCTATTTGCTAGCACGTGTTCTGCCACACAACTGTTTACTCCCCACTGGCCTGAAGAGGAATCCTTGTGTTCACGGGGGAGGAAAAATATGGCTCAGACAATCAAATCTACAGAACCTTCCTGCAATAACTGATCATTCAGGGTGGGACGGATAAGGGGTGAAATTTCACATAAAAATTATGAGGGGGGCCAAACAACGGGGCCAAACAAAAATATAAGATAACAGAATTCGTTAATATCAGATAATATTAATAGAATTCAAAGAACCAAACAACATATTTTATATCCATTCCAGAGCTCCACACATCCTTCCTGTCTTTAAAAAGTGTGAGGTATCATGAAATCCTTCCATCTCATCTACTGCATACAAGATATCTATCTTCCCACACTGCCATCCAATACAACTCAGAATTCTGGTCTTATAAGCCTCAATATAAAATGTGCTGTTCTCTAAATTAAAACTTGGAAAGCATACGTTGTGTTTATAGGCTGGTGCACAGTCACAGGGATCATATGTGCCTGTGCATGTATATGTGAGTGCATGAGACAAGAGTACTGAACCTATTGATTAATTTCTAATTAAAAGAGAAGAGAGTGAAACACTGGGAAAATTCTGAAGCAACCTTGTATTGCGATATGCAGAAGAATGCAAGCTGCAGTTCATTGGTGTCTCCATAGAAACAAGACATATTGGAGGGTATAAGACACTGTCAGAGGACTAAAAAATTTCAGCTTCAGCAGAAAACAGAAAAGTACCTGAGGGATTTTTTTTTTTAACCAGGAAAACAAAATTAATTATTCATTTCCTATATGGAAAACATTCATTTTTACACGAGTTACTTAACATACATCAGGATTAATTTATGGAGTGGTTAATCCTATGATTTTCTAATCCATAAAATCTGTAGAAAACGCATCGTTACACTTCTAAGTATAATGCCAAAGAAAGTAGGCTCTCAATGAATAATTGAAAGCTCTGTTCAATGTGCTGTTAATTCTTGGTACCATTTTCACACTTGCTTTAGACAGTGCTTATGCATTCATATGAATATTGGCTCATAAGCAGAAGCCCTTTGTGGCCTGTGCAAAAGGTGTCCCCAGGAGAATTAATGGCAATGGGGACACGTTGCTTCAAGACACTATGCTGTAAACCTGCTCAGCATCTCTCCTACTTCAGATGAACAGAGACTCAAAGTGTGCAGCTGCAGCAACTATTTTTAAGAAGTTGAACCCACACACAGGATGGATTAAAAAAGGCTTATCTCCATATGCTAAACCTGAAGCTACAGGCAGAGATTTTTTTTCCGATGTGACCAAGAGACCTACGCCAGCTGGTAGCTTCATAGGCTGGGCTACTGTTCCCTGAACTGGCTACTGAATCCTCAGGTACAGACTTCCCACATGAGAACCAACCCCAAGCCCCCTCAGCTCCTTTCCTAAAGATAGATACTCCTTATCCATAGATCTCCCCAGTACTGAAGGTACCTCTTACATCCTTTTCTACTGAAACAAAAATGCTGTGGAAATTACCAGTTTCTTCATCAAGTCGTTTCTTCTCCATTTCCTCAAAAGAGCAGAAATCCCGCCATGCTGCCTCCATGGCCTGGGGTACAGATGAGGTACTTGTGCTACACAAGGGAACTGAAGTTGAGAACTGCCATTAACTTTTGTCTGGAGGTCGCTGCAGTTTTAGGAGCCTCTCTTAAGGCTATATTAAGATAGTGCATGTTAGACATCAAAAGAGAAAAGATCCTTCAAGAATAACCAGGCCTTTTCCTGGTGACATCGTGTGCCACGATATCATGGTGATGGTCCAACCCTTCCACAACAACTAACCACTTTAAGGAAGATGAGGATTAAGGAAATGGATGAAAACTATGAGACTTCCCAGCTGCAGACAAGACTGAAGGGTTCTTAAAAGATGTATCAATGAGTGGGAAGGAAAGAGAAGGTTTAAGTTAAAGTGAAAAGAGTTATTCTGGGGCTTTTTAGTGTGCATGTCACACATAACTAAGTTCTGTACAGAGCATCCATGTTAGTAAAAAATTCAGAGGACTCACTGAAGACTAAGTATTATGTATATTTTTATCAGGTATGATCTTCGTAATAAATATCCAGGTATTAGAGCTCTGCCAGAGGATGCAGACTCATTCTCTAGCTCTCTACAGATTTGCATCAAGATGCATCTAAGATCAGAGACAATCCTTCAATTAACAAAGCATGGCATCTTCCAGTCAATTGTCAAAATTGGCACAAAATAGAAGAATGGCACTATGAGTGATTATGACATGTTTATGTCCAGCTGTGCCTTTTAGCATATGTGAAAAGATGGAAATTCAGAGAAGTGTGAACTTATATGCACTCATTTACACTACAGGTTCTCCAATCTCTGCACCAGAGCTGAAAGCAGTGAACTTGTACTTATCTTTCACAAATGCAAAGTGCTGCCTGCACAGAAAAAGTTAAAACTGATGGGTACACATGGAAAAATAAATTATTTTAAAAGAGGCAAAGAAGATGATGAAAAAAGGTAACACTGCTACTGTTTTTCTGAGGAAAAGAATTAAAAAGATAGAATTATTTTTGGTCTTAGGAGGACTGTAATGGCCTTGTAACTGACTTTTGGACTTTGGATAAACAGTGGTACCATCCTATACCTTTGCTTATATGTGCCATTCTTGTCCACATCATCAGTCTTAGGTGATGTTAAGGCCATTTCTCACACAAGTAAAATCTACTCTAGGAATAAGAGATATCAACAAAAGCATGTTTTTCTGAAGGACATAATACTATGCTGCTCCTTTAGGGAATTTCTTAAACTCTTCTATGTTGCATCTACAAGGAAAAGACAAAAGAGTTGTGTATTCTTGAGTAGTCTAGCTCCATATCCTTCACTGCAATCACAGTTTTATGCCTCCTCAATCCTTACAGACACTGATGTAAAATGAGGAAAGGATACAATAGTCTGAAGTCTCTTTCCCCCTTTCCTGTACCCCCTATCCATTTCGCAAAGAAGGCAACAAAACAGGGAGATGACTAACCTTTTTCACTATTGTGCTACTTATTAATAAAAGTCAGACTGAAGGGACATTGAGAAATAACACTCAGAAAGGAAGAGTGCACCACAACACCTGATGCATAGTTGCTGATGTATACACCATGATCATATATTACTGCAAGTCCAGATTAAATTAAATGGAATGGTGTCGCCATAGCTCAGAAAAAAATTAGCTACAGCTTACACAATAAAATCTTTATTATGTCAAGCATGCTTGACACTTATTTTTACATATTATAACACTTCATAGGAGGCTATGCAAACACTGACTAAATGCTTTACTTGGTCATTGTTTATAGGTGATATTAGATCTAAAGCACATACCTGCATTGTGCAGTGAAGAAACTTCAGCACCATTTTGACATTAGTAATACATACTGAGTTTGCAGTAATGACTCTTACAAGTTGTTTGGTCCCAGGAGTATGTTAGACATATTGCAGAGGGGTCACAGATGAATGTTTCTAATTGCCGTTCCGGGAACAGTGAGATCAAAGATCTCTGCCAGATCTTCTGTCCCCACAGATGCACACAGACCCAAATTTTCCAGAGATTCAATTTATCTGGGTAGCCAAGGCTGTCTGAGTCAGCACAGGATATATGAAGTTTTAGGACAATTATAGAGAAAACACATTGGCCATGCCGAGACACTGTCATAGAATTTTGTCACACACAGTTATCAGATGTGGAGAACAAATCGTGAATAACTGCTATGAAAGACTGAAGACTACTGCAGTGTGTCCATCATTCAGGTCAGTGGTTATGGGTGTAGTGCAAGACTGGTGAGTAATGTGTTTCATTTTATACTTTGCCAAAGGCCTCCTTGGGGACATGCAAGAGCTGACAGAGCCTCTGCTTAATTCTCAAAATAAGGATAATGATCTGTCCTCACTTCAGAGATGTTCTCGGATGACTGAGGCAGGTTGCTGAAGTGTGCAACAGGTTCACAGCACATTGCTTCTATATAAATGTATACATATCAATATATATGTGCATATATTTTCTTCAATGGATAACATCAAGGACACAGTGAATTTAGATAAACACTGCAAGTTCACTCACTTTCTCAAAATTTGCAGGCAACACATCTTACTTAGAAGGAGAGATGATTTTGTAAATATAAAAGTTTTACAATATATTTCTTGAATCCATCCAGGACAACCTAGCGCAATATTCTTCCCCTAGTTATTTTACACTTTGGCATATACACTATTGATTGTGAGCACATTTAAGTGAGTTTGTTTGGGTTTTTGAACATTACATATATGTAATGAAAGTTCCTTCGAACAACTTTACTACTTTCCATAATTAAAATAAAATAAAGCAGAAAAGGAACACATTAGTTTTCCTGCCAGAGTTGCATTTATCCCTAAGCACTTTTAGCAAGGCACAGCGATGCACAATATGTTGCACAGCAATTCTGCCTGAGTAAAGCTCCTGATATTAAAGAATAACCATGCATCCAAGAGACAGTCAGCCTTAGGCGCAGACAGATTGACACAGCGTGGTGCAACATTTTTGTCCAGAATTTGGAAATGCCTGCTTGTGAAACTTTGGCAAGAGTAAGTCTACACCATATGCACCTCCTTGTAAGTTTAATTGTCTGAATACAAGCTATTAGTCTACCTTCAGGAGTTACTTTTCTCAACATCTTCCTCCTTCATTTGCAGTATTATGGCTAAATGAATATTATTAAGTCAAATAAATAAAAGGCAATCCATGGCAGTTTGAGGCTTTTGACCAAGCTTGAAGCCAGAGCTAATGAATAAGTTCAATCAATCAATCAGTCAATAGGTGTTTGGTTCTAAACCACATTGGTACTCCACAGGCAGAATTGCTTAAGGCAGAGGTTCC
Source organism: Aleadryas rufinucha (assembly GCA_013397815.1). Classification (NCBI taxonomy): domain Eukaryota; kingdom Metazoa; phylum Chordata; class Aves; order Passeriformes; genus Aleadryas; species Aleadryas rufinucha. The sequence continues at coordinate 320,922 of VZTH01004836.1, forward strand.
TTTAGCGTGCACCACCGCTCTCCAACATCTTGATCTCCTGCCATCACTGCACCATAGTGCAGACCTCCTTCACATGTATTCCTCATTGCTATCTCTTTGCACTAGTAAATATTGGAGCTATGCTTGATGAAAAACGGATATTTTAAAAAAACTACTAAAAAGTTGCACTAAGAAACAGTAATCAGTTCCACTGAAACTGCAAAACAGATCCGCAGCAAAATCCAAGATTTATTAGAAGAATTTGAATGTTGATTACCTAGTGAGTATCAATAATGAAAAGAGCCTTCTGTAGATAAATCAAGATACCTGCAAAGAAAAGGCATTTATTGAAACTGGGCACAATGTATTTTACATTTTCACCTTGCATTTCAGTGCCACAGTATAAGGAATCACTGTGAATAGCATGGTGATGGCTTCTTTAGAAGGCACATCTGTATGCCTGCTAAAAAGGATGAGCACTCCATACTGTGTCCTGTGTGAGTCTATGCAAATAATTTAACTGTATTACAAACGGCACAGATGATACATATCACTTGTATGTATCGTCTACATTATTGTCATCAGGATAGTCGCAAGAGAATAGAATTGCACTTTTTCTTGGTGTCTAACTTCCTTTTGGTATTATACAATTTTCTTGGATATTTACTTTGGGCTTAGTTTCATAAAAATCATCGTTTAAATAAGCTCACTGTTCGTTCTCACATATCTGTGAGGCTACACGAAGCTACACGTAAACTTTGTGGACTTACACTGGTGTTACTGCCAAAAGACATCCGAAAAACACACAACTGCATAGTTCTGCCATTGCCGTGGGACCTCTTCGAAGATGTGAGCCAATATGTTCTCTATATATGCACTGTACACGAAGGAATTTGGCATTGCTATCAAGTTGAAGTCAAAGTGACATGAAAGGAATGTAATCTACACCAATATGTAGAGGAGCAGTCCACATTCAAGGACATGGTCAAACCTCCACCTGCAGAGGAGCCGTGCTGCCTGGTGCTCCCTTCCAAGGGGAGCTCCTGGAGGACAAGACGCCATGCAGTGCCATGCAAGCAGTCGCAGCTGTCTGCCCGTGAGGCAATTCTCCTCAACCTGAAAGGTGCTCCCTATGAGCATCAGGGGCTGGTCCCCTCTCTTAGCACTAAGGGAAGAATCTCATTCCCTCTTGGTGGGCTGAGATGAGGGCACAGGGACACACAGGCTGCTCTGCTGCCCATTTGCTCTGATTTCTGCTGTGCTGGGTGCTGTACAACCTCTCATGGGCTGGACCATATCAAAGATGGACAAAAAGAAGGCATGAATCTTATTTCTTATTGCTTCTACAAATATATTTTTCCCCACATTTAAATGTTTTCGAAATAGTTGATCCACACTGTCAAACTTGAGGACTTTTCTTGACAATAATACTTTAAAAAGCATTTACATTAACTGAAATACTATGAAATTTATCAAAATATAGTTATTTTGGAATACTTAACAAAAAAATTGAGTTTCTTCCTCTGGAAATTTTCATCGACACTTTTAAAAATAAGTGGATGTACACAGTCTCCAAAAGTCAGGTATAAAGGAGTAAAGTTGAGTCTGGGAAGAGGGAGAGGCCAGGGGAAAAGAATTGTTTTCATTTTCTTTGTTTCTCACTACCCAAACCTATTTTAAATAGACAATAAATTAAGTTAATTTCCCCAGGCTGAGTCAGCTTTGTCCGTGATGGCAATTGGTAAGTGACTTCCCCGCTTTTATCTCATTCCATAAACTGTTTCACCTTATTTCCTACCTCATCCTCCTGAAGCAAGGGAATGAGAGAGTGGGTGGGTGGCCGTCTGGCAGCTGACCAAGGTCAACCCAGCACAAGGACTGGAAACAGAAATATACACTCTTCCAGAAATTAAATCATCACATCAGATACTTTGTTAATGAAACAAAAAGCACTGCTTTAAGTCAATACAGAAATAAATCACAGTTGTAAAGGTTTGTATTTATGGCTAAGATTAGAGGTTAACAGATGAATGTTTAGCAGTTTTTTATAACAACAATATCCAAAAAAATACTAAATAGCTCAGTGCTGCTCCTTTCTCTTTCTGCAGGCTGAAAACAGGGAAAGCCTTCATCTGCTTGAGGTTATCTAGAAAAATTTTGATACCACATAGAGAAATGGATTCCAACATTGTGCCTAGACAACTTATTTCAGTATTGGAAGAGGCACGTTTAACCCCTGCAGTACATCAGCGGCAAGCGAAAGAGCTCCATGAACAGAGTACATGGCAAACAGGCTATTTTATGCAAATAAGCAATCTAGTGCAAGCTAATTCAGGGAAATCAAATCAACTCTCCAGACTAAGGTTTAGTTACAGAGATGTAAACTTGGAATAGTTGAAACTAGTGTCTTAGCAGTTCAAAAGATAATCTGCTTCATATAAATGCTAAATCACTAACTCCTTCAACACACTAGTTCTCATATTTTATGAGAAGATGATATATAAATACGTTCTTATTAATCTACATGAATCAATATTGTCTTTTTGAAAATACGGATCTTTCAACTCTCAGTTCAGATTTACACTAAGTTCTTGGGCAAGGAGCTTACTTTCTTTTTCCTTCCTCAAAAGCATATGCTGTTTATATCTTACTACCACAATAGACCTGTCTGATATCTTTTATTCTTTTCATATACTAAGCTCTTCATTTAATGTTGCCATTACCCATGAAAGGGTATGTTTTGTTTGGTTTATTCTTGTTTTAACAGAGAGAAAAGAAAACTATAAAAAAGTCCTCAGAAGAAGTCTCCAGCTGATGCAAGATTGCTGTAATTCTGATTTGTCCAGGTCTCTTTTGATGCAAAAAATATGTGAGGAAAACCAATTGAATTTTGGAGCATGTATTTTAAAAATTTCATTGAGCATTCTCATTAATGTTGCGTGTAGCCTGGTTTTGAACTTTCGAAAAAAGCTAACGTTCTCTTGGCATCTCAGTTTACCCCATAACCTCATGAATATAATTTTTAATAGATACTTTTCACAAGTCAGTAGGAGCCAAGGCTTTAGCTTTAACTAGCAATGGGTTGAGCAGAAAGAGCCACGTTTATGTCTTACAGGTGGACATCTGGGTAATTTTACATCCAGTTTTATCTACTAGTAAGTATCCCATTGATTTGACTAAGAGGACCTATATACTTTTGCTAAAAACAAATGAAAATCACACAATTTTGAAACCACCCCGTACAATACTCAGTTGGATGTCTGAGTCTATTGATTGTGCAGGTTTAGGAAAGGTTTGGTAGATCCCTACTTCCCTTTACTTGGGCATACTTTTATTTTATTCCTCTCTTATCCTATACAACTTCTCTGTAAAAGTGTTCTTCATTTAAAGGGAACAGCTGCTAGCACAGTAATCGGAGTGTCCCCTTCTGTGCTGGAAACTGTAGCTCAGAATCCTGTTCTGAATTCTTACTTTTCTGTTCATGACACATCACAGCTGTGTGAATAAGACCACTTAAATTTAAGGATAAAAACATTAATTTAAATTCTTTTATTTGGAGGAATCTCTGTTATTCAATATCCAATATGGTCTTGATCTGTTCACAGATTTCAGTGTCTCTGAAAAAATTTCAACCACATCAGCTCTGTCTGAATTCCCATGAAGCAGGGGCACAGGTGCCATGCACACGTGATGAGAAACTGTGCAGTCCTCCAGCCTGAAATTCCATGAAAATCTCATCTTTTCATAACCAACTGACTACCCCTAATTGGATTCTTAATGGCACACTAGCTGGAAATTCAAATGTGGCCTCTTTTGATTTCAGAGTAACTCGTTTGAACATAGACAGTTAAACTGACTTGTAACGACCATTTAACAAGAGTGAATACTCTAAAAAGCAAAAAATTATATTACTTCACCCTTAGGGGGTAGGGAGAAAAAGATTCATATTGTATTCAGAAAATTGGCACTGCTAAAGGAAAAAAAAACATAGCAGCTGATCATCTCATAGCTAACTGATAATAGAATTTGGAACGGAAATTGGTAAAATAGAAATTGTGCCATTAAATTAGCTTTGAAACAATAGTCTTTTGAAATACAGTTTTAGATATTTGAGTTAATTTCCAGGCCTGTGTGCTACCTGTGCATAGTATTTCTCCTCTTTTCTTCTGATGCAAATGTAGTAGGGCACGTGCAACACCTTTCAGGCTAGCTGGCTTTCTCAGTGCTTCAAAACTAAAATGAAATTAAGTGCAGCATGTGTTAAAAAGTTGCACTTTCAAGAACTTCTTTACAATAGTCTTAAGCCAAATCCCACCAGTTGCAGTGTCTTCAATATATTTTCAATTTCAAAACCTTAATTTTTGGAAGCTAATGCAAATCCGCATTTTTTATTAGGTCTTTAAGTCTGCCCATACTTGACTACTGCTGCAATTTTATGTTTTAAATCTAAAGAAATGGAAAATACAGTTGAATAAGAGATTTGAAAGTGAGCATATTAGTGGCCAGGTTCTGTAAGTGCCTTCCCTGATTTCTGCATACAGTCATTTTCACTGGACTTCTTCAGAGTCTCAGCAAATTGACAGAAGAGAATCAGTGGAAACGCCTGCCCTTCTGTGAGGACAATTTCCCCTTCCTCAGCATAGAAAAAAACATGTATGAACACCATCAGATATAATTTCTATCCATTTATGTCAGTAGTGCTTTCCAAATATATCAAAGGGGCAAGTTATGCACTTTTATATCGAAGAGCACAGCCTTCTGCTACCTGGCAAGGTATTGCCATCCATATTATACAGAGAAATGACTTACAAGGAAACTGTATGACCTATTAACAACCAAAAAAGTTTTCCGCATAGTCACATCTTCACCCTTCACAGAGGTGCCTGAAACACTTATCCTGCTCTTTTTTTCCCAAATACCTGCGTAATTTATCATTTTATTATCGCTGCTAATAGCACAATTGAGTAAGTGAAATAAAAATATCTGAATCAAAGGGATTCATCTGGCAAAAAGCCAAAATGACTGTTTTGCTACTTTTCTGAAAAACCACGTATTGGTCCCACAGGGGCTGGTTTGCAAAGTCGTGGCACTGCATGAAACAGGGAAGACTGAAGTATTTATGAGCCAGCTAAATTGAAGCCCTGTGTCAGAGTTTGGGAGATGCTGTTAATTATTCATATATAAATTGGAGCGGAAATTTTAGAATTACTAGTCAATAGTTTTATTCACTTCAGAATCCCATCACAATACAATCATTGTTAGTCCAAAATCCATCTTTCACTGATTTTATTATTTAAAATGTAATCAGTCATTGAAAAGGCTTAACTGAGAATAGTGTACCCACATTTAAATGTGTTAGAACCAGAATTTGGACCAGAATAGGTCTGTCACTAGAGCTCCAGGCTTGGGCACTGATTGTACTGCGTGTGTGGCAAAGGAGCAGGACAATGAGCTGAGTGAGGAAAGGCACCAGGAGGTCTTTAGGGTGCTCCCTGGCTTTTGTGGCCTGTGTTATCTGTCAGCATCTCGGGGGGCACTCTTCTGGCTCTCTTACTGAAAGAGCGTGTGTGTCTCTGTGTATGTGTGTGTATATGTCTGTGTGCCTACGGACAAATGCCTGCCCCTGCTCACACATTACAGCATTCCTGGGTGAGAACAAGTACAGGAGACATGAGATCCTAGGAGAACAAGAGAAATCAGAAGCAAATCTCAGGATAACATTGTTATGTATCTGTTCTTGTGTACTGAAGCATAGATGTATCCATAAAGCCCCATGCTCACATCAGACACAAGGGGCTTAATTCAAAGCAGTAAGTGTCTAGATAGGAAATCTAGGGAATTCTGTCTGGGATGCATGAGAATGATAAGAAGCAGGCACTCATGGCATAACAGGCACATAAGGGATCCATCAAAGTAGTACTACATCTAGCTTCAAGAGACTCCAAACACCAAAGGCTGTGTTGCCCTGCACAGTCCCAGGAAAGTCCCAGGTTAGAAAGCAGTTCAAGTTCATACATGTTTTCATCTGGAATGGACCCAACATTTAGATCAGGAAAACTTACTAAGCTTGTTAATATTTCTTTGGATGTAGATCTGATTTAAGAGGTTCTTATTGGAAGTTAGTCTTACTCCTAGCTCCAGGGGTTTTTTCCTAGATTGACCTAGCTATCATCTGGTGTGTTTTAAAATGGAACTGTGAAACGGAAAATGCAAATAAAACACAACTACACACACAGAAAAAAAAATAATATAATTTATAAAAAGGCCTGGTCAGCTTGTCTCTGCATGTTTTTGGAAAAAGAATGTCTTGTCAAAGCCATGATTTGGAGTGTGGCCACAGAAAAAGCCAAGTCAGCACAACCAGGCATACTTCGGGCACAGAGTGGGAAGGAACAAGTGTCTGTGGCAGGATGTGAACCTCTTCAGATGAATCGGCTAAAGGAATAATGAAATGGTACCACAACTTCAATATGTGGCAGTATGGTTAAAATATGGAAAGATAAATGCTTAGATGGCAGTTCAGAGCAATAGCCCAAATTAATTGTCTAATTGTAAGATATAATTTAAGCTTTAACTAAGTATATGAAAATTTATGCAGACTACATATTTATGAGAGAGATTCCATTGACTTCATATAATCAATAAAATCAAGATTCTCTATGAGATTCAGCTATTTAGCATGCCAATCTTTATGACACTACAGTATTATTCCTCTTGGTTTAAGATGCTTTCTACTTTCAGCTTCTATTATGGCTGCACAAATAGGAAGAAACCAAATGATTGCACGGAGGAAACAATGAGGCTGAATAGACACAAAATGCTGTCAAACACACAGGGTGAACAGAAAAAGTATGTTTTTAATTTCTTTTAGTTCTTGCCTGTTACCAACTTCAGTTGGAGAGAGGGAAAGGAAATAAATCAGATGCAAGAATAATTGTCCAGATGACAATGCCCCACTTAAAGAGCCACTGATAAAATTTATAGGGCTGAAAATGCATGAAAAAAAAAGGGATTAAAAACGCATTTCTGCAGAAATGTGTAAAATAGCTCCTGAGTTCTGTGCCCCCTCCTAGCCATGCAGGTGATGTGAATGGTGAGGGATGTGAGGTTTTGGAGGATTTTAACCCAGGCCTTTTCACTAGGAGAGCCAGCACAAAGACAAGCTTTCTAAGAATAAGTACCTCCTAGGTGCCTGATTCCGTTAAAAACAAGAACATCTGAACTGGGCCCACTCCTCGAAGCAATGCCGAACTCACTTCCCCCTCCAACCCCGCAGAAAAATTTCTGTAGGAGATGAACTACCTCCATTTGGGTTTCCTTGTCATCACATAGAGAGGAGCAGCCACAGTGAGGGAGTGTGACTGTGACTGTGTGCCGAAGTAACAACTGATCACCAACACCTGCTTTCCTTTTAGATCCTGGCATCTGAAGTGCAGGACCCCAGTGGGGTAGCTGGTGCTACGTGGTGCTACATGCAGGCAGGCTACTCCCTGGCAGCACAGCCTGGGGAGCACAGCACCTGGCTGCCCTAAACCACATGCTCACCAGCCATGCTATCATTTGTGCCATGCTGCTGGAATACTTTATCTTGTCATGCCTGGCCTGCCCTTACCCCTCCTCTCTCTGTGGGTAAAGTACACAAGGTCTGGAAGCCCTCTTCCTCTTAGTGAACCGCTGTGAGATTTCTGCCTGCAGGAGTAGCACCTGGATCTGACAAGCAAAAAGCAGCCTGATACTTTCTTGCCTCTATTATTAAATGGTGCATTGCCTTTATCATGGTCCCAGTTAAGCCAGTAAGTGTTTTGTCATCAGCTTCAGCAGAAGCATTTCAAGCCCCAGAAACCAAGGATTTGATGATGGTAGGTCACCTAGAAAATGAACTGAAAATTTTAAAGGATGTTGTTGCTCTCATATCAAATGTCAGATAGAGTGCTTAGAACTGAGAGGACAGACAACAGATAACTATTCAGATCAGCTAAAACTTGAACCTAGTGACAAAGAATGCATTTTCTCAGAGATCATGGAAACATACCATCCCTGATTTTTCTGCTTTGGATCTCTTTCTCTCTTTTGTTTGATGGGCAATGGTCACCTTTAAATTTTTGACTCTTACTGCAAGTAATTATTGCTACCACAAATGCTGCACTGGCATTTATTATTTGCCTACCATTTCTGTGAAGATGTTAATGGCAACTAAGATGCAGTTTCACTTTCCTTCAGTAAAAGAAATCTATGAATTACTATGTGGTTTTCTCTCTGTATCACTGAATGCTCTACTGTGCGGGTTGTCTGACAGTAACAGACTTGTTACCCTATTTGTACCTTGGTAATGTACTGCTAAGAGGAATTAATAGCTTGCTGAGCAGAACTACTTTGCTGCTTTCTGTATGCTTTGCTGGCATTCATACTGTCCTGTACAATTTTCAGGCTTTAATATCAATTTTGCAAGTGTATCTGTCAAAAAGAATTAAATTCTACAACAGATATAATTTGTATTGCACCAATCTATGCAAATCTTTCATTGTTGCAGGTATGAATATTTTATATTACACAATGAGAAACTAAAAGGAATTCAATTTAATTTAGCCATGGGGTCTCCAGTCAAGGATGTGTGGTTTTGTATGTACTCCAGCCCTTTTCACTGTTCTTGAGCAGAATTCTTAAAGTATATATAAAAAGAAAAAATGTAATGCCTGTTGTATTCAAAGAAAATGAAGCTGGCACTTACGGCCCCTGTGCTATAGTAAACTCTTATCAGTGAACAGAACTTTTTTCTTTTAAATGAGTGCAAAATCCAGCTAATTCCCCTTACTACTCTAGAATAATTTATTAGGATTTTATTTTTGATAGCAATGTGGATCCCATAGTCTTTCCTTTGTGTTCAGACTTAGTTCCCTTTATATTCACATCAGAGACATCTATCTGGTCTCATTTGTACTACACTCATGAAACTTGAATGTACAGAAGTCCAGTTATTTCTGATTTTCCTTGATGAACTCCAGCACAAATTCAAGCTTTTCTCCTTGAAACCAGAACCAAATTATTAACTACATAAATTTATTGCAATGACAAAGCCAAGAGAAAAAATTAAATATCTAAGATGAAAAATCCCAAGTATATAGATAAAAAAGTTTTCAGAAAAATACGGCTGTGATTTCTAACACGTTGCCAATAATAGAATAGCAGAAATAATAAGCAAAATTTATGGAGCATAACTAACATGATGTAATCTATGCTACAGAATTCTATGACTCCTCCAAATATAATTTTAAAACTTATTAGATAAAGCACAAGTGACACATTGTATGCTCTGTGCTACGGTCATTTCTCCTTCAGTATATATTTTTTTTTATTTTAAGAACTGTATATACTGTTTTAAACATAATGGAATGGTTGCTTTTATTTAAGTGCCCTTCAGTGTGCTTATTGCTCCAACTATGTTGATTATCTTTTCTATTATTTTTAAATTATGTTATTATTTATGACAAACAGCTGCCAAATCTGCTTTCCTTTAGTGGGAAATTATAATAGATGCAAAACTGGTAAAAAATTATCAATACAATTTTTTTTTTGAAAATAACATTTCAAAATAGCAGGTGGGCTAGTAAAAGCAGTGACTATACAATTATTTTTTTTTTGTTCCCCAAAAGATGCACCCTGCAAACCACTAGTTATTTGAGATTTGATCAGCTAAGCTGCGTAACAGCTGTATGTCTGAAGTATAGAGCATTCAATTTGGCCTCTCAGTATCTGCCACTTTCCCTTAGCTTTCGCTTAATATCCATAAAGGAAATCTATGAAAATGTTTTCATTTTTCTTGATCACTTTAAGAAGCTTCTACAGTAAAAAAGCTTCCATGAAACATATTAAGTAAAACTCATTATGTAACTATTTAAGCAAGATAGCCTTCACTCTGTGTTTTTTCTTGGAAAAGCAAACAATAATACCAGGCACAGTACTGCTGTTTAATCTGCTCATGTGCTGAAGTACCTTCACCTGCCTGCTAGTATTTTAAAATAAAATGTTTTGTTTTAAAAATGATGCTAGTAGTCATCAACTTTGCTAAACACACAGATTTTGTATACCTAGCAAAAATATTGTTTGGCTATTTTCATATTTCAGAAGATACCTCCTTTTAAAGTGTACTGTACTGGGCACTACATGATCATGTTGGTCACTTGTTGCTAGATAGAAAGGATGTAATCTGTCTCAAATGACAGGGAAACATGACAGATATGGATCCAGGAAGTAATTATGATCAACTGCAAGAACTGGTATTAATGCATTCCTGTAAAATAATCACGTTGATACTACAGAAATAAAACCTTCAAACTTCTCCACAGCAGTGAAAAAGCAACAGAAATTACAACTTGTGAACTGATAACAGCCAGCCTGAACCTTTGTTCTTGTTTTAGACAAACCTCGCTTTTTTTCCCTTTGTGGCTTTGTTCCTGCATAAACTTTTAAAGAGCGAGCTGTTTTACCTGCACATCAGAAACCTATACTGGCAAATAGAAATGGTATGGTTTTTTGGATAGGCATATCCAAAACTAGAAGGGCAATACTTGTGGAAAAAAGAACACCTCAAACCTCTACTATTGAAAAGTTTAGAACATGAGAGGGAGAAAAATACATACAGAGAATACTTCCTATATCAAAACATTTCAAGGCATTTGAACACTATTCTCTTGCTGCAAAGTTACTAATTCTAAAACCAGGATTGAATGAATTTTACTGAAGAAGACCCAGTAACCCAGTGATCTTCCAGACCTCTGCTTAAAGGTAGGTTTCTCAAAAAAAATTCTTATGTCAAATCTTAACCCTTACTGTACAATTAATGTTAAGTATCCAAAAGGGTGCATACTGCATGTGTGTGATCATAGCACTTTTTTAAAGCTCATTAAAGAATATTTCTGTTCAATAGCATTTTTTGCTAGCAATATTTTTGTAATGTAAAGGCTCCCATCACTGTGCAGCAAATTTGTGGGGTTTTTTGCTCTTATCTCATGTAGTGCACTTGATAAGGAGTACTACTGAATCTTCTGCACGCTGCATTACAAAGAAAACTGTCTTTCTGTAAGGCATTTTCTCTCCACTGCTTTCACATGAAATAAGGGCTCTTGTAGCTGACTGTATCTGACTGTATTAATACTCAAATAAAAACTGAAACCCTTCTACTTTATCTGAAGTATAGATCCCTGAAAAGATTCTTGCCTTTCCAATTGTGCTCACTGTAATAAAGGTTAATATTGAACTGAACTTATCATATTCTAGCATCACATGTTAAGTTCCAAATCTCTGCATGTGATCTATTTTCCTTTTTATTGTTGAAATTAGAGAGTAGGTAAAATGATGGCAATATTATAAAAAATATCACAGCAAAAGCATTTTACTTAAAGACAGTTCAAACCTATTGCTTTCATGAGCAGGAAAAAAAACATGGTGCAAAGTGCTCGGGAGAGGGAAGGGACTAGCATCTGTTGAAAATTAACTACTTCAACATTAATTAACACATCATTATCTACCTGACGAGATGGTGTTGTAGAAAGTATAAATTGAAGGCAAAAGAGTAAGAAATGAGTCATCTTTGACTTACCGTATCAAAGACTATTGCTGTATTGCAGTCAGCATCCAAACACAGAGCATGAAGCTTCTCACAAATCAGAAAAAATATACAATCAATGAACAAATCAAATTCATTGTAAAAATAAAGGCCAGAGATTAGAGTATGTATCCAAGGGTCTGGTTAGTCACAGCTTTGACTAGCCTGCTACAGAGCTCTGCAAAACAAGTATACTGCAGCAGTGTGGCAAGCATAGGATTGCAATGCATGTCCCATATATTCAAGCATAATAGAAAACATGGTCTGGAGCTTACTCCATGTGGAAGTGGGGTTTGTTTTTTGCAGGCAGAAAAAAGAAAGGTTCTTTTCCCACATAATAGAATTAGAAATGAAGATTTTTCTTGATTATTGTACACAATAATTCCCCAGGATATCAATTACATAAAGCAGGTGCCTCTGTCTCCTGTTTCCCAGATAAATGCCTGTAATCTCATTTCACAAATGATCCTATTTAGACAGGAGCCACCTATTGTGATGATATCATTTGCTCTAGTATCCATAAATGGGCAACTTCCTACAAAACGTCATGACTACTGACGACACAGATTCTTATAATACTGAGTGGGCAGGGTGGTTGATGGGGTCCCATCAATCTACAGCAGCTTCTTCTGATGTGATCCCATGAATCCTGCATAATCACCTAAAAGATTGTAAATGAAGAGAAGCATTAAACCTGTCTAGTGGAGCTCATTTAAAAAAAACAAACAAAAACCCTACACCTAAAACTGGGAAAAAAAACCTAGAGAGGTAGTAAAGGCAGATAAAACATAATGACAGAGCAGTGGCACCTTTTCAAATGCCTTCGGCACTTTCAAGGATACTGGTAGATATGAACAAAATCACTCTCAGTTAAGAAGTGTAGCTGTCACTTTCTTTTTAACAAACAATAAAAGACTGAATATCCTCTTTCCTTGCAAATGTAAAATATGCATTGACAGCAAAAAGGACCAGTGCTTCAGTGATACACAAATTAGCCCACTCTTAGTGAATATGTTTTAGAATTAGCAGCTGCTTGTCACAGGAGCTTGGAGTATGAACACTGTATCAAATTACCCTTAGACTGTTTGAAATCCAGGCTGCTAGACAGGCTTGCTTCATGCACCAGCTACATGGATTTAATTTCTTACATCAGTGTTTTCTTAAGCAAAATAATTCCATTAAATATACGTATTTGGGAAATGTTATGATACTCACAGCTGAAATTAGTTTCCATCTGCCTGCTTTAACATATAGAGATGTGAAGAGAGTTAAAGGTGATACAGCGTTCACTTGCCTACCCACCCTTTCCCCAAGGGACTCAGTTGTGCCTAGAGGCTAAAGCAAATTGCTTAAGAACATGTATTTAATATTTTTCCTGGCAGAAGTTGGTAAGAACTTCAGAAGAACGTCCCCTGATTAAAAAAAAAAAATTACCTGAGGGAATTTTTCAACAGGATCTCCACAAATGTTGGTTTACTTACTCCTGCTTTGAACAGACTGAACTGCATCTAAATAACTTTGTAATACAGGGGAAGAAACATGAAACATTAGGACCCATCTACATTAATGTTTGGAGAATGCTCACCAGAACACCAGTTAAGCTGGGGTTTCAGGATGGAAAACTTTAAAGCTTAAAAGCAAAAACCCCAGAAGACTTTATATACATTTCTACTGATGTAGTTCCAGCAAAACAGAGTCTACTTCTCGAAATCCAGCCCCTCTACTGCACATTCCCTTTTAATACTTCGCCTTTATTTTATAGTTTCTTTGGACCAGGGACCATCCTCTACTAAATTTCTGTATTACACATAGAGAGGGTCTCAAAGGCAAGGCACTGCAGGTATTAATAGTAATAGCAACTCTTTCAGAGTTGACTGCTACTGAAGTGACTCACTTCAGGTCTAGATAGGTTGAAAGCAAAATCTGAACACAGCATCCACAGCTACAAGACACAGCATGCTGTCAAAGCAGAGAAGTCAATGGGTTTTTTACAGGCACCCTAAGGAGAAGAACTCCGTCCTCGGAGATTGAAAACATTGGAGAAAACAACTTCAGAGCACTGAATAGCCATTTAGGTACAAGGAGGTTCTTTCCTTCTCCCTCCCTCCCTCCCTCCTGTGCTTGTCTTCAAGATAACACAAGCTGATCTCCCTAAATATGCTATTTAGGAAAAGAAAAAAGCATAGCTTTAACTCTGGATATCATAACCCCTTCATTTCAGTACTGGGTGGAAATAGAAAAGCATATACTCTATGTGTCCAGATGGCATAAATATTTTCCATGTGTTTCCATGACAAAAGATAAAGATAACACAATAAACAGAAAGTAGAAGTGTGTGTGAGTGTAACTGAGATTGATGGTCCAGAAGTTTCTCTCTTGGCTAGATAAAAGTTGATGAAATGGAAATGAGGGGAAGAAAAAAAGACAGAAAATAGCTAAAAAGAAAATTAATCACTGCTTCATCAGATTCAGTCCTGCCTTGGGAAACACCAAATGCCAGATTTCCTTGTTAATGTACAAAGACTTTCAAGGCTGTTCCCAGGATGTAGTAGGAAAGTGTGTGCTTTCTTAAAACAGTATCTTTTTCAGAATCGGAGCCAAAGGATGCTGCCACTCTTCTTTAACCTAGTTTTGAGCCTACCATGCACACAGTGATGAGCTTAGAGCTCATTCCCATGCAGAGGAGAATGTTAAACATGGTCCATGGAAGATGCCCTCAACGGTTCCAATCTGTACTTAAAGGCTTCTAAGCTTTATAAAACATAGTGCTAAAGAGAATGGACTATCATTTCCAACACTTCCAATTTGTTTAGGAAGATAGTGTAAGAAAATACTCCAAGCATATTGCTGTCTGAGGAAGGGCCTGAAGGATTATACTGAAAGAATGAGTCAGTCCAGTGAAAGCAAAGCCGTTGTACTTGGTCATGGGGAGATTGTCATAAGCCACAACATCTAATACTAAGCAAGTACAGTGGACATCTGATACAACTGCAGACCACACAACAGAATATTCTACCCTTCTTAAGGTCTTTCCTTTACATTTGGGATCTTTGAAATATCCTGACATCCTAACAAGTCTAAATGTCCTTAAACCACCCTTGAAATTCTTACTGGTCTTCCTTTTGTTTGGCTTGTTCTTTCTAGTATAACTGGAAACTAAATCTCTCCAGACATTACAGACAGCTGATAAATCTGCACATTTCTGGGCAGAGAATTAACAGACTGGATCTTCTTTAAAATGCCTGGGCTTTCCACTAATTAGAGTTGAAACCTAAGTCATAGAATACCAATGGATTATTGAAACTGTTCTGAAAGACAGGCGACAGAAGGATGCTACCTTCTAAAACACCTACTGATATTTTAATAGTCTCTAAAGTAGAGACAAAACAAATTGCTTCAGTTAAATGAGTTTGTCTGCTGGTTTGAGCAGCAAGAAACCCTGCCATCTCCAGTAAGTATCATTGTAACTTATATTAATTAGTGGGGAAATACCAAACCAACAAAAAATTATGCTAAAAAACTGTACAGTGCTGTCCTTTTAAACTGCAAACAGCTAACCATGACTACAAATAAAAAGTGAATTCTTACATGCCATCTTTTCCTAGAAGTAGAGTAGGAAAACAGCTACTGCACATTATCTAATGCTTCCTTTAATTGTATTACTTAGGCCACCCCATGTGCATATTGATTAACAAGGATCACACTCACTAAGACAAGGAAAAGCCTTATAAGAACTTGCACTTCCACTAGTTTCTACAGAAAACAAACAGGAAAATTAAACAAGAATCTGAATAAGGACTTATGGGTAAGGAAATTTTAGTCTGCTATCCTTTGTAATGTTTGCAGCCAAGATCAAAAATGCTAAGGGCTAAAAGGTGTATCCTCATTCTTTTAGCCACATCTACTTGTGTGTAAATCTCTTGAGGAGCTCAACTGAACTGATGGGATCCATTGGACAGACATGACTACAATAGGCATCACATTCTAAGAAAAGATTCTTCCTTAAATCCCTCTGAGATTCATCACTGTTGCTTTTCAACAGCACTACGGAAAACTCAAAGAGGGGGTTCAGCCTCATAAGGCCAAATGTAATTTGTCATAATAGAACAATGTTGATGAAGAATAATGTGCCATTTTTAATTATCTGTCAAAATCCTATTTCCCAACAAAAAGCTAAAAATATCAATTGCAGGTATCACACCTAAATAAATTCTTAAGATTAATAATCACAATAAATTATTACTTACTGCCTAAATCAATCAGAAAAAAGTCCTGTTCACAAGCTCAGTTTTATACCACCAGCTGCAATGCTGGTGTCCCAAAGAAAATATGAGTGTTCATTTGAATTTCATACTTCATTAGCAATACAGGAATAAAAAAAAAATCTACCAAATAAAAAATTACATGTTCTGACAGAAAACCATATAATTTTAATTTCCATATGAATATTAAAATAACTGTGAGTAGAAATTTAAAAAAAAAATCAAGGAGGGGTTTGCTTTGTTTTTGAAAACCTGGTTAGCACAATTGTTGATTGATAAGGGGCAACAATGGTTTGCATCTAGTAACTCTTCTAGAGAATTGAAGAAACAGAATTGTTTGGGAAATTGGAAGAAAAGGATAAAAAGTTCTGCCTGATTTCTTTCTGTCTGTGAAATTGCATTTTACTAAGTCATTTCCTTTTCAATGGAACTCCCCACTTCTTTGAAAGGTAGCTGCATTGAAATATTTATGGCCCTAAAGTCTGTGCAAAATACTGTTTAATATAAGCAGGAACTAAATACTCTCTTCTTCCATAGACCTCGATACTGTAGGATGCCTGGTAGATTTTCCAGAGGTCAGACGGTTGGTAGGGATCATCCTCGTAGTCTAAAAACCTAAATCTTAGAGCATTTCAGATCAGGCAAACAGAAGACCTATAGAGTTTTCTTTGTTGAAGATCAAAGCTATAAAACATTGAGCTACTAACACTGAGCAGCAAAGCTATGGTATGGTCATAAAACTTTGACATGAAGAGGGTTCTTGCAGGTTAGGATGTCAGAAATTCTTCATAATTTGACAATATCAAAGCGGAAGATGCATCTGTGAGCAGGACAGCTTTGTGGACAATGATCCCTCACTCATTTGGAGGCAAGACTGCAAAAACATCTGGCTGCCTTTTAATGCAAGTGTTGAAGAAAAGCTACAATAACAACAAAGAGGAAGACAATCCTGGAAGACCATATACAAATAGTAACACCAAAAATATAGCACTAATACCTTCTTTTAAAGACAATGAGTTTGCTTCAAAAATTGCACTTTTTTCTTCTTAACACCATCTCCAGAGAGCTTAAGTTAAAGGCTCTTAAGACCCTCTCCTTCCTTCCTTCCTTTCTTTCTTTCTTTCTTTCTTTTGTTCTTTCTTTCTTTCTTTCTTTCTTTTTCTTTTCAGAGCTTCCAGCCATTTCTTTGCAGTAGCATTTTCAGAATGTACTCAAGAACTTGGTATCTCAAAATTATTATTGGAAATGAAAAAGAAACAGTAAACACCTGGTCTCCCTGTAGATATATGTAAGCTTAGAGCAGTTAAGAAGTTTCTCAACTTTGCACTGTTTCATTTTAACAAACTTTTAAAAAAGGGCCATTATTTTTACCAATTTTTCTCAAGTAACACTGCTTCAGAAACCACTGATCTGAGAATGTTAGTGTAGGCTTTCTGACCTTTTTTATTTTAAGCAAAAATAGTTACCAGTGATTTGTGATAAATGACAGGCTTTAATTTTTCTATCTTTTAGTTTTCTGATCTATGTCCTGTGTCAAACACAATTCATTCACTTGCAGTCCTGTGTTCCTTGCCTTCACTTCCCCTCTTCCTCCTTCCCAATTTTCTAAGTTCAAATAGACAAAAAAATTATGTGAAAATAGACAAAAAAGTGATCTTTTCCTATCTGGTTTTTGATTTTACACATATCTGATCTTTGAAAGATGACCAGTAGACTTTATAACAAAACTGAAGATGCTGTTCTAAAAAATTGTTCTAGAAACTATGGAAAAAATAAAACAAAGAGGAAGGACTTGAAGATGACTGAAGTATAATCAGGTTAAATCTCATTTCAAGTCATCTGTTCTCCCTTGACAAACTTTTGGGAAAGGGGGAGAGAGACATGTGACAGGAGCTGCAGATAGTTCAAAGGCTTTCAAAGGGTCTGGTGCCAAAGGAGTCAGCTCACACAGTGAGGCTCCAAGTCGAATCGCTGGCTCCAAGTCACAGCCACGAGAAAGAGCCTACAAGGTCTCAGTATTATTTCTTGATTATTTGCTAAATATAGCAACGCAGTCTAGATCCTCTGGCGCATAAATAAAATTCTGCTTCACATATTGTGTGCTTTGTTCCTCCAGTATGCAAATATGGCTACTATGTAACCCCAATATTAACTGTGCCTTGTGCTGCAACAACTGAAGTACCAGAGTTTGAAACTTTTCAAGTTGAAACGTGGGTTTGACATCATGTTCAGGTCCTTATTGTGGCGGATACACAGTGATCTGAGACGACAAGCTTTGTTCTGAAGGTGAAACAAAGTCAAATTCTGTAACCTCACACGTTGCCAAGAGACGAAACAGTCGTCTTCTCGCCATATCTCATCAGAGGCACTGGCACTAATCCATTTCCAGGCATCACAGCTCATAAACTCAGAACTATTATGGACTCGATAAAGTCAATCAATACATTAGTTAAGTGAGATGGAATGATTTAGCTCTTAGGGAAAAAAATATAGGGCTCAGTGTTACTCAGTGCTGGTTTTGAGAATCCTGGAATAATGAATCCCAAGAAAACCATTCAGACAGACACACCTGTCTTGGCACATTCACTTGAAATACAATCAGGAAAACAAAGTCTTTTTGTTTTGTTTAAATAAATTGAGAGGACTTCAAAGCAAGGACTGCTTCTTTCTGTTTTACAACAGCTTCTTGAAGGGCTTTTTTTCTGAGACCCTACTTCGTACTGAGTATGTGTAACAGCTCAACAAGAACCTGGATTTGTCCCTTACAAATTTGAAAAGTCAAACTCTAAAGTAGGCAGAAAAACCTATAGCACTTAAATGACTTTTCCACAGTGACAAATCTGAGCTAGATAGAAAAATATAGTATAGAGACAATGGGAGGAAATGGGATACACTGAATGCCACAATATGCATTAAAAACACATTTTGACACACATTCTCTTCAATGTTATATGCTAACTTAAAGTAATAAAGGTAAACAGATGCATGTATTTACACACATCCAAATAAAGAATAATGTATATTGACTTATCACAATCTTTATGAGGCCTATTTTAGAAACGAATTGAATGTTTTATTTTAGAAATTAAATAAATTTTATTTAGTGCTTCCTTTTTGAAGAAAAAATAGTCACAATATGGGATAGGGAAACTGCATCTTTGTAATAAAAAAACCCTGAATACTTTAATGAAATTATATACAATACTCAATATTGCAATATACAATACTCAAATATATAATAATTTCATATAATAGGAGTTAGATCTTCTCCCTCCTCTATCAGCCTACATTTTCATTTCAGAGAACCTCGCTCACATCCCAGAGGAAAGTTCCCAAGCTGACAGGTACCACAAATTCTAATTTAAATTTTTTTTTAGCTTGAATAGATCCAGAAGATTCTAGCATAAGCTAAGGCAGTGCAAATGTGCAGTGAAATTACTAGTTAGCCTGGCTACTAAAAAAAATTATATCAGCCCTAGCAAACAACATAGTAGAAATATTCTTTCAGTAGATTATTTCTATTAAGTTTTATGTTTCTTGCAGAAAGACAATGAGCAAGACTACTCATGAACAGTGGAATGCAGGAAGAAGTAAAATCCTCTAGCAATAGTTCAAGAAAGCGTATTACAGTACATCTGTAAACCTGGTTTTCTCTGGGTGACTGAGGCCAGAAATGGACATGACAAAGGTGCACATATCCCCGATAGATTACTTAACCCTGACAGTGAGCAAAGGAAAAACATCATCAATAACAAGAATATTCACAGTGGCACCCTTTGACGCTTTCATAATTTAGATTTGACCTCAGTGAGAAACTTGGCAAATGACTTTTGTTCCCATGTTTCTAGTCTTTTATGAAAAGACAATAACATCCCTGCATCAACCCTTCATC
Source organism: Aleadryas rufinucha (assembly GCA_013397815.1). Taxonomy (NCBI): domain Eukaryota; kingdom Metazoa; phylum Chordata; class Aves; order Passeriformes; genus Aleadryas; species Aleadryas rufinucha. Next base: position 340,657 of record VZTH01004836.1, read on the forward strand.
GTAATTGCCCAGTACACACCCACAAATGTTTGATATCCAGGATTTTGCAGTCTAGAACTGAAGCACACTGGAAAAGCTGCTATGTGTAGAAGTCACTATGGTTACTGCCTACACTTTTTTTGCCTCCAATAAGATCTTTCATTTCCATAAGCATTAAAATTCACCAAATGCACCAAAATTATTCAGATAAAAAAAATAATCTCTTTGGTTTATAAGCCTTTTAGCTCTGTTGCTTTTATCTTTTTAAGTATAGACTCTGAGCTGAGGCATATTATTCCACATCTGAATATAAGAAAAAGTATTGCAGGAGAAACCTTGCAGTGGAAATGCTTTGCAGACCCCCAGCTTCAGCAGTGTGTGTGGAACAGCTGTCTGCTGTTGGCCAGTGCAAAGCCGAAACCCAGAAAACGCTGTACAGGATGCCAGACAAAAGGCACTAGCTGCAGATTTAGCAAGCCAAATTCAGATGATTATGCTTAGTATTATTGTAAATCTTTCCAATACTAAGAAAATTAACAGTTCATCTTCTGTGGTTAGATTCCCTATCTATTGTAATAAGAAATAGCTATATGGAAAACTACTTTTTTTGTTGTTTTTCTTTATCTGACAGCAATCAGCATGGTTCTTTCTTTCAGAATTCTTATATAAATGTCAGCCTGGCTAGAACCTGTAATATTTCCTGATCTCACTGTCACTCAGTATACCAAGTTCTTTAAAATTCTATCCAGTGGCTGTGTCCTCAACAGTCATTTAAAACATTTATTAGTTTTATCCTTTTACTTGAGGTAGCTTTTTACTTAATGTCCTTCCAGCACACTAGACGATTTTGCTCCCTGCTATTGCCTGTTATTTTGAAAACCTGCCTGAACCCCCATTGTCAGTTCTCCTACATATAAGTAGCCTTTTTTTGTCTTTTCACCTCTATGCCTCCTTACAGCTGGTTGCTTTTAGTGTGACATATTTGACAGATCAATATATTCTTTATCAGTTCAGTTACTTCCCTTTATTTTTTCTATATGTGATTTTGCTGATGTTCCCTTTAGGTGAAAGTTCTTAATATTACTCTTGAATACACTCAATAAGGTCCTTTCACTGAGAACCCTTTTTCCCTTTTCCAGGAAAAGCAGAGTCTCACTGCATACAGGATGTGCAGGTAAAACACTTGACAGCTTCAGCAGGAATTACACCAAATTGAGTTGCGGCTTGTAGAGAAGCAGCATCAGAGGCTCATTCCTGCTGCTGAGGTAGCATATATAGTCCCCTCAACACTCAAATCTACATGATCTCTTCTAGCATTGCCAGCCCCAAAGACTCAAACAACATCCCCAAAAGCTTTTTTACAACACCCTGTAAAAGCTCTTCCCTCACTTTCATAGTAACAAACTCTTGCTAATGTATTAAATGTCACACAAAACGATAAAACAGCAGTGGTCACTTTTTCATATATCATTCCCACGTATGGCACCTAGATATATTAAAGGAGGAGAAAAGTACTTCCTAGAAGTTCAAAGGATCCAGCTGTTGGCTTAAAATAGTAAGCAATTTCTATATAAGTCACAGAAAATATTGAACAATTTTCTGCTCAAAATTTTTCAGTGCAAATGAATGTTATGAAGGTTTTCCTTCTGATGATGTCTTAGTAAATGCACATGCATCCAGGTTTTGACAAAAATAGAAGCAGTTTAGTGGGAGCTTATAAAACTTTTTCAACTGTGGAAGGAGAGTACACCAAAAGGCTGATATTTATTGTTAGAGTGCTAGTCTGAATTTTAAGGTGTTTTCTGTTACACTTGCCTACTTGTGCTCCTGTCTTATTTCCTGGGAGAAATGCCAAAAAAATAAAGTGACCTCTGTATCCTAACTATTAAGTATGTCACATCGGGCTACTTAAAATATGTTACAACCTGGTTGGCACAGAAACACATTTCTGTTCTGTTTGGGAATACATATACTCAGTACAATGAAAATTCACAGCCTCAGCTTCTTGGGAACCAAGAAGTGAGCTCTAAATATGGTTTTATATAGGGGTTCAGCTGCAGCATCACAAGCTATGGCAGAGTATCTTAAACCACAAACAAGATAACTGATAATGGGACAATATTTAAAACAAGCACAGATCTTGCTCAGATTAAATTAATCCAAGTTGGGGATCAAATGACCTGTAAAGATACAAATTATTCTTTAGAAATTATTCCAAGAAGCAAACACATAGAAAACAAGCCCTGACTTTACCTAAAGCACAAACAAATGCAGTGCAGATTCACAGTCACAGTGACTGAGTACACAATGTACAGAAAACACAGCTATAAAAAAGTCATGATCTTACAGAACAGAGCTGGCAGATAGATTTAAGGAGAAAATGAAGATGCTGAGGAACAAGTGACTTCTGTAGGCCTGGAAGACGCCAAGACACAAAGTGAGCTGCAAGGGGTGAACAAGAAGAGGGACCAGAGAAACCGTGAAAGAAAATAGTCAGGGATGGGAGCAGGGATAAAAGTCTTAGCTGTAAATAGGGAGGTCTGCCCTGAAGCCTATGCTGCCATCCCCATGTCTGCAAGACAGGCAGAGGAGAGTTTGTCATTGTCACCCACAGCCAAGCTTGAGCCGGGCACCTTCTTGGCTGTAGGGCTCTGCCGAGCAGCCTTCCAGGAGCAGCACTGCACCTTTGAGACTCTGCTTTAACCAGCGCCGCTGTAACGCAAGTGGACGGCTCCATCTAGAGGCAAATATCCCCTGAGCTGCTGAAATGGCATCATTGCGACTGAAATATCTCTTTCTCCAGTAAGTCAGAACCTATTCAAAATAGCACTCCGAGCTGCTGTCCTCTTGGCAGGGATGTCCAGCAGGAGGGAGCAAGTTCCATCCACCTCACCTTCTGCAAAGGCTGAGCAGCTGAAAATAAAGCGAATGGTCTCCCACACCAAGCCTGCCAGATCAATTCTGTGGCATCCATCAAATGCCACAGATTGAAGGCAAGAATGGGTCCCACAGGCAAAGAGTTTCTGCACTCCTTTACTACTTGTGTCTCATAAGAAATACAGAGTATTTCCCACTAATATCTTGATAAGCACATCTATATTCAGTATAAAACAGAGCACCAGTAGTTAATATGAAGTTAAAGAAATGTATAAAAAATAATGAGATTATCAAAGAGAATTTTTATAATCCTTTATGTTGCAAAAGCCTTCTCTATTGAACAAAGATCAAGTTATTCTTTTCTGTCTATCAATTAAAAATATCTCCAATCACATACTGATAAGGAGACCAGGATCACCAAATCACACACTTCAAAAAATACAAGCAAGTCTAACTTCATCCTCTCCATTGCTGGGGTATGGACTCTGTGCCAAGCTATTCTCACTGAAGAGTTCCTCTTCTGCATTGGTCAAGAAAAAAAAAAAAACTTTGAGTAGATGTCTCTGAAAGCCCTTTTCTCCCAGTCACAGGCCAAAACATGTATTGCCATGTAATTTTGAAAGCTTAACTTCACTGTAGCTTACTGTACTCCTAAAAGGGCTTTTTCAAATAGGCAGCAACCAGTTATATGAATATAATTCTTCCTGCTCACTGTTTGCAGGCTTGTGGGGTATGTATCACCAAATACGCACTTTTTATAAATCAGTATGTTTAGATTCAGACAAGCTGTGTATCTGAGCAACAGCACAGCAAGGAGTGACTGCTGTCTATGCATTACATTTTCTCAGATTACTCATTTATTATACAATAGTGTCCTAAATTTTACCCATCACTTTATTCTGGTGTTAGTGAGGAAGAAAATTTGGATTCAAACTAGTTTACCTTTTCATAATATGATGCAAGTTAGGTATAAGTAGTCAAGATTAAAACTGGTGAGCTGATTATTTTAAGCAAGACATATTGGGGAATGAGGGGAGAGAAAAAAAGACGCTCCTTTTCCTATAAAAATTAACTGCACAAATGTTTGCTCATTTCTTAACCTTTTTCTGTGTTTTACTCATTTTAGAGGTATTTTCATAATAAGAGTACAAATCTACACGAACAAATGCAGAAGCAATATATTTTACAGATCTAGGTCAGGTTTTGGGTTTCTTTTAAGGGTATATATTTCATGAGGCATTGTTTATTTCACAGGATTCATTGCTGAAAACAAAACTAGCAAACTACACAGTCATTTCTTCCCTGACTTCTTCCTACTTCGGGAATTCAGATCCAGTTTGCTGTTACTCAAAACAAAATTACTTGCAGCAATGACTCATATTTTTGTGGTAGCAAAGAATATAAGATGTATGTCTATTTATGTAGCACATGCATAACAGCACTTTGGAAGTTTTTTAAGGTCTCTTCTAAGAGAAGTGCAAGAGCATGGATGGAGAAAAAGCTCTTTGGAGTCAAAGGAGGACCCCAGTGGACTGTCACATGTGTTTGCAAATACATACAAGTACAGTGACACTGAATATGTGCAAACACCTATGGGAAGAGTTGAATATCAGTCAAATGAAAACATCAGAGCTAACCTCCAGGAGGCTCTAGTGATTAGCAATCACTTATGCTCAAAGACATTCCCACCTTGCAAGCTCAGCTTCATCCTTTGGCTTCAGACCCAGAACAGACCAGTCCTCAAGCAAGTTCTGCCCCTTTGCGGTATTTGGCTTTGCAGTGTCCAGCACTGATTTAAATCAATGTCTCAAAAAACAGTGTCCTAGGTGGCCACAGAAACTGCACAATTAGTGTACCTCTGAAACATATTCCACAGCCCCAGGCTTGACCTGGGTGGTCCAAAACTGAGGAAAATACAGGTGAGAGATGGACCTCAGACTTTCCTTATTGCAATAAGTTTTTGGAGGCAGTCTTTTTATGAAAACATGAATTAATCTAAATGGATAAAAGAGAAGAACAGCTTAGATCAAGATACAGCACTCAGAAAGGTGAATAAAATATGGAGGGCAAAGTAGCATGCTGAGAAAGATGGAGAAGAGGGCCTGTTACGGTATATGTTAAAGAAGTAGATAGGGCAGAGATCATTCACAGAAATTTAACATAGCCTGCTCTGTGTTTTGGGAACACATATGACACACAAAATCCTAAAATGTTTTTATATCTGGAATGACTTAGCACTCTCTTGCTCTACCTGAAAATGGTAAAATATGTGAACAGTGACGTCCGGAGACTGAACTACACAAGTATCCATGAGTGTGATGCCAAAACTTCAAATGTCGAAATCAGAACAAGACTGAGACTATTTCAGTCATTGTAGATCAATGTTCCTGGTCTAAATTAGTCAGCTGCCTGTTATGCAAGATCATCCTCCCTGCTAGTCATTCTCACAGGGTATTTACAGAACACTACATGGGAATGGTGAGAATCTGAGTGAAGGTACTACCAGGAGGAGGCTACTTAAAAAAGAATATACCGCATACATTTTCAGGCAGACATTTAAGTAGACATTTCTATAAAGCATTTGCTTTTTCCCTTTGCATTATGTATGCACACATACATACATGTATACACACATGCATACACCATGTTTTCATGTCATTGCAGGTAATGTGGGAAGGAAAGCATACATAAATATGTTTTAAAATTTTTTTCTAGAGCATGAAATACTTCCGCGAATTCTGGATAGCACAGGTTTATTTGGTAATAGCTTTCAAAATGCAGCCTTTGGAGAAAGGTATTTCACAAATCAAAGTGATTCTCTCAAAGCTTGTTTTGCCATGATAGCATTTACTGGAGTTAGAGGAAGAGGAAAATTTTGTTTTATATCATCCCAGTAGATTCAAATCTTTCCTTTTCTGGATGTTTGATTCAGTGTCCTGAACTAGATGTAAAACATCTTGTTAAAAAGTACAATGCACACAAGATATTTCAGCACAATGATCAGCTGCTCTTCTTCCTTTCTATCTTACATTCTCATTTCCTTACCCTCACTGGTTCGGGTTGCAATATAGTTTCATCTGTATGAGATAATTTCTGCCTGCTTAACTAATGCAAAAAGATTCCTTTTTGGAAAAATACAGAACAAGTGAAGCGATCATAAGGTGGTCTAGCTAAAAAAAATTCACTGAATAGCCTTTTGCTGTTTGCATCATATGACAGGATTGCTCTGTGTGCAGAGTTATTTCAATTACTGTTCTATGAATGCAGTCATAAAGAAGGCAGGGGGAAAATGTCAAGTAATGTTCCAATTTTTAACTATTATTTTTACTGTATGTTTTCATTTTTATTTCTTAAGAGGTATAGTACATGAATTAAAAGAAGCCTGATTCATTTTGTTAACACAGAATACAACCTGATCTGCACAGATTCAGGGTCCATCTTATTTGCTAAAGCTGGGGATAGAGACCCGGAATTGTTGAACCAAGCCAAGAGTTAGGCTACTTTTGTTTGATAAATAGCATTTTTTCAATAGCACTTGACCAAAAATGCAGGAGCTTCAGCAGAGCCCGCCAAACTCCGAATGCACTGTCTGATGATTTGGCACAACTTGAGATAATGCTGAAAGCAAGTACAGCCAAATTAGTACTTGCATTCAGCTAAAATGAAATGGACTATAATATAAATAGATCAAAATTGGGCCCAGATCCTGCAATTCACTATGCAGGCAGACTGTCAAGTGCAGAATCAGCACTTTGGTGAGCAGAAATCTAATGAGGAAAAGCTCTAAAATGCCGGAAAGAATTATTAGAAGAAAAACTATTTAAATTCTCCACATAAGTAGAAATACTTGCTAAATACCACAGATATTAATAAATGAGTTAAGAGAAATTACTTTGAACCTGTAAATGAATTCTTTAAATGTAGTGAAAAGAATTTCATGCAACAATGTGTCAAGCCAGTTTGGAAAAAGCGCTAAAAAAACCTTGATGACAGTGTTTATCCACAGCAGAGCAAGTGTATAATCAGTATTAACCAGTCCTGAGCACAACACAAGTGACAGAGATTTTGGAAGAAGATTAAAGATGAGAGAGAAGGAGCAAAAGGTTAAACATACAAATTCCACCAAAAAAGGAGTCTTTAAATACTGGGCTTTTTTGAGAATTGCAGCCTACAGTGCAGTTCCTCTGCTTGATGTTTGCTCTGAATTAGAAATAAATAAATAAATAAATAAATAGAAGCAGTTTAGTATTCTTAAAGAACCAGTTTTATAGAGAATTCTATTTACATTAACATGATAGATTGCATCACATTATACAAATAAAGGCACAAAGATCTGCTAGCAAAGTCAGAAATTCGATAGACAGAAATGCTGTGAAAAATCTGCAAACCTGAACACTGAGGAGAAAAATGAAACAAAGAAAACAGAACATGTTTCTAGACACTTTATGGATAAAAATAAGTACACATAATAAAGGAACAACAACAACAACAACAGAAAGCCTTACCATGATGTTTGCACAACTGTGTGTCTGTAGCCCATGCTATAAATGTGGATACCTTCTATTTCCATCATCTCAGCCCCTCTAGTGGTCAGTACCTGAAGATCTTGCCTTCAGGAGGGACACAATCTATCCATATGTAGCATTTGCTGTTGATCCTGTATCTTGACAGATATTTTTTTCTTAATTGTGTAATTTTTTCTGGAGATATAACTTGTCACTTTTTATTAGCATTTTTGTCAGTGCTGCTGCTACGTGCATACATGTAATTGCTAAGCAACAAAGAGTAAGCTCTGCACAGCACATTCGATTACTGCATTCCCTGTGCCATGCATTGTAACTAATGCACTTATATAATAGGAAACACACACAAAAAAGAGTAAAAATATTTATTTCTGTTTCCATAGCATCTAGAAGCCACAATGTGAAATCAGGCTCCATCATGCTAGCCACCAGGAAGAGAGCTAACAGCTGAAGATGAGAGCAAGCGGACCAATAGAAAGTGGACAAAAGCTAAAAGCAGAGGTGAATTTCAGTGTTTCCACAGAAGAATAGGCTAAGCCTAAAGCTCAGAGGTGACTACCCACCTACAGCTAGTCATGATTCTCAGACATTAGAGAACTATCACTGTGGCTAAAATAGTCAAGGCTTTTGCAAGTGTGGTGGCCTCAATGCAGAAAGCATCAGTTTTCAAAATTTTATCCGTTTGAAAGAAATACATCTGCATTGTATCAAGAAATGCTCTCTCTTTCTCACTCTCTTTAAGTTGTAGAAAAAAACAGGGCAGGCAGTATTTTCTCACCAAATGTTACAGTTCACTGTCTGCTCTTCATATCGAAATGTGTATTTGCCCCTGTCATTGAAGGCTGCTGTCTCCAAAATCTGAGTTTGGCATTAACAAGGACTGCTTGAGTCTATCACACAAGAGACTGCAACTCTACCTTTCCTTTGCAGGTATGTTTACCAAAGAGTTCCCTTTACACCTGAGATGTACAAGGGCAGTGGTCCCTCCTTGCTCTTGGTGTGATCACCAGCCATTTTGCAGTCAGCACTGCATTTCTAGATAGTGCCATATCTGCAATGTTCAGCGAGAAGAGCTGCTTGGAAAATGAAGCCATGATTGTGTAGGTGTACAAACTTGCACAACCACATACAACTATTTTTATTTCTGCAGTTAGATTCAGGTATTGGCTCTGATTCTCTCTGTGTCTCTCTGGCATTCCCCAAGNAGAAAGCCTTACCATGATGTTTGCACAACTGTGTGTCTGTAGCCCATGCTATAAATGTGGATACCTTCTATTTCCATCATCTCAGCCCCTCTAGTGGTCAGTACCTGAAGATCTTGCCTTCAGGAGGGACACAATCTATCCATATGTAGCATTTGCTGTTGATCCTGTATCTTGACAGATATTTTTTTCTTAATTGTGTAATTTTTTCTGGAGATATAACTTGTCACTTTTTATTAGCATTTTTGTCAGTGCTGCTGCTACGTGCATACATGTAATTGCTAAGCAACAAAGAGTAAGCTCTGCACAGCACATTCGATTACTGCATTCCCTGTGCCATGCATTGTAACTAATGCACTTATATAATAGGAAACACACACAAAAAAGAGTAAAAATATTTATTTCTGTTTCCATAGCATCTAGAAGCCACAATGTGAAATCAGGCTCCATCATGCTAGCCACCAGGAAGAGAGCTAACAGCTGAAGATGAGAGCAAGCGGACCAATAGAAAGTGGACAAAAGCTAAAAGCAGAGGTGAATTTCAGTGTTTCCACAGAAGAATAGGCTAAGCCTAAAGCTCAGAGGTGACTACCCACCTACAGCTAGTCATGATTCTCAGACATTAGAGAACTATCACTGTGGCTAAAATAGTCAAGGCTTTTGCAAGTGTGGTGGCCTCAATGCAGAAAGCATCAGTTTTCAAAATTTTATCCGTTTGAAAGAAATACATCTGCATTGTATCAAGAAATGCTCTCTCTTTCTCACTCTCTTTAAGTTGTAGAAAAAAACAGGGCAGGCAGTATTTTCTCACCAAATGTTACAGTTCACTGTCTGCTCTTCATATCGAAATGTGTATTTGCCCCTGTCATTGAAGGCTGCTGTCTCCAAAATCTGAGTTTGGCATTAACAAGGACTGCTTGAGTCTATCACACAAGAGACTGCAACTCTACCTTTCCTTTGCAGGTATGTTTACCAAAGAGTTCCCTTTACACCTGAGATGTACAAGGGCAGTGGTCCCTCCTTGCTCTTGGTGTGATCACCAGCCATTTTGCAGTCAGCACTGCATTTCTAGATAGTGCCATATCTGCAATGTTCAGCGAGAAGAGCTGCTTGGAAAATGAAGCCATGATTGTGTAGGTGTACAAACTTGCACAACCACATACAACTATTTTTATTTCTGCAGTTAGATTCAGGTATTGGCTCTGATTCTCTCTGTGTCTCTCTGGCATTCCCCAAGTAGCTCAAACGGAGCAAAGAACTAGATGGGGAGACCTGGTAAAATCCTCCCAAACTTTATTTCAGGATATTATATACCAGGAATTATAGCAGGTATACTTTAAGACAGGCTTCTAGGCTATTAGCCTCAAGGATCAAGAGGAGTGCTAGGAAAAGAGGTAGTTACTTTTGAATTATGAAAAGTCATGTGCATGATCCTGCCCAATAGCATTAGTATTTCCTCTTGGTTCCAATATTTTTACAAGAACATTGAAATTCCCTAAGAGCTAATGTGTCCTGTCTCTTTTGGTGGGACTGAAACAAGGGCTGTAGTTGTGTTCTGGGCACAACATCCTTTATACTCCCATGGGAAAGCCAAGAAGAATTGTTCTAAATGAACCACAGCAGGAGACCACAAAGAACATTATCAAATTCCTAAACTAATTAAGTACATCAGTACTTAATCATACAAAGTGCTTCTGCATTAAGCTACTCAACACAATAATTACCTAACCCCTAAAATATAATTGTGAATATATGCTTTTTATTGCTATTTCACAGGAGGAGAGATGGATACTTGGAGAGGCTACATATTTCTAAGAACTACGCAGTCAACTCCTTTCACATATAGGCCTTGCTGGAAATCTGAGGTAAGGACAGCTGTGACCAAGTCCTGCTCCAGCAGAGCATTTTTAGTCCAGAATCACAGACTATGCTGATTTGGAAGGGACCCCCAAGAATCATCGAGTCCAACTCTTAAGTGAATGGCCCATACAGGGATTCATTCGAGGAGTGCTAGGAAAAGAGGTAGTTACTCACCTGAGATGTACAAGGGCAGTGGTCCCTCCTTGCTCTTGGTGTATTGGCTCTGATTCTCTCTGATCTAGTCATGATTCTCAGACTAGCATTTTTGTCAGTGCTAACAACAACAACAGAAAGCCTTACTATGCTGATTTGGAAGGGACCCCCAAGAATCATCGAGTCCAACTCTTAAGTGAATGGCCCATACAGGGATTCATTCGAGGAGTGCTAGGAAAAGAGGTAGTTACTCACCTGAGATGTACAAGGGCAGTGGTCCCTCCTTGCTCTTGGTGTATTGGCTCTGATTCTCTCTGATCTAGTCATGATTCTCAGACTAGCATTTTTGTCAGTGCTAACAACAACAACAGAAAGCCTTACTATGCTGATTTGGAAGGGACCCCCAAGAATCATCGAGTCCAACTCTTAAGTGAATGGCCCATACAGGGATTCATTCGAGGAGTGCTAGGAAAAGAGGTAGTTACTCACCTGAGATGTACAAGGGCAGTGGTCCCTCCTTGCTCTTGGTGTATTGGCTCTGATTCTCTCTGATCTAGTCATGATTCTCAGACTAGCATTTTTGTCAGTGCTAACAACAACAACAGAAAGCCTTACTATGCTGATTTGGAAGGGACCCCCAAGAATCATCGAGTCCAACTCTTAAGTGAATGGCCCATACAGGGATTCATTCGAGGAGTGCTAGGAAAAGAGGTAGTTACTCACCTGAGATGTACAAGGGCAGTGGTCCCTCCTTGCTCTTGGTGTATTGGCTCTGATTCTCTCTGATCTAGTCATGATTCTCAGACTAGCATTTTTGTCAGTGCTAACAACAACAACAGAAAGCCTTACTATGCTGATTTGGAAGGGACCCCCAAGAATCATCGAGTCCAACTCTTAAGTGAATGGCCCATACAGGGATTCATTCGAGGAGTGCTAGGAAAAGAGGTAGTTACTCACCTGAGATGTACAAGGGCAGTGGTCCCTCCTTGCTCTTGGTGTATTGGCTCTGATTCTCTCTGATCTAGTCATGATTCTCAGACTAGCATTTTTGTCAGTGCTAACAACAACAACAGAAAGCCTTACTATGCTGATTTGGAAGGGACCCCCAAGAATCATCGAGTCCAACTCTTAAGTGAATGGCCCATACAGGGATTCATTCGAGGAGTGCTAGGAAAAGAGGTAGTTACTCACCTGAGATGTACAAGGGCAGTGGTCCCTCCTTGCTCTTGGTGTATTGGCTCTGATTCTCTCTGATCTAGTCATGATTCTCAGACTAGCATTTTTGTCAGTGCTAACAACAACAACAGAAAGCCTTACTATGCTGATTTGGAAGGGACCCCCAAGAATCATCGAGTCCAACTCTTAAGTGAATGGCCCATACAGGGATTCATTCACTTAATAACCCACAACCTTGGTGTTATTAGCACCAGGCTCTAACCAACTGAGCTAATCCCAGTTCACATCCTGTAGCACCTTGAACCAGAACAGATGCCAGGGAACCAGCTGCCAATTGGGAGACCCTGTTCTTGCCTCCTGGGTGACTTTGTGAGACAAATACAGAAGAAAGTGACAGACTTTCTAGCTACTAGAAAGAGCTCTGTGATTTTCTTATGACCCAGAGTCCTACAGTATCTCAGCTAAGGATTCAACAGAAGGTAGCACAGGAAACAAGCCTCACATCACTGGCTTCTAAGATAGAAATTTNAGTACTTAATCATACAAAGTGCTTCTGCATTAAGCTACTCAACACAATAATTACCTAACCCCTAAAATATAATTGTGAATATATGCTTTTTATTGCTATTTCACAGGAGGAGAGATGGATACTTGGAGAGGCTACATATTTCTAAGAACTACGCAGTCAACTCCTTTCACATATAGGCCTTGCTGGAAATCTGAGGTAAGGACAGCTGTGACCAAGTCCTGCTCCAGCAGAGCATTTTTAGTCCAGAATCACAGACTATGCTGATTTGGAAGGGACCCCCAAGAATCATCGAGTCCAACTCTTAAGTGAATGGCCCATACAGGGATTCATTCACTTAATAACCCACAACCTTGGTGTTATTAGCACCAGGCTCTAACCAACTGAGCTAATCCCAGTTCACATCCTGTAGCACCTTGAACCAGAACAGATGCCAGGGAACCAGCTGCCAATTGGGAGACCCTGTTCTTGCCTCCTGGGTGACTTTGTGAGACAAATACAGAAGAAAGTGACAGACTTTCTAGCTACTAGAAAGAGCTCTGTGATTTTCTTATGACCCAGAGTCCTACAGTATCTCAGCTAAGGATTCAACAGAAGGTAGCACAGGAAACAAGCCTCACATCACTGGCTTCTAAGATAGAAATTTTAAAAACCCATCAAATGAGGTAAATTAATGGCATATTACATTACACTTGTGTGCTGATAACAGTAAGAATTTAATCTTTTTCTTATCATATAACTTCCTAGCATTCAAAAAAACTCCTAAAGGAATAGGTGTGCTTCTAGATTTCTTAACACATAGCTCGTTTCTGGATCCTCACATTGAACATTAATATTTTCTTCTGCTTAGCTCAAGACAGCAGAATGACCTTGTTTGACAGGATTTTCCCTAAACATCAGTCTGAACACCAAACACATCTGGGCCTAGCATAGCCCTCTTGAACTCATTTACACAAACTCATTAAACTTTCTGGGTTCAGCTAGTGATGTTGCCAGTGTGACTGTGAAGCTTTAGATACACAACAGTCTCTGAACATGAGCTGCAGTGACAACATGTGCAATACAGCCAACAGGGAGGGAAAAGAAAGGCTGTATATGACCATCTTAATGGTCACACACTTTACAGAACAGGGTTCTAATAAATGATTTGTTATTCCCCCATTTTTGTAATTGCCCTTTCATGCCGCCAAAGAAGAACTGAAGGCGTAATCTGTTTGGCTTCAAGGAGGAAAGTATACAGGTTATGTGCAAAGTATACAGGTTATGTGCATGCAAGGATACAGGATAACAGCATACAGGATCTTAGTTACAAGCCTGTGTTTAATAATTCCTTTAACTTTTGATCAGCTCTGTACTGGTCACACAGTTGGACCTGGTGATCATTGCAGGTCCCTTCCAATTAAAATAATCTATTCTTCTGTTCCGTTCCATTCCATTCCATTCCCCTGTGCTGGTCACAGCAGCCACAGACCCCAGAGCAGGCAGGGTGGTGCCCAGTCCAGCTGGGGGCTGGACATCTGCAGCAGCTGTGGACTAATGGCATTCGAAAAGGGAATTTTTTTTCCTACAGAGTCCCATTAAAGAGTACATCTACTTACAATAAAAATGAAAGGGATAGTAAGCCTGCACTTTTCAGACTCTTAGCACTCTTTTATCAAAAAAAGCACCCATAGCAGCTGTAGCCTTTGTTCATGCTTCCCAATCATGAGGGTTAATGGGGTCACCCTTCTAAACGAGGTGGCAAGACAAGCCTTACTGGATTCGGAAAACAATCTTTTCCTAAAAATAATAAAACTGGATAGATTGCTCTCTTTTAGAAAGATATTTTTAATGGACTGGATCCATCTTACATAGACCATCAGAAACAGGATAATCTTCAGCCCATACTAAGCTAAATATATACGTATTCCTAACTCAAAACAACTTTAAGATGTGTCACAGAAGACTGAGTCCAAGCCAAAATAGAACTGTGGATTAAAAAGACATTTTCAAAAGGTATGTGTGTAAAAGGCTCAAAGATACATCTCCGTTCAGGAAACAAAGCTTGCATTCTGGTTACTTTTTTCCTTTGCAGAGAGATCATTCAAAGGAAGCCAAAACTAAACATTCACTGAGAACACAAGGAGCACCCAATGGGGTCCTTCCTCAATTGCAGTGCTTTAGGCATACTTAACATCAACAGTTTCCAGGATTTTTCTGAACTATTATTTTCACTTCTTCTATATCCACCATTTTTGTGAGGTTTGTCTTTAATCCAATCTGCTAACATGTAATTAGTGTGTCCACCACTGTGGGGAGAGAATTTTATCCAGCAGCCAAATAAAGAGCTGAGTAGTAGCTGTGAACTTTATCGTTGCAATATTAATAATTTAAACCTTTTATAAAACAGTTTGTGAGGGATGGGCATGAGGGAGCAAAATATTATAGGGCTTTCTGTACTTTAGTACCTCAGAGTGATGAGCAGTAGAGCACATCTTCAAGCACTTGTCTCCAAATCAATGTTTCCTTGCTTGTAAGGCAGAGGCAGGAAATTTTCTATTCACAAGATTTCAGAAATGGCTAAATGCAGCTCAAATGACAAAACTTTTAGAATATGTACTTTACTTAAGCTTTGAACCTGATAGAATCTGTTAAGATTTACACATCAGAAAAAAAGGGATCTTCAGCTTCTAAAGTAGTGAGGTGTAGTCAATCTTTACTATATTCTAAATTTTGCTCTCACTATAGTAACTGAAAAATCCTTCTCAATTCCAAACATTTCCATCAGTTCAAAGTGGAGTGGAAGTGGGGGACATTCCACAAAATCCACATCAGTAATATGGGGGTGAGAGGACACCAATAAAATTCTAGGAGTTACTCAAATCTTAGACTAATATCTCTCTGCATGGATGCAACAAATACTTTATGTAATTTTATCATTCAGTAGAAAGAGCTTTTTGACATATGTCAGTGAAAGAGATCTTTGTTTGCTGGTTTCATTTGCTCATGCCAACAAGAACAAAACACCAAAACAGAAAAATACTAATTTTCAGTGGTCTTTATTAAAATAGCTTTATTTACACATCCAGGACCAAACTGAAAGGCTCACATCTACACTTCCCAGAGGAAAAAAGATGGGAAGATGTAAGTGTTGACTGTTTTGAATGTAGAACTCTACTGTCTGTAGCTGTTGCCATCTACCAGCTCTTATGTTCATGCCAGACATTTGATAAGTTTGCTTATGTCTTTGTTAGTCCAAATTAGTTCT
Organism: Aleadryas rufinucha; assembly: GCA_013397815.1. NCBI lineage: Eukaryota > Metazoa > Chordata > Aves > Passeriformes > Aleadryas > Aleadryas rufinucha. The sequence continues at coordinate 356,200 of VZTH01004836.1, forward strand.
GCAAGGGATAAAAGACAGGAGACCTTTTGAAGAAAAAGTAATAATTTGAAACTTTCTGATATTGAAAATCAGACTGATTTTCTTCAGAAAGAATACTCATCAGGCTGAAGAAGGCCATCACTCATTTTCTAAAATAATGAAGGCATGGGATGAGGTGTACTTTGATTTCCTGATTATAATAAAAATGGGAATAGTTTTTTACTGTATACAATGTGAAGAAGAAAACAGTGATGTTCTATTGGCATGCAAAGAAAGTGCATCTGAAATAGCACTGTATTATGTACAACAGAAAATTAAGTATAGCAGGATTATGCAATATGCTGCCCCTCACCAACACTAGTAAATATCAAATGTTTTCATAAATGGAACAATAGCATCCATTATGTTCTCAGAACACATATGCTTCATAATTAACATTATTAGAAGAGGAAAAGTCTGTTCTGTAAAAGCAGAGCAGTTAAGTGACGTTCATAATCCCTACCATGCAGTCCATTAACCTCAGAAATTTTCAGTAGCTTCGTAGTCATCCATGGCATTTCAGATTTCTCACAGCTTCAAATCTGTGGGCAGCTTCACAAGCTTTTTGTAAAGTTTCTCATTACTAGGACATCTGTAAAATTCCCTCCAGACCTTTCTTCAATTCATCTTGTTTTAAGAAGTCAGTATTTGACATATCTGAATAAGGATAAAGGTACATCCCTAAAAACATGCTCTACTGAATGCAGTATCTTTTTTTAAAAGACTTATTGATAATTTTATGTGCTATAAGATATTAAAAGCATTCTTTTTCTTAATCTTACCTTTTTCTTCACATTTCAATATGAGTTTTTGATAAGCAGCGTTCCCAGATGAGACTCATAGTAAGGAGTCAAAATAATCAGATATCAGTCTTCTGCCTTTTATGAACTAATCCACCATTCAACACAGGTGTCCTCACTATTTATGTGAAATAAATTATTTATTTTAGAGTCAGATGAAAAATTGCAACACTGCCTAACATGTTGCTTAGAGATAACTGACAAATTTTCTTCCTAGATGTGTACTTGGGAAATATGAAAGGGTAGAACTAGGATGCTAAATTTTGGCATAGTGTTTTTTTGTTAATTCCTTTAGTCCACAGAGGGAAGAAATTGGTTCACCTTTGTTAATTCTGATCTCATTAAACTGGCCTTCTTTTTCTACAAGGAATTGATTCAGCACTCAACTGCAATAGTAATAAGACCTTTAAACTACCCCTCATAAATGTACTTGTAGTCCTGACTCCTTGACAAAAATACTTCTGTACTTCTGATACAGATATATGAGATGGGCCTAGCTGAAGAAACATATGAAGATTATGTTAGAGAAATTCAGAGATCTGCCTGCAGAGAAGAGGATGTCATCTCTTCCTCTCTGGCTGGCAGCACTAAATAATGTTGCACTACATAATGTAAGGTAGTATGAAAAAGATATTCAGGAACTCAAAGCATGCTAATGTCTGAAAAAACAGAGATACACAATACCCTGGATATTATATCTCAGGGCATCCATTCAATTGTTTTAGTACTAGAGGAGAAGAAGCAATATATGAACCCTCTCAGAAGTCAAATCCTACCTATCTAACTTGCAATTCAACTTGTGCGATGAAGAATCTAGATGTAGAGCTTCCAAATGGCACATGGGTGGACAGCTTTAGCTGCTTGGGATTATCCATAAAAAGACACATGTCAGAGCTGCTGAGCTGGTTTGGGGTTTTGAATCTCAGCCTTCAAATTACAGAATATTTAAGGACTGTATGTATTTGCAGTCTTATGAGCAGGGAGAAAAAAAATCAACCAGATTTGTGATCTGAATACAAGGGAAAGATAGTTGCTTTAGATCTTGTGTTGTACTGCACAACTAAATTTGCTAAATCAAACTCAATTTTCAGTGTCTCATTGGTAGCAGGGCAGTTCTGATTTCCCAACTCCTGGTGAGCACAGGCAGCAATCATACTGAGTGGCTCAGTGTGCTTCAATACTGCCATGCTAAACCCTGCTACACCAGCATGAAACTCCTTTTTGCCTCACATATTTCCTACTCTACATATTGGCCCTAGTTTAAGCCCACTTTTTGGCAGAGCAGTACCCTAAGTCGCCAGGGATTTCCAGAAAAGGACTCTCTGGAAGCTATCAAGCTGCTGTGTCCCCGGCAGTGCGGCAGAGCCCATGGAGCCCCCAGAAGGCCGGGAGAAGGCTGCAGCACCCCCTCCGCTTCCTGCATCTCCCACAGGCGCCTCAGCTCCGCTCCGCAGCCCACGGGGACGCTCTGAGTCACAGCTCACAACGTAAAAGCTCCATCTGCAAGAGGGTTCCTTCTCTGCAAGCAATGGGAGATGATACTCTGACTAGGGGAAAAAAAAGGCAGAATGTGGCATTCATCTGAAGAATGATGCTGTACCAATGTCCCACATCCTCAGTCAGCTCCACGGTTGATTTAAACTTGTCCAAATGGGGGGTGGAAATTCATATTTGCTTGACATGCAAGTGAAAACACTTCAAATTAAAGATAAATAACATATATAAAAACTTCTTTCTTTTTTCTTTTTTTTTAATGTATACCAGTGCTGTCTATGAGTCACTTTTTTTTCCCCAAAGAGAACTGCAAACTAACTAAACACTAAGTATATGTTTAGTAAAACAGAATATCCAAATTTATTAGGTACACATTCTAAAGGTCATGTTCTGTACTATAACACTGATCACCACCTGATTAAATTGCCTACTGCTCCAAATTTAATGAGAGACTGAAAAGTCTCAATGGTAATTGGGATAGACGATCCTTCAAAGAGAGAAAGTGAGTGGGTAGTTAGTTGAAGCACAGAAGAATGCTTATTAATGTGGAGGTGGAAGAAGTCCTTTCTGAAAAAAACAATTGAAGACTATTTTATTTGGAAAACATTGCATTTTTATTTGTGTTGCTTCACTGAAGTCCTGGATACAGAATCAATTCTCTAACACGTGGTGGAAAAAATGAACAAAAAAATCCAACAACCAATAATCCAGCAGTCTCTCTTCTGCTACAATTGCATACTCTATGGTAAATTTGATGTTTTCAAATTTTTCAGTATAAAATTTGCCATTATTTTCAGGAACTCTCTAAGTGATTTGTTTCTTGCTCTGTTTTTCTTAAAAATTTTTTATGCCAAACAAAGCCATTGTCAGATAATCCAAGTACACAGAAAGATATAAAGACAAAGACAATAACAACTATCTGACTGAAAATTACAGAACTACTACATTAGGAAATAAGGAATAATTTAATCTTAATTACTATAAATTCCCTTAAAGACACTAAGTATTCCATATGATCTTGCAGTAAGATTATCAAAATGTTTTACTGGGGGTTTGAAATGGCACTAAAGTAAACTGCTGTTAAATATGTCACTCAGATGCTCATCAGGAACATAGTGATGAAGGGGCAGTTCTCATAAAAATGACTCTATTTTTAAAATCATAATCAGATCTTTTTCTGCCTAAAAGATAGAGTCCATTTCAAATAAGTATTATTTAAAGGAAATCACATGAACTGTGTTATATAAAAGATCAAGCAAGGCAATTGCAATAGATAGTCTGGGTTCATAATCAACAGAATCACCAATATTTTTGTCTTTAAGCCTGCAATTCTACTCATATTTTACACAGACTGCAAAATGCATATCAAAATTCCGGACTGACTTTTTTGAAGTTAAAATGTGCCATGAAAGCAATATTTTTATATATACATAAATAAAGCACTTAAGCCATTGTTTTAAAATGCCATTGAAAAGTAGCAATTCAGTGGTTCTGAATTAAAGGGAAAAAATAACAAGAAAAATCTTTTAACTCTGTTTTAGTTCTGTGAAATGACTAGTCCAGCTGTCAGGAGCAATGACAATGACAAGTCTGGGATCTTCAGGTCCCAGACAGGAGGATTGCACAAGTGCTCCACCATAAAAGCTCTTTCAGAAGCCATATTTGATGTTGCCCATTCTGTGCCCAGAGCATGTCAAAATACTGATGAATTGTGGTTCAAGAGTGGGGTTAAAATCTGTCCTCAAGCATATGACTGCAGTTTGTTGCTCAGCTGAAAGGTTGACTTGTTTTCTAGTTCCCAATTTTCTTTTCTTTCAGAGCAGGTATTTTATTTAGTCATATCTGGCTGGGTGGAAAGGACAGACATCAACTACTTGGTATAAAATGTCTGACAAGGTACTTGGGAGAGTGGCAAAATGTACAAAACAACATCAAACTCAAGCTATAAGCAGCAGAAGAGATTGAAGCATGAGCAACCACCAGCATGAGCAACCTGGCCTCTTCCCAAGCTGACAGGAGAAATGAACTTCAGTAAAAAGTTATTTCCCTTTTTAAGAAAAAGCAACTGTTGGTTCAGGCAATTCCCACCAGGTCTATTATTATTTACAATGGAGGCAGACATCATTCTTGGCTCTTGCTCAAGGAGAATAGGGAGAGGAGGAGAGCTCCAACAACTTTCAGAAGAGAAGAGGCGTTAACTCTTCACAGCACATTCTTGGGTGCAATGAGAAGGGACTTAACTGCTAATTATGGCTTATTAGTGCTACTGCATTTTAAGTTACCACAGAAGGGGTTCGGGTTAGAAAGTATATTATTATTTTGAAAATCTTCTGACTTACCTCTCCCTGAAGAGACTGAAGTCCTTTTGCCATGAATCAAAATTACGTTTCTCTAGCCAAATGGTGATAGCCTATCTCCACAGGCTTAGATAAGTTACCCCAGGCCCTGATAAAAGGTCTGCTCTACCCTCAGACTGAGAAATTTCACGCAGAAAGGCTACCCTCACACCAGCTCATGTCCTGTGATAGGTACAAGAGACACTGAAGAGCAAGATCTGCACGGGTAAGAGGTTCACAGAGTGGGCATAACCTGCATGGGAACTGCGTCCATCAATAATTCAAGCCAACCCTTCAGCTCTTCTAACTTCAGGAAGGGTCATGTAGCACCTGCTCCCTGGTCATGCCTGGAGGTAAGGTAGTGAGATGGCACCAGCAGGGGGCTTCTTCTGATGCTTGGAATATGTCATGGCCCCACTCCAACAAAAAGGAAGCATAATACATTAAATATCCCTTTACCTCATCATATGCTCTTGCCAGGTGGGGGGTTTTGGACCTGTTTGAATGTGGTTATGTAATTATGACTGAACTCTATTCTGAGGTAGAGGAAGTTTGGAGAGGTGCCTCCTCCCTCTCCCTTAAGCATGGGACAGTGAGGAGCACCCGTGGCAGAGGCAGCTTTTTGTCTTTAAGTCTCTCCTCATTTTTAAGACTTTGAGGAAAAGTAAGAATCTACCAATGTTTCTGTTGTAATTGAATTTTCAAGCTTATGTTTACCAGATGGTTTTCAATTATGGGAGGAGAAGGGAAGGAAAAAAAAGAAAGGATAACTAAAAAGAGAGAAAGAAGAGAAATTGTAAAACCCAGCTTAAATGCTTGAGTCACAATATTTCTAGGACTGATTCTACTGCCCAGATTCCAGTGGCATTATAAGATCACCATTTAGTAATCAAGTCTGCAAATCACTGTCTTGAAGAAAGACAGTCCTGGACAGAATAGAGAGAGAGGAGAAGCAGGTAAGAGCAAGACAGTTACAATTACTAAACTAGACAGTAGTTATTCATTTCATCTCTAAACAGAAAGCATATTTTATTATTCACTCTGTCTAAACTCTGTTCTGCAAGCCTGGTTCTTTTATACACTGAAGACTGCATTACTGAGGTACGAAATGAATATAAATAACATTTACATTCAACTCATAGTTCCTAAGTCACAAAGCTTAAGAATGCCAAGTCGATAAATCCAAACAAACCTAATTTCACATTTCATGATAGAAAGATTAAAGAATAATAAAGCATGACAATATAATGGTGGAAAGGAAAAAAAATAAATCCCTGCATCGTGTTGGGTTTCATTTTATTCTCTGAGAGGTACACATTGCATTTAATTGTGCAGCCTATATACTAAACATGAACATTTAGTCATGGAAATCACTGTCAGTTAATTGATTACTGTCAAGAATCTGCTCATCACAGAACTTGTTTCTTCTTGATCCACTTTAACAAAACTGAATATTAATGCACAACAAAAATAGTAGTCTTTGCATGCAAAACTTATGTGTTTCACTGAAGACACCCCCACTTCCTCCTACCAAACAGCTGTGTACAATACTATATTCCAAAAAATATTCTTTAATGCTAGAACACCAAAGAATAGCTGAGGTAAAAGGAAGTCTTTTTGTCAAATGCCTTGTTTAGTAAAGACACTTGCATGTATTTCTATTTTATTTACAAATTTAAAAGCTGGTATCATATTACGTAACTTCTTCCAGGCCAGAATTATTTTACAATTAAGCTATCATCTGAATGAATCTTAAAAGAATAATTGGCACTTTCTACTCCATCTATTGGTGAAATATATAGAAGCAAGAGAAGAGGTCTGATTAGGAAAGTATGCATTATGGATAGACATACAAACCTGTTATTAATCAGCTATTAATGAGTACAGCCAGAGCAGAGACACATTGAGAAGTGGACTTTCAGTCCAAAATAGGAATAGCAAATCTCCAAATGGATATATATAAGCTAAGAATAATATCTAAAAGCATCTATCTTGTTGGTAGTTCGTGCACCAAATAAAGTATGTAGTATCTTGCTATGTGCAAAGACATAGTCTGAAACACAAGGCTTCTGATAGTTCTGTTATGGAGAAAACTTACATGATGGTGATATATCTCTTGTCTCAATGTCCTAAATTTAAGCCCACAAGCTCATGCTAATATCTTGGTCCATTTCAGACTGTAGGGAATTTGCACAAGATGGCATTCACCAAATCAGGGTAATTTGAATGCTACAATGGGTGGTTCTGGGATGATTTATTTCAGGACAGCTTTTTCATACAGAGCAAATTGCAATTGCTTAGTGGTGCACTGAAGAGCCTCCTGGCTGGAAGGACATGCAATGACCAGGTGTGGTAGTTTGCAAACTAAAAACCACCTCACCAGGCAAACAGAACCAGCACCAGTTTTCTTTCATACTACAGGAAATTAATGCATGATGACCAAGTGGTATTCTCACAAGTTTGATCCATTTTTACTAATAAAGTATTCTTGGTGATCAACAGCTTCCTTTAGATTGTGTCCTGGGCCTCCTCTTTGCTTATTTGCCTGTTTGTTATGCAGCGTCCTGAGTGTGTACATAGTGCTTACCCCTCTAGCACTAACTTTAAATCAGCTTCTTCAGGAAGCTGCAGAAGCCATTTCCTTACTGAAGGACAATGGAGCTGTGGCTAACACCCCTGAACGAAATAGCATTGCACTGGAACTTTAGATACAAGATAAACATCATCTGTACAGAACTAAAGAAAACAAATAGGATTTTTCAATTTTTGATTTTAAAAATATTTGGTCCCAAAGCTTTGCTTCAAGAAAAAGGTGGCTGAAAGCAGTACAGTGATTGCTAAAGCCCTTGCATCATTGAGCAGTGGCAGAATTGAGTAACTTCCCCTTGAACCACTACAATGAACTCATCGTACTTCAGCAAGAGGTTCATAATGACCCAGACTTCTCCATTCAATGCAGACAGCAGTCAAACTCTCCTGGCAAGCACTGTCCAAGATGACACAGAAGGTAGGTTAGGTTGGGGCTTGCACCTGACTTTAACATACAGCAGAGGGAAGAGGCGGAGATAAGAAAAGAATACGGTAGAGGGAACTTGTCATGTATTTTTTAAAGAAAAGAGTCAACATGTTTCCCATGGACTGGACATAAATGGAACAGTGTGCTCTGTTGTTAGTCAGCAAACAGATAAATTTGCATGGAATGCAATAAAGAAGAGCCTATTGGAGATACTTGTTCATCTTGACAATTTCACAGGCAAGTGGAAAACATCATATGAGAACTACTCCTAAAAGGAAGCTGTGGGTTTCTCCACACAGACTTCCCACATACTGGTGTTTCCCAGGGCTCAGTGTTGGGGCCAGCCCTGTTTAATATCTTTATCAATGAACTGGACGAGGAGATTGATGGTTCCTCAGACAGTCTGCAGATCACACCAAGCTCAGCGGGGGTGTTGATCTGCTGGAGAGTAAGAAGGCTCTGCTGAGGGATCTAGACAGGCTGGATTGATGGGCTGAGGCCAACTGTGTGAGGTTCAACAAGAACAAGTGCCAGGTCCTGCCCTTAGGTTACAACAACCCCCTGCAGTGCTGCAGGCTGGGGACAGAGTGGCTGGAAAGCTGCCCAGTGGAAAAGGACCTGGAGGTGCTGGTTGACAGCAGCTGAACATGAGCCAGCGTGTGCCCAGGTGGCCAAGAAGGCCAATGGCATCCTGGCCTGTATCAGCAACAGTGTGGCCAGCAGGACCAGGGCACTGATTGTTCCCCTGTCCTCAGCACTGATGAGGCTACATCAAATCCTGTGTCCAGTTCTGGGCCCCTCACTACAAGAAAGACATTGAGGGGCTGGGGGATGTCCAGAGAAGGGCAGTGGAGCTGGTGAAGGGTCTGGAGCACAAGTCCTGTGAGGAGCAGCTGAGGGAGCTGGGATCATTTAGTCTGGCAAACAGGAGGTTCAAAGGTTCCCCTCATCACTTTCTACAACTGCTGGAAAAGAGGGTGTAGGGAGGTGGGGGGTCAGTCTCTTCTCCCACATAACAAGCAATAGGATGAAAGGAAATGGACTCAAGTTGCACCAGGGAAGGTTTATATTGCAGATTAGGAAAAATTTCTTCACCAAAAGGGTTGTCAAATATTGAAAAAGGCTGCTCATAGAAGTGGTGGAGTCACCATCCCTGAAGATATACAAAAGATGTGTAGATATGGTGCGTAGGGTCATAGTTTAGTGGTGGACTTGTCAGCTCTGGGCTAATGATGGGTCTTGATGAACTTAGAGTTCTTTTCCAACTGAAATGTTGGAAAAATGATTGTTGAAATGTGATTCTTTTTTATAAGGGAAGCACTGCTTGAACTAGTAGGCATGAAAAATAATTTCTCCTTATTTTAGAACTAAGGTTTCCAAACATGCTCATCAAATACCAAAGGATACCTTTTTGCTTTCAGGAGCAAGAGTCAGAATAGATGTTTTTAGGCAAAATATCTACATTACTGGCCTCTGGTGGGAGTGGTGGGAGAAAATGAACTACAGCTAAGCATCAAATTCCCAGTCACTAAAGTTCATTTAACAACCTGATTTTCAAGATGCTGAGTTCAGTCAGTTATATATAATTTTCTGATGCGGATGTTCACTTTAACTGAGTATAGCTACGCTAATTATAACATCACTGTACCTTTGCTCTCCATGGGGCTCCTACTTTGCAATAGGGCACATTTTAATTAAGGACAATGTTTTCTTCTGCATCACTGATACCCACCCAGACCTCCTTGCAGAGGTTTCCTCCAGTCCAACTGTGTACAAACGGGTGCGAAGGGGTAAAGTAGCTACAGATCTAATATGACTGAAAGTAAAACTTCAGCCGCTCTTCCTCACAGGCTGCTCCCTTTTTTTTTTACTTCAACTTTCAGAGCATTGTGAACACTGGAATTAATGATGCTTGCTGCCTCTGCTTTTTTGCTTTTTTATAAAACCATGCTGTAATAAAATTGAGACTTCTCCATAAATCTCCGTAAAAATCAGATGATGAGAGACACTTAGATTAATTGAAAATATTAAAGTAAGAATATTAAAATGCCTTTTTCCCTCAGTCTTCAAGTTTTCACTGAAAGAAATTTGCATTTGGCATTTTCCTTACATGGACTGGGCTTTTAGTCATATATCCAACAGGACAGATTAAAATTTAATTATTTCCATTCACTTTGCAGTGTTCAAAATTAAGGTGCTGTCATGAAGAATGTGTATGGAATCTTAACTGAAAGAACAATAATAAGATAATAAAAAATCATTTTCTTCTATTCCCACATAGCAGAAAATTAATACTATGGACAACAAGAAAAAGTTTCTTACTAACATTTAATTGGAAGATTTTATACATTTGACAGAAATGTGAGAAATTTATTTCCTGTTTGTATCTTAATTCAAAATAATAACCTAATTTAATTTCTGTGAATTTTAATCTACATTTATGTAAATTGCAATCAAGAGGAAATAGTTCATACACTAAAAAGCTAAAATGCTGTATGCGAATCCTTTCTGCACAAAAAAGTATCTTACTGTAACTCTATAGTTTTGTATTTGAGGTCAAAAATACTGGTCACAGGTGATCTTGGTGGTATTCTACACTGTCCTCCATGTCAAAAAAAATCAGCACTGAGCTGCTCAATGAGCACACAAAACCAGTTCAACTAACCCAGATGTCACTGGTCTAGGTGACATGGTTAAATCTTCTCTCCTACAGCAACAAATCTATGAGTGGAAAAATTACTGCCTTCTCAGTTCCTCCAAATTTTCTGTTTATATGCAATTTTGCCATTTTCCTTAAAGCACAAAGGTAGCTATATATAGCCCCACTATAAATGTGTATTCCTCCTTTAGTTAGGTTCATTTGGCAGAAGCTGAGAACAAGCTCGCCGAATTTGGCCTCTCTGGAGGACACACAACAGCAACCCTTCAGGCATGGGACACCCCTGCCTTGGCAGGATAGAGGCAGGATCTAACCTGGCCTGTTCCCAGTACTGCTAGCTCATCCTCAGCTATTCTCATGGATGTTGCCAGTGCATTACTACTGTGCCTTACTAACATTTAAGTAAAATTCTCCTGGGAGCAACTTGTAAGACACTGTACATATTTTTCATCAGAATACAAGATGTGCATGATTCAGTACCCGTGCCCTTTTCAAATCCCGAGTTCCCACCAGTCCCAGCAGAGGCACTATCACTATGCCAAGATGCAAAGAACACAAAAAGTGGTTGACTAAAGAAAATGGCCAAAGATCAGTACAGAAAATATGGCTTAAAAAAAGTTTCCAATTGAAAAAAAAAACTTTACAGCCTCTACTCTCCTACAGAGTAGGTCACTGTCAGCTTTGTTTGCCTTTTTAAACATAAAGTACAAAGAGTGCTTTGTAAACATGAAGACATCAGATGTGTGTGAGACCACTGAGAGGGAAAAAGAATGCAGGGCATATGACATTCTTGGCCATGCCCATATATAAGCAATGCCTATTATTATTATTATTATTATTATTATTATTATTATTATTATTATTATTATTATCATAATTATTATCATTATTATCATCATCATTATTAGGTGTGTACAAGACTACCAAGAGGTTGTGACCTATTCTTCCAGGCACTAAGTTTTCTACACAGATACATAACTTCTCAAACAGCCTTTCTAGTGCAAAGTGAGCATGAAGGCAAGAATATATATAATTTACTGCCTTGACCCAAACATTTGAAGCCTTACCTTGCTTTGGTTGGCTCAGATCACTACTTAGAAGTGTTTCTCAAAAAAAACCTGTCCTCTCAGTAAGAATAGTCAAGCTAAGAAAGTGGGTTCAGAGAATGTCTCATTTCCAGCGAACATCAGTATTGACTGCAATGGGAAGTTCAGAGGTAGAGACTCAAACTTCCTCAGCAAGGAGTGAACCAGTAGTGGGGAGCCTGAGGAGAAGGGGCAGAAGAGGAAGTAAATAGCACTGAAATGGAGAACCAGAACTGTGACAGGCTGGAAATGAGACAGAAGGGATAAACCTGATCATCATCAGGAATTTACGATACTCAGCATTATTCTTGTACTTTTCACAGCAAGAACCAGCTCATAGAAAAGGCCTGTTGTTATTCAGCCCAGGGCCACAGGCCACAACCTTCCCCAATATCCCTTTTCTGTACACAAAGGCCTGGTGCTACATCAACACCAGTAAACAAAATTCCCCAAGGAATGTTTGCTTACTGTGAGGGCCATATGCGCAACCTGTCCATGCAATTCTCTGGATAATTTTCTTTCCTCTAGAATAAGAGTGGCTGCATCCAAGAAGCTGTTGGTGGGTTCTGTTCTTAGCCTCAGCTACCTCTTGTCCTTGTCTAGGAATTTCCTGAGACACAGATAGTTTTGGCCCCAGGCAAAAACTGCAGTGGAAAAAACCCTCTATGTTAACAATTCAACAACATGGAAAATATTAAAATCTGTGAATTGGAAAATAACAATATCGCTAGATCTGTGGATGATATTAGGATGTTTGCACTGCATGTTTTTGTTTGCTAGTATAGAAGTGCCTAGGTCCTACAGCCTGATTGAAAACATATCTGTAATTTCTAATTTAAAAGGGGAAAAAAAAGGAAAGGAGAATGGAAAAGGAAATGGGAAAGTAAGAAAAAGGAATGTGAAAAGAAGAGCTCAGAGAAGCAACCTGAAAAACAAATCAACACAAAATCTGTCTAAAAAATGCACTAGGCAGTGGAACCTGTGCATACTCTCAGATGAAGAAGAGCTCATCTCAAACTACTGTGAGGGACACAAATATCTGGCTACAGGCCCTGTACAAACAAAAATCCTGAAGTTTTTCAGTTCTGGGTCAAACAAAATACTTCTTTCAATGTAAACCACATTGTTATTTGGGCTTAAATCTGAGACACGTGACATGAAGAGATAAACCAGCTTTGGAACTAGTGAGTAATTGCAGAAAAGAAAAAGTTAACTCTTTACTTTGAATAGATCTCTGTCAATGCCTAACACTGCAGATCTCTGAGTGCTGGAAGCTGGAACCTCATGCAGTATTGCTGAGAGGCAGCTCTGCACCCCAACATTTGACCGTTTGGTTCTTGTGGCTTTACAGTGGGACTTGTAGCTGCACAACTGGGATTAATACACATTAAAAGTGAATTTTATTCTGGATTGGTTCTTTGCTCCCCTCTTCTATGTGCTTGCACAGATGTTTCCATGGGGGAATACAAGATCATCAGCCCAGCTCAGGACTGTCTTTTCCCATGTCAGCATTGACATAAATCCCTTTGGGAGCACATGGACAGGCAGCCAATCCCCTCTCAACAGTGCCCTTGTGGATGCAGCTCTGGCAGTGTTAGCCCACGTTTGTGGTGCTGCCACAGGTACATTTGTAACAACATTAATAAGAGTAACCAGAAGTTCCAGAAGACCTTTGGGAGCTACCATAGTACAAAGAAAAACAATACTTCAATCTGTCTCTTGCTTAATTGCTGACTTTTGGATTCTAATATCACTGCTGAAATAGGATATTATCACAGGCCAGAATTAGTACTATGGGAGATTGGGTTACAACTGAACATGAGTAATTCAAGACACATCCTGCTTTCAGATTCCGCCCCACCCCAGCATGCACACAGAGATAGCTCAGTTTTGGCAAGGTTTGGCCCTATTCTCCAAAAGGGCAGTTTCTTACAGCTTGTAGTGCTTCGGCAGCACAGCTCACAGCTAATTACTGCATTATCAGTTTTCCAAAATGTTCCCTATCCATCTTACCCATTCTTTTCATCAGCTATTGTCAGGAGCTTCACATATTTGAGAGCATAATCTTCCTTTACTTACTATTTGTTTTTATTATTATTGTACCATTATAATCTCATTATATCCTTTTCCAGTTTCAATTATTGTATTTATTTTTTTTCTGAGTCACTGTAATTGCTTTTAGTTTTTATTAATGTTTAAAATTTTCACTCTCCGAAGCACACGTTATTATTCCCATTATAAAATTCAGTTAAAAGGTTGTCAATAGTCTTGGTTTGCATAAGTCTTGGATTGATTTTTTTGCCATGCATGATACAACAACCCTGCCTTGCCAATGCCTCCAGCCTACAAAGGTAGATTCACTTTTAAACAACAGGCTCATCAGAATATTAGAACTCATAGGAAAACTGGTCTTCATATTTGTGTGGAAGAGAAATCTTTACAAAATCCTTAAGGCCTAGGAACATTACAAAGTTATTCTCCAATCCATCCAGCTGTGGGAATTACTGGTTTTCTACTCTGGATATGATTTATAAAACTACAATTTTTTGACAAGACTCTGAACTTTGGTGACAGAATGACTATTAAGCTTACAAAACATAATCACTTCATTGAAGTGCAATAAAGTAATCCATCTCTGACAGAAAATAAGACATTCTCCTAATTTCCCAATTATTACTCTCAAATGTGAGATTGTGTATATCCACCAATCATGCACACATGTCCAAAGAAATTAAGTAAATAAGATCTGAAAATCAATCCTGAAATGTTTTCCTGCACAGAAATCCAGTAATCTCTCAGGAACCCACTTAAAACCAGTACAGCTTTATTTGGTTGCATGACTTGTCCATGAGAAATGTTTGCAGAAGTGTTGATTCAAATTCTAATGATGCAGTTTTTAAGTTACCAGAGATATCTTTTTATCACATCACATTAAATTAATTTACATGTTACTGATTTAACAGGATGGATGTTTTCCTAGAAATAGAACTAAATGCAAAGATACTGTAATACTTTTAAGAAATGAGCACTTCCCTTTTTGAAATAGCTTTGGACCTGAATCTATCAACAACTTGGCAACAAACTGAGCCCTTTACCTACAAACATTATTTAAATATGTACACAAGACCCACTGTAACAATGACAGAATTTTCATCTGCAACAGGAAAAATACTGCATTCTGCTCAGGAAACACTTTTCACTGCTTTTGAGAAACATGTCTCAGTATTTAATCCCATGCAAATCACATTCATCATGCATATATCATAAGTATGTCATATTTGCATACTTTTCAAATTTGACTGAATTCAGCAGTTAGGACACAGTACATGCATTTGCTTGTGTGCAAAACTAGATTAGAAAATGTTTTGATTATTGTGTGATACAGGATCACCGGAAGTAGGCAAAGTTGTATCTAGTGGATGGGTGTACTTCTCAGCAAGGCACAGCTTGACTATCCTGTTAATCTTCATTGCACTTCTGATTCATTCAGAATCACTGGTATGAAATTGCTCTTCAGCTTGTTCATCTGCATAACAAGTGATCTCTGATCACTTCAGAGCCAGAAAGATCCATCCACAATAACATCAAAATAAAAGTTAAAAGCTCTGATGCTACAGACAGCTGGGAATAAGATAGTAATTTAAGTGTAATTTTCAGGAGACTATGCAAGCTACATTGTACAGGTAACAGGACATGATGAAGAAACAATTTCAGCCTGCTCCTGAAGCCCTTAATTACCAGAAAAGCAACTTACATACAGTTCATTGTTTCCCAAAGACCTAGAAAAGATCATGAAATCTTCTAGTTTAGTCACCATTTCTCCACAGACATCTACGTTTTACACAAAAACTCCAGTCAACTTGGTTGTCTCAATCATGACCTTTTAAAGAGGCACACATTGGGTGTATGTTGTGGTCGTATTGGCAGCAGCCTCTGCACCTTGGACACTGAAACACCAATGCCCAGAAAAAAAATAACACAATAAGAATGGAAAAAAAAAATCTGTAGACAAAATAAAGAGAGGGAAAAGGGAATTTGGAATTTTTTTTTAAATTTAGTGCTACAGCTAATATCTAGTTTTATATTTAGCAAAATTGGCAAACAGCAATCACAGCCTTAAAGGTCATCAGTACATGCCCCCTACTATGCAAGTAAATAAGCAAAGTGGCCCAGATGAAGACCTTTACATCTATCTGAAGTGCATTAGCAAGGTATTTGAATAACAAGTGCCTTGCAAATTCCCATAAACCAAAGTCAGAAAGCCTAAGAAGCCTGGTGTCTAAAGGGTTTTCATTTTACTAGGTATCGTAGTGCATGTCTCATGCATGTTCTAGAAATACACCTCTGACTCAGCAGGCCTGGCCTCTTGAGCTGGAAGGGTCAACCCAAAACTCCTCAGGTATGACAGGTATGAGACAAAACAGATATGAGTGGGAGCTGGTCAGAGATGAAGAATCTGCCACAGGAAATAGGTTTCACCAGCCATTTCTATTTCCATTTTCACCATAGCAAAAAAAAAAATTGCCTTATTTGTTGTTGTCTTGTTCGACTTTTCTCTGACAACTTGAAGAACCTTGTATTTGATGATGCTTTCTCTCTGGACTGATGCTTATCTGGTTCAGCTGAAATAAACCTCTGTTTATGAAAAGCCAAGGATCAAACTGAGTCTGACTCTAAGGCATTTTACCCAGAGCTTAAGGGGTTTTTTTCCTCTTTTTTGCATGCCTGTGTGTTCTTCCAAGGTCACTTAAAAAAGACAAGCAAGAAAACTGTCATGTATTAATATCAAGAACACCACTGTGATGATGTAGCCTTCTCCCTGTTCCCTAGTCCTCTATTTAAATACTGAATCAGTAACTGAGCTCTTCAACTCCCAGCATAACCCTAAAACAACGTTGCATCCCATGTCTAGCACCACAGAACAGAAAGAGTTGAAATTTCCGAGAAGATATTCTTTGCTATTCTAGTTCTGTGACCTCCTTTTCTTGGTCTCAATTGGCCATTCAATTTTTCCCTAAACCAGGTGTCCATCTTTGTGGACATGAATGAGGTTAATTTATACATTCATGCTAGTCATAGTGTTCTAATTGTTTGTTTCAGATACAAGTTTTAGAAGTTTTTTTTAATATCTATTTACTTCCAGTTGAGTGCTGAATTGGGCTGAACCTGGTTCCAGTTGTTGCACAGCCATTCTAAAAACAACCCCTTTTCACTGCCATCACAGCAACCTTCTGAGATCTGTCTTTCAACCAGTATCTAGCCCATAACTCTGCTATAATGGAGTGATGTTTTTAAAATCATCTGCATCAAGTCAGGCAGCTGGCAGCATTCTATATACATTTAGCTGAAATTAACTGAAATCTTGAAGAAAACTTCTGCACCCCTGGAAATGTTCAAGGCCAGGTTGGAGGGAGCTCAGAGCAACCTGGTCTAGTGGAAGGTGTCCCTGCCCATGGCAGGGGGGTTGGAGCTACAGGACCTTTAAGGTCCCTTCCAACCCAAGCCATTCTGTGATTCTATGACAAGACCTACTGTCATTAAAAAAATGTGAAAATGCATTGCAGAGTCTAAACCTGTAACTCCTTACTAACCAAAAAGATTAGACAGAATCCAGGTTTTATATCAAATTAATCTAATTTGCTACTAGAGCAATCCTGATTGTTACTTTGAATACTTCTATAATACTGACACACTTAGAGAGTTATAATAGAATCACAGAATGGTTTGGGCTGGAAGGAGCCTTAAAGATCATCTAGTTCCACCTGCCCTGACATGGGTAGCGAAGTTTTCTCAGCTGTCCTTGAATTATTCTAGTATTAACACTGAACAAGAAAACTTTCTAAACCAGCTGTTTCACACGCTTGGATGTAAATGACCTGACTCTACAGATACTAATGTTATTTGTAGATACCACTGTCACAGAAAAGCTACTGAGTTGCACAATACAAGGCCTTACACCTGAAATGTAGAATATGGAATAGAAATATTTATTGAAATCCTCTAATTTCTTTTATCATCAGTACTATAACTTTCCTCAACCACAATGGGTTTACTTCTCTGCTATAATTTTTTTGTTTCTAAGTTGTCTAAAATCCTCCAATAAACTTTGTTCTGCCAATTTTCACTATATTTTTCACTAATGTCTTTGAGGAAACACACTTTTAAGTGCTTTGCTGTATCATATCCTCATAAAGGAAGGAGTCAGACCTACAGAAGCTTTCCTATCTCTCATGACAGCAAGCCCAGGAACCAGTTCTGTATCACTTTAATGTACACAGCCATATTTGGAAATCATCTTTGCATTTGTTAGCCAACTTGAGGTGATCTGGAACAGAGAGAAACTCATTGAACTCTAAAATATTACATTAATAGATTCCCCAGAACCAGTAGTGAACATCCCAGACAGAAGATAAAGGTACTTTTGAATTGCAAACAGTCACTCATAAAATAAAAGGAAAAAAAAAAAGAGCAAATGCTTCCAAAGACCTCAAGAAGGTAGAGTTCAGCTATAATTTCTTCAGACATTTTCACTTCAAAAAATATAGCACACACAGGTTGAAAAAAAAAAAAAAGATTATGTTTTAATAATAAGAAATCTGAAGGAGAAAAAATTCCTAGATGGAAGGCAAGTATGCAGCCTTTGCTAGATGCATACATGCCCTTTAATTCATTTGAATAAAATACTTGATGTTGAAAATCATCATTGCAGCAATATGTCTAACTAGATTTCTTTATTTTGCATAACATAAGAAAACAGGCACTTAACTCCTATAGATTTACTTCCCAGCGTATAATGTGAATGTGAGCATATTAAGTGAAAAACACTTAAGGATTGAAAATAAGGATTGCCACTGGGATGGCAGTTGTTTCATAAATATATGCCAATATGAAATGGAGAAATGGTCAAGGGTCACTGATACCAGTTTACTCATATTTTAGTATGATTTACTTATTGACTGTTGAACTTTAAATATTGTAAGTGCATCCCAAAGTCAATAACAACAATGAAGCTATCCTATTAATAATTTCAAGGCTGAAATTAATGAAAATAGGCTAAATGTTTCTCTTGACTTTCTGCAAAGATCACTTCTAAATTAATCAATAGAATGAACTAGGTACTATAGTTAAGGAGATATACAGAAATGAGAATAATTTTTAAAGTGCTCATTTTACCACAGATGGAGGAAGGAAAGAAAGGAGGACAAAAATATATTTGAGAATTAAGAAGCTATCGTGCCTTAATTCCTGTTTAACTGGAAGACAATCTGCAGCTGGATATATTAATTGTCTTCTTAAAACTGAGCTTTTAAACTGTGACTTTCTTCTGCTGCTTCCAATTCACGTAGGTTAAGCAGGATTATTTCACTGTGGCGGCTGTGTTTGCCTATGTCATTTGCTTTTCAACTAATATCAGAAATAGAGACAAATGTTTAATTTTTTTTTTTTTAGTTTTCAATTTGAGTTTAAAAAATAACTACAGGACAAACATTCTTGTTATCTAGGAACAGTGATCACATTTTCTTACCTCTGGAAGAAGAAATTTCTATGCAGTCACATCACACTTCAAGAAAGAGCACAATGCCAGATTCACTTTTTCCACAAGAGGTTTAGAAAAAAATGGTTAAAGGGCCAAGTAACTGTTAACATCTTCTCTTGGAAAAGAGAAGGCTCAAATCAAGGGCACTAGTTTCCAGGTACATAAAATACTATTGCAACAACAGGTAAAATCAAATATTCTCTATGTCCATGGTGGACAGTAAGTTTAAAGCTGCAACAGGGTATATTCAGTTTGAAATATTTTGCACAATATCTAACAGTAAGACTAATCAAATACAGACCTACTTTGCTTCAGAAAGCTGTGGAACCTGTCACAGGCTGCACAACCATCACGATTTACCTCCAGGAAGGCACAAACAGAGCTTGCACCGGACAAGGGGAAGAGACTGTCCAAATTTCAAATAATCTTCCAAACCTAGAGGTCTTCTCCAATTATCTGAATGATTTAAAAAACCTGTGGCCATAATATCAAATAGATACAATTCAAATTAAAAATGCAGGTTTTTACTGGATTAAATAATATGCCTTCAGGCAGAATTCTTGTATATATCACATTCTCCAAAAAGTCAAAATTGTTGTAAAATAATTTCATTAAACTACATGCAAAATTAGTTATTAATTCCATAAGAAGTTGTGTGTATAGGCAGATTGTGTTAAAAGTTACCATTAAGAAGATACTAAATGTGACAATGTAAAACATGCTTATGAAAAGACAGAGACACTATTCAACTGTACCAGAGACCCTGAATTATGGACAACCCTTATTATCACCTAAGAATTTAAGTAATACCAATTCAGGACACCTGGAAAGGAAAAATTATTCTGAAAAACAGACCCCTGGCAACAGCAATCAATTGTGTTAGAGAAGACATGCTGTTTGTGGGAGTCTGGAAACTCAGTCTAAAGAGCAGCAACACTATCCTATGACTGCCCTGCCTTCACCTTGGCTAGCCACAGTGCAAGCAGAAAACACAGTGAAGTTAAAAGAACAGAATGCAAATTCCATCTTTAACTTTATTGCCTATCCAGAAAAGAAAAGAAAAAAAACCCTTCAAACCAATATACAACAATAATGACACCAAAAAAGGAGAACTCATATCTTCATTGCTGCTGAAAAATTAGCTCACTCTTGGCACTTACATACCATTCTATTCACATGGCTTGTGACAAAATTCAAAAATGAATGTGCTGTGCACACATGCCCAATACCAGGAGGAAGAAGAGGGGAATGAAACACCAAAATATTTTTACTGCAAACTAAACCTCTCAGGTTCTCCTAGAATGCTCAGCGTTAAGCCCACATCAGATTTCTTGAATGAGGAAAGAAATATTTATGGTGCAGTATTTATACCCTTAGTCAAGAGCTCCAACAGGAAGGCAACGAAATTCAAGTTAAATAATGACACAGTTTTGTAGGAAGCCATATGTCGTCTATAATGCCAAACAAAGATGCCAGTAACAGCTAAAGATGTTCTGAATTTTACAGCAAAGCATTACACAACATCAAAAAGCTAAGAATCTGCTAGCCCAAAAGACTACTTTAATCAAGAGGAAGTATAGTGAATAGCAACCTAGGAAGTGTTTCTTATATAATTAAAAAAAGAAAAGATAGAAAAAAATTCACATAAGTTATAAAGAACAAAATTAAAAGATCAAAAAGAAATGCAGCACAACTAGAGAGACAATAATTAAAAAATCCTATGGGGAACTGCAAAACATTAGGCATGAGAATCAGCAAAATATCTAATAAAGTGATAAAGCCGTCAAATTTTAAAATAGGATGAAAATAACTACCAACAATGAAGAAGATTTGAGTTATTGGCTATGCTGAGTTATAAAAGGTCCTAAGGAAAAGGAAAACACAGAACATCAGTGAACATATCTGTCATCTGTGATGCTCTTGAATGACAACTCAAAAAAAACCAAATGATGAAATGGCATAGGATATCTTCCACAAGGGCTTAAACAATGGAGTTTCAAAAGAAGAAAGATGACCACAGCCTCCCCACATAAATTACTGGAGTAAAGAAGTTGAAGACCAGCTCTAGCAGAAAACAGTGAATGCAGCCCAGCAATCATCACCTGCAATTATTTCCAACAGAGTAATATCTTCATGCCTACAAGCTTGATATTTTGAAGATGTCAACCTTAAAGCCAAAATCTGTCTTCCAATATGAAGGTGAATGTCAGGACAATTGAAAGGACAAGTAATCAAATCTATCTCAGAGTTTATCCCTTCTTGAATTTTAATTCAAATAACAAGTAAACCAAAATCAAAAAACCCACAGATTCATAAAACGGTTTGGGTTGGAAGGGATCGTCAAAAATCATCTAGTCCAAACCCCTGCCATGGACAAGGACATCTTTCACTAGATCAGACTGTTCAAAGTCCTATCCAGCCTAATTTTGAACACTTCCTGTGATGGGTCATCTACCACTTATCTTCTTCCAGTGCCTCACCACTTTCATTGTAAACAAATTCTTCCTTATGTCCAATCCAAAACTACTCTCTTTCAGTTTAAAACCAATGCTCAATGCTCACTACAGGCCTTGGTAAAAAGTGTTTCTCCATCTTTTTTATAAGCCCCGTTAATATGTTCAATGAAGTATGGTGCAATCTACCTCTTTTCAAGTAAACCCACAAAATGGAAAGACAATCATGATGAAGGCTTATGGTCTGCCCCCCATTAGAAAAAAAAAAAAAAGGCAAAATAAAATACTATTACTCCTTCAAAAACATCTCTGCCTATGCAGGCTGATGTGCCTTCATTTGCATCTTGCGTTAATAGTTATGAAAAAGCACAAGAGGCTGCCTCATGGAGCCTGTCTCACTGAAGCAGTAAAAAGTGTCTCAAGGGCCCCTGTCAAACCTGATGCCTTGACAAAAGAGGCTTTCTTTTGGATGATACCAAGACACTTGTGTTTGCACACAAAGAAGTAGATACCTCAAGCACCATCTAACAGCCTACTTCTTATTGAACCTCAAAGTCCTTGAGGAACACCATTTGTCACCATTGTATCCACAATCCAAAATTCAGATAGATTATCTCAGTCCCTGTTACAGTAACAATATTCATAATACTGCTAAAGAATCTGAAAAGAAAAACCTATAAATTGGGGTTTTGCTGTCTACCATTACCATTACCATTACTCATTACCATGAGTACATCAAGGCTTTGAGTGATGCTTTGTCTTTCTCTAGATCAACAGCTCTCCTTCATTAGCACACCCATTCCCACCAGTTTCTCTAAAGCCTTTTTAAACTGACTACCATGAAGTAAAGTTATCAACTGATTTAGCTAGATATTTAACACAGTAGGTCTTCAATGAAATAAGCATCACAAGCTTTTCATAGCAAAGAAAAGGTATTTTTATTATGCTCTGGCAGTTCTTTAAGTTGCTAAAGTGTATTTAATGTTACAAACTGGATCAAAGGTGAATACCACATTCCCATCCTGCAACCCAGGGGAAGAGTTCAGAGTAAATTGCTAGTAACCTGAGTGCCAGCAATCTTTTCAGCACATGAAAACTATACAGGCTTCTCTATTCCTAACCTTGGCTATTTGAGCTTTGACTTTTCACTCCCCATAATCCACTCAAGAAGTACAGTACGCATAGCATTTATTGGCTCATCTGAACTATTTATTCAGTTTTAATCTTTGAAAACCTCCTTACCCTTTTCAGCACAGTTATTCACCTTGAAACTGGTTTCACAGAAGGAAGATTCTAAAACAGAAGGCAAGATCAGCAATCATGCAGGAATTTTGTTGTATTGTCAGTGAGTATGAAGTTTGCCACCTCAGCTCAAGCTCCCTGGGTTGGCACATGCCTGCAAGACACACGGTCCTCAGCGCTGCAGGGGATGCACTACCTGCTTCTGCCTGCAACCTGCCAGTCCTCCCAGCCAGAGCAGGGGGGGAAGGGGTCAGTGTTTGGCACTCCAGAATGTACAGAGCACTTGTTGCTGAGTAAAATACTTCAGGACTGCAGTTGTGCATGGCTCGGGAAGATGACACTCCACTTTTTGAGGAGTAATTTGTTCCACAAAAGGCTAAGTCTAATTCCTAGACAGCAGGCTGTACCTTTCCAGCTATGCCCGGAAAGACCATGCGACATAAGCATGTTCAAAAGAATCACAGGCAAAAGAAGCTTTTATTTTCTGCATTAGCTAGCAACAAGTGTACTTCTACACTTTAAGATTGTCCTGTTTCTCAAGCACTTCATAAAAGCACTCACTACTCTTCTCTGAGCTAAGTAAATATTACCAGCAGCAAGCACTGGCACATACCAACTCACCACTGGGTTAGGAAAATTATTTAAGAGCAAGTAAAAGCCCTCAAAGCTAGAAGATAAGTCTTCAATTAAAATTAAATAGATACTTTACTGTTTGAATGGTTAAATGAACAATACCTGTCACCAGCCAAATTTGGACAGATATTAATAAAATGAATGTCCTGCTAAAGGGGAGGCTTATAATACAGTGCATTTGTTTACTGTGTCTTATCAGTATTACAGTTTCCATAGAAACAGGAGAGAGAAAATTTTAGAACTGGGCAACAAATTCTAATGATCTTTGGTAAAGAATCGTTATACATATTTAGTGAAAATACAATACATCAGAAAGATTTATACTCAGGTATATGAAGCATTGATCACTAGTCCTAATGGACAGATGCTCATGGGTGTAGATGATTTTCAAGTCTTTATGGTAAGGAAAGAAAGGACACATCCTTTAACACATGGTATTAACAGTCCACACCACCCTGATCCTTCCTCTTCAGCTTTTCAATTTTGTATTGCTTCCTCCAACTGCCCTCCAAATTAGAAGGGGAGCAAAAAGTACTGAAGCATTTTCAGTATATACATGCCTTTTCCTGAAGCTTATCTTATCCTTTACATTTATAATCACCTGGAGCTTAACCATGATGTAATTTCTTATGCCTTGTGGGCTGATTTCTGTGACTCACAATTTCCAAATATATTTGTGAAGGTGGTTCATGAATTAAACTTCTGTCAGCTGAAGCCTCCAGCATTGTTCTGCCCATGTTCAGTATGGAGGCTCATAGCTCACAAGGTTTAATGGTACAGTACAGGGGATCAGTCCTTGGTTTATAAAGGACATTCAAGAAGCCATTACATAAGGTAGGAAAAACTGCAAGTGCCCTCATGGCTTTTTGTCATCCCATTGCTATTCTTTGGTAAGTTTAGGTTTCCCATATATACCACTGAAAATCTGCAGATGATTCATCCCCAGGGTTTGCTGTCAAATGAGCACAGTTGTGAGTTATGCTTCTCGTAGTTTCCCCGGTACTGTACTCTCACCCTCACTTCTTCCCTGATTTTAAGCTGTGTTCAGATAAGATCTAGGGAACTCTGGGACAGCAGCTTTGGAAGGCTACATATTCAAACTCCCTCACTTAAGCATTTAACTACCTAAGTCTAGAAAACCAACATATTTTAATAAAATTAATACAACCTACAAGTGACAATTTGCATCTAATCTTGTACAATAGACTTTCATAGAGCTATACCGAAATATCAGCCTCCTTCATGGTGAAACATCTTCACTTTCTCTGCTCCTTCCCTGCCCCAATGATCTTTGTGTCAAGAAGGATAAGCTAATGTGTCAGGTTTTGCCATTCCCAGGCTCTTCACCTGCTTTTTCCTGCTTAACAGTGTTGCTCCTCTTGGCTGACAGGTTGGGATAGATTCTCTGGAGACACAGCTGGTGTCTTACCCAATGCACAGTCACACTGAGACAACTAAACCACACGCATGGAAACATTTGCTACCGTTAAATCTCAAGTGCAGAGGGTGCAGCACTGCCTCTGGTAATATACTTCTACAATAAGTACCACTAACGGCTTTGGGTATCATATGCACAATTGATGCAGAAATGTTTGGTATTTCCCATTGTGACAGAAGGGAGACAAGTGGTTAAACTACTTCCTGTTGTGCATGACTGTAGACACTAGCAGCTGTTATTTATAGCTCCCATAGTATCCCAGAAGGCCGGAGAACCACATCATATAGCACTACTACAAATAAAATCATTCTAGCAAAGTAAACCATTTTAAACATAGATAATATTGCTGTAGAATGGAAAGCATGAACAGCGTAGATGTTTTGATAACAAAATGTATGTTTTAGTACTCCCACCCAACCAGTTAATACAAGAAGATATAGGAAGGACAGGAAAACTGTACATTAATAAAGTCAGCTGAAAGAAAAAAGGTACATCTGGAAAAAGTCTCCACCAGTACATCAGTGGAAGTGAGATGTCCTTTTCTGGAAAATGCATAACTAGAATGAAAGAGAGCTCCGATGGTTTTAACCATGGAGATGCTTGCATGCTACATCTTTTTTAAACTGTTATTCTATCCTAGGGAGTTAAATACTAGTTCAAAACATGAGGCAGACTATTCCAAATTAAGAATCATGCCTTAGAGCAGGCAAAGATTGTTCAGGCATCTTATGAAAATAAAAGTTATCTAACACTGTGGGGATCTTAGATACAGACCTCAATTCCCCATATTCTCCCAATCTTCTAGTAATAAGGGGCGGTGGAGGAGTGGGGGGGTGGGTGAAGAAGGACAAAATAAAGCAAACAAGATAATCATAAAAATAGATTACTTTTAAGAAGTCAGCAATGTGAACTCTAGTCCTTATTTTTTCTAACTTGCATTCTTTTTTCAAGAAAACTTTTATGACAAATTCCATTATTCCCACAAACCTGAAAAAAAGAGTTTTGCTCTTCAAAACCTTGAAGAGCTTCCACCAAATTGGAGGATTGCAATACAAATGATGTGAATCTGGAATAAAAGAAAGACTGGTGGTCACTTTCAATGCTGTTCCGATTGCTTACTCCTCTGGGTGTCTTCAAAGCTCATGAACAGATACCTCTTTAGGATAACAATCTACTTACACAGTTAAATTGCAACTTAAGGGAAAAAGGAATATAATTAAATGTTTAAAAAATGGAAGCAAATAAAACATATCTATTACTTCTATACTTTGCACAACTAACTTATGGATGATTAACGCATACCAGCCAAGCGGTCTGTTCTTTCTTCAGAGGTGCCTCAACATAGCAGGAGAGGCAGGATGCTACTGAAGTGAGGAATGAAGACACTTTTGTGTAGGCACCCCTGAGAGCTTTAAAAGTTAAGGGAATAATTTATCTTGGCCCACAGTCAAATTTCTCTAAGGGTAATGAAATATCAGTGTGGTCTACTGAACCCATGTAAAACCAATTAATTCAAGAGTCCTCCAGCATTATAGCTATATTCCTCTGAGACCTATAAGAATTCCCTGTGCTCCTCTCCATTGACTTATAGTTGTTCTAGAAAAACATATTAACATTTTACCTTATTCATTGTATGAGTAGAAATGTCTGTCTTTTGATTTCTCTGCTCGATTACACACTCTTTACCTCCACCCACACACTGCACTGTGTTGGCCAAAACATACCTTTTGGCAGTGAACTTCAAAACTGTGTTCCTCCGCAAGAGAGTGCCCGTGTACAGTACACTCATACTCACAGAGCCCCTCAGTCCACATGATTTACATACTGCCTGGGCAACCGTTTCACAAATAGATGAAAGCACGAAAAAATAAAAATCCCAGAGTGTGGCATATAGAAAGCAGTCATTCTACATACAGCTTTCATTTATCAAGACTTACTCACATTATTAACATGGCCAGTTATCAGAGCTGCCTGCAGTTTCTGCGGCTGATGATGCACAGTTCTCTCTTCCTTCAGCAGCTGAGCTGTACACATTGGAATGCTTTAAAAAACATTTCAGAAATAAAGGTCAAGTAAGCTTTCTTGAAAAGGAGGCTGTTTTCTGGAGAGAATTCCTTTCCTACACACCTTTAGCTACCAGGACTCTTATGATGTTAGGCAAAGAGACTGCAAACACACATGCTCACATCTGCCTCTAGAATTAAGCTTCACCAAGTCAGAATTCTTTCTTCCGTCTCTGTTCCCCCCAACACATATGAGGGTGAGACTGTTGAGAAAATGCTACTTTACAGCAAATGGTTTACACCCAGTCTCGAGAGGACAGGGGTTAGGCAACACTTACTTTTCAGGGGAGCGTATTTTATGAATCTTGAAACATTTAATGTGACATCTAAACATTAGTAAAGTCTTTTGTTTAGTGTTTTGGTTTTAAGACTACACAGTTTCAGGTGAAGTACAACTATCACTTCTCATAACAGTAATAAGAAGGGAAAAACACCTCCCTGGATGAGCTAGTTGTAGCAGAGGACCTTGAACTCCAAAAAGGTCTTTGTACTCTGCTCACAACCAACTAGGACACCATGCAAAGACTGAAGCACCAGCGCTGTGTGCTGTGATCATGCTTTTTACACCACAAGCAGAATGGCACAGAGATCTGTGCCAGCTGGAGCCTTAAAACATTTTTATGCTCACATATATCCAGAGTCTTCTAGCCTGTCCAATTATTTTAAGTGAACTAATATGTGTTGATTAGTTTTATAGCTAAAAGTCTAGATACTGAAGTCTGAGGTCCTATTGGTCTTGAGATAACAGACCAGACCCCTGTGAAGTATGAGTCTACCCCAAACTGCCTATATTTTTGCACACACACAGAGACCAGATTTTAGTGGATCAAGACGAACAATCCTAGGTACATGCAGATCCAATAAGACAGTCTTCTGGCTAGTTTGAGATTGATAGTGTACAGTTCCTTATTCTAGATAGATATCTAGCAGCACTAAGTCTAAAATGGCCACTGGGTATTGCCACACGTCCTTTCATCAGTTTATTCTTTCACAGTCCAGTTCAGTTCTTCCTTCTTCATCCTCTTGTGGTGATCCCCAACACCTCTACAGAGTCATGATAACAGGTATTGCTTGTAATAGCTCCAATAACGAGTTTTATTTATTTTTGAATTTGCAGAAGTTGGTGTCATATGCCCATCCATCCAAAAGCAAAACAACCTTGATGCCAAGGTAAGAGAACTTCCGGATTGACTAGAAGATTAAGAAAATACTTATTCTTCCTTTATTTTCACCCCTCTAATTCCCATTTCCATGGAAACTGGGCTGGAAAGTACCAGCAGGCAGCCTGCAGCTGAACATCTGAATGAGAATGCTCATGTTTAACTCAGCAAGCAGACAGCAGGTGAAATCTGCAGGAACTGTCTAAAATCTATAGCTACATCTTGAAAGCAAAAGGACAACCTCAGTTTCAGCAAAGAACTTCTAAAGAGGATGATATATCACCCTAGTGAATATTCTTGTGTGGCAGCAGTTGATAATCGGACTTACTGTTTGATAAAAGAGGATATGATAGGAAAAAATTTCTTTATCACAATGGCACAAGACAAAAATTCATCACGATTAATTTAATACTTCAAAATGTTCAGATGGAAGATAATATGCTAGTGAATATGGCAAAGATATTTTTGTAACAGGACTTTGGCTTCTGAACACTATGCTGTAATTTCTTCTGTGAAATCTAACTGGCTGCTGCACAGTTCATACATACGCATTGTCAGCCCAGTCATCTGGATGGCTCTTCTTACAAATATCCATTGCATTTCAATAAATATATATATATACATATATATATAAATTAATTAGCAGGTAGCAACATATTTGCTAGTTATAAAATGCATTGGTTTTGAGCACCAATTCACACTCCTTGTATTTTAAAAATTAATAAGGCAACACAGTTGTAGTTAAAGAAAAAAAAAGCTATGTTAACTTCTTTATCCAATTTAGTAAAGTTTAGTGCAGGAATTCTATTTAATACCATCTTAGATTTTTCTCCTGTTCAATATTTGCTCTTCAAACAACAGGAAAAAAAGCAAACAAGCAAAGGACAAAACATTCCTGTCTTGGGCTGTACTTTACCCAGTGAAGAGATTGGTTATTATTACATTCCTGCTTTTGTATATAAAGCAATTACCACTCTCTCAAGAAGATATTACTCATTCTTTGCAGAAAGAAGAACATCGGTCACACTTTATTTCAGTGTAATTTTAGGCAATGCAGTGGACAAAAGAGGATGATTATAATGAAGGATTTAACATCTTGCGCAAGTTCAATATCAGCACAGAAGAGCTGACCCAAAAATGGGTTATGGAGAAACTTGAGACAGCATCAATCTTCTTTCCTTTTTTTTTTTTAAGAGTGTTGCTCAAAGTTTAAGAGAGCTACTTATCAGAATCAATTCAGCAGGATAGCTGCAGATGCTCTTTATTGTACCTATGTTCTCCTTCAGGATGAGAGGGGAAATTCAAGATTAAAGCATCTAAGAATGAATCAGCCCAAGAAGCTGCTAGTGACTATTGATTCATTCTTTCCTTTGGGATCTTCAGTGGAAAAAAATGAGCCCAAATTTGCAGTCCACCACATATCAAACTCACAGCTATAATGGAAAAGAATAGCATAGAAGCTGTTTGTGCAATTTTTTCACATGACAGAAAACTAATAATTGCGTATCAAGAGCACAACAGAGACAGACAAACACACAGCTATCAGCATCTCCACAGTGCAAGAATGTCCATTTAACAGCTGCAGCAATGTAAAATTCACACCGAGCGCCTTCTATTAAATGAGTCCCATTATGTTTTACTGCACCAAGTGTATTTGTGCTCACCTTGAGGATCATTTATTGTGCTAGATCATGATACAGGAAGCCCTGGGATAAACAAAAATCAAACTCCAAATAATTCACTTATCCACTCTAATACTGCTTAAACACAGCATACAAAAGCATAAGCTTTCAGATATATTTCCTCTTTTTATTTACATGAAATTTTCTACAGCTAAACAACCCACATATATTGCCTGAAGAGTTCTATTTCAAGCAAGACTGGAAATAAAAATAAATTTTAAAAATACATACATTTAAATAAAAAGCAACACACAGCAGGATACATTGACTTCTCTGTTTCAAATCTGCATTCCTACCCCTCAATTTTTGTTTTGTTTAGGAATGCCAAAACATATTGCATTTAATGGCTATCTTCATTTTGAGGGTAGAAATCAAGAGCACTGCTCATACTGCATGAACAGCTCTCTTATACCTTACCATAACCAAGAACCTTACTAAGGGAGGGAGGCAGGACAGCCTTAGCATCTGCCTAAGGTTTACAGAACTGATCCTCCAGTAATGGGAAGGACTTCTGAACTGGCTGAAGATTTCTCAGTAATGGGATGGATCATTGCTGGGAAATATTTATAAAGGGAATATGAGGGTGGTGGATGCCCATCAAAATGGGTGGGTTATTTCTCCCAGCTGGAGCTGGAGAGAGAGAGGGTTATAATTCAAGAAAATAAGAAAGCTGCTCCCCACCAGGTCATTAGTACGTTCACACTGCTTCCCCTTATGATCTCGTTACTTTGTAACTGCTAATGCATCCCAGTTGTTGCTGTCTGGTTAGGAGATGGAAAGAAACTGAGCAGGGCCATCAATACAGTTCTTGCAGTATGACTATGGCATATAAGATGGAAGTGTAGAATAACGGTGTCTGGTCTGGGATCTTTGCTTCTTGAGGCATAGAGTATGTGATATATACAGGTTCTGGATACCAGCTAACACAATAACGAGAACACATTGTGCCAATGCCTGCTATATGAACTTTTAATTAAGTAATGAAAATATCATTAATGGAAAGCCACAAATAAATTAACACTTAAGAAATGAAACATCACTGTCTGTTAGCAAAGCTTAATGCCAGCAACCTACGAGCTGTATTCAGTGTTTTATTTAGAGAACTAGATTTTGTAAAGGCTTTGCATGTTTGCAAATTAATCATTCTTTAACCTTTGAAACACCTTATCTCATTAAATATGTATCTTCTTCTAAAACTGAATTGCTATGGAATGTCTGAACTACATTTTTTATGCTCCCTTTTGAAAGTCTTTGCAGGATATATTTTTACAGTTAAGTTATAAGCACTGAGAATAACAGTTCATGGTAGAAGTACTAACACACCATCACCACCAGAAGGAGATCATTGCTCCCGTGTACCTATCCTTCCATGCATAGCTCTCTTCTCCAGTTTACAAATACAGAATACTAATACTGACAAAATGTGGTCACTTCAAACTCCTACACAGTGTAGGAAGGGACAGTGAGACGTGCAGTTTTCTAGGGTACAGGCAATCCAGAGACATATTACCTCTAAGGCTAATTGCATGTATTCCCCAAGAATCAAACTCAGGTCTGAAGGGCAGCCAGACAAAAGGATGGCCAGGCAGCACTGGCTCCACTGTTCCCAAGGGCTCATTTCTTTCCCTGGGGTGCAGCTGCAGTGCTGATAGTGTGGAAGAGACTGGTCATGGGGGCACTCTTGAATGAGGAGTTGCCTACACTTGAACTGTTGAATGGCTGTAAGTGAAGAAACTGCTACTGCCTCTCTCCCTTTCGCTCATCCTTACTCCCTACAGCATCTTGTTTTTCCATAACAGTTTTGTCAGTCTCATTATATGGTCCTTCCCCTCTCTCTTCTCCCATCCCTCCACCTAGCTGATTTCTCCTTATCCTCCTCTATTTATTAGGAACAACACCCAAGCCTGTACATTGCTCAGTTCCTTCAAATGTCAACAGCTGAACACAGACTTACAGCTCACAATCAGGCAGTTTTTCTGGGCTCATCTACTGAGAGTGAGGCTGGACAAGATTATGTATGATGTATACATTTGAATGCAAATAGCACAATCCACATTTACACAAATTTACTGAATTTCTTCTTTTTAGTTCGGACCAGTTGATTTAGACATAAGGTCTGACAAGACAAAGTTTCGTTTAATTTTAACAGATGCAATTAATCAAACTGTAATTCAGCCATTCTTTTCCTCCAGAAAGGAGATGAAAAATCCCCCATGTTCTGTCTGAACTCTCCTTCTCCTTCTCTCTGCCAAGTGTTTAAATACTGTAAATGGGGGAAGTGGGGGGAAATGGAACACAGATATTATTCATTTTGCACCTGCTGGCAACTCCCCACTAAGCAGAGGTAAGCATAAAAAAAAGCATTTAAAAATACTGCAACAGTCACACAGAAGCAATAGAACTTACAGATATTTTCACACATAAGTGTGCTTGAGTTGTACAGCAGCTGTTGCATAACAAAACCCGACAGATTTCCTCTTCAAAGAGCTTAGTTCAAAGTTTTCAAAACCAAATTTTACATTAGCAAGCTCCTCCCTTGTCCAAATGAAGGCACTCTTGGAGGTGACTGAGATTTTAGATAAATGGTTTTCTTGATACTGGTTGTAAAGGCGTATTATACCCTCTCCAGATAAATGGTCAGTCTTACAGCTCAGCTCCAGGCCATCACTTCATGTAGCTCTGGCTTTGATATCTACATGATACACTTCTGTGTAAGTTAAGAAGAGTTTGGTTGTCAATGGAATCTGGATCAAGTTCCTATACCACAAATAGAAGGAAAAAAAACCTGTCACAGGATGTTAGCAAAGGAGCACACAGACTGGGCTGAGGTCATTATACCAAGTCCAATATTCAGTAAATCTTGAAATTATTACAAAGGCCAAAGTCCGGCTGCAATTTATTCACTAATTATAAACTTTCAAATTCTTGCTGGAAGGGGTGTGCTATTAACTATCTTACTAGAACACTTCTATCATGTTCACAGTCTAAAATAGAAATCAGATTTTAAATTTCATTTGAACATTGGCAGGTAACCACAAATATCACTACAGTTCAACACAGTTGTCAAGTTCTCTCTGTAATTACCCTTAGTGCAAACTGTGCCTGAAATACAAGTAATAGTATGCCAAGGAGCAAACTGGTTTATTTTAATGGTACCTACTGGGGGAAAGGGGGATGCATATTTAAGAGAGGCAAGCAATCACATATATTCCATTAAGAAGATATGGAAAAAAAGCTATATTTTTCCTCCTACTTCTCTGAAATTAGTCTGTCAAATCATACTCAGAGTTGCATATGCAGTCACTTTCACTCAATTTATAGTATTTTTGTAAGGATTTTAAAACTTATTTTTAAATAAATTGTTTTTTCCTGTAATAAAAGAATGTAAAATTAAATCATGGCTTTCTTCTCTTCCAATATCATTCTCATCAATGTATTTGTTTTTTCACAAACACATTACTCTAAGTTTCCTCCTGCACAACAAGGTATTGTTAGTGATACTGCTTCTGTCTACTCCTTTTGTCTATTCCTTTACTCTGAAAAATAAGTGTAGGGCAAGCATTTATCTGCAGTCAGCTACGCGTGACTTAATGCTTAGTACTTTTATGAATCAACAGGACCAGACTGCAGACTCCAGTATTAAACCCCTTTTCTTGACAAAGTTGTAACTTTATAATTAACAACACAGTAATGCTTCATAAGTTCATACAAGTAACTTTGTAAGTGAGACCTGAGAGTAGCCTCTACAACTGTGACACCTCCAGAATGTTAACAGAGTACATAAAATCGTAACATGAAAGCAGGTAATTTAAACAAAACATCCAAGTTAACACTCCCTATAAGATAATTTCAATGACGATAAATAGCAAACAAGACTACTCTATATAATCCAATTTGTGTTTGTGTTTCTCCAAATCATATTACAAAGTTAACTCATTAAGAAAAAAGTTTACCTGTGTTCCTGTCAGGTAAAATACAGCAATGCTTCTGCAGTATGCCAGGCAGAACCTGTGGCAACAAAGAAATAGGCGTTAATAGATATATATTTTTTTTATCATATGAAGAAGAGCCAGAGATTGCTGGAATGCTGCATTTGCTGCATCTGATCAAGCTTTGTGCTCTCAAACTGAATCCAAATTAACCATCATGTTAAATGTGAATCCTGCTCATTAGGAACTGCAAACAGGAAGAATATTACAAAATTAGCTGCTTACTACCTGCCTGTAAAGTAAGTTTCACCTTCTCCCATTGATTACAATATCAAAAGTTGACTAAAAGGACCTAAGACCATAATCAAACATGCTCAACTTAGAAAGGTAGTATGTTATCAGTCAGTGATGCTGCTGTCCCTGATTTCACACATGTGGCCCTGTGGTTATGGCATCCAGCTTGTTGTAAATCACTCAGGTCCAAGTTCCAAAGCACAGCATTTTCCCCTCCACACAGCCAGTTCCAGGGGACAACACAAAACTCCAGAAGCTTGAGTGAGAAGCTCAAGGGAATGGGAACAGAGAAGATCCCAATTTTGTGGTTACTACATGCACCACGGTGCAATGCTTCTGGCGGCCAGTGAGAAATGCTGCAGAAGCTCACCACCACCACTGGCCGTTTCCTAGAAAGGCTGGACCTCATCCTTCTTCACAGATTTACATATTAAATTCACCGATTTTGGTGCAGAGAACCAGCTTTGGTACTCCTACTAGAAACAACATGTACTTAAAGCACCCAATCATTCATTTTAATCTGACTTTTAAATCTAGAATTTGCACCCTGGACAATGATATCAGCATCAGCAAAACTGTAGCTTAAAGTTTTTGAGTTGTACAGAAAAAAAAAAAAGCAAAAATAAAAGGCTTTTCTTTTACTGTTTCTGAGAAAAAAAGAATTAAAACTCATGCTCTAAGATGGTTTCTTCAAATTTACCCTTGAAGGTCAACGCACCCTTTAAAGTTTGAAACTTAAAAGAGAAAACCCAGTTAGCTGCTACAAACAGCAGGCCAGCACCACCACTGTCAGGAAATCCCAGGCTTCCAACCTCTACGAAGACCCCAAGTACCACCACAGCTGGCAATAAGTTCTAAAAATCCAGGAAGTAAAATATTTCAGGGAATAGAGACATTTTTATTTTTCCCAAAGACTGCTATTGCTGCTTGGCCAAGATAAATAGCCAGGGCTGAGACTGCTCAGACCCAGACACGTACAGCCCCTGCAGCAGTGCTGCACATCCCCACTCCTCCCTGCAGGACTTTTCCAATACTCACTTTCAGTATGCCCACGAGGAGGAACACCTCAGCTTGAGTGTCCTCCAGCACGACAAATTGAAGTGTTAAGAACCTTGCTGCACCATGCTTCCTCCTGAATGCACACATGCAGAGGCAGGGCCATTGCAAAACACTGCTTTTATTGCCATTATTACAACACGAGTCAGCCTGTGGCTGGAAAGCCTCCCTGAACAAAAAGCAATGGATACAACTGACAGGGATGAGAACAGCCTCCCCATCCAACTCATCTAAATTTTACACATGGCACAGCATTTAAATGTAAGCTCTCACAAAAGTAATTCACTTGTTTTAGCATTATTCTAAAGCTAAGCTTGTGGATAAAAAGTAAAAAAAAAAAAAAATCAGCTTGCCTTACCTCACTTCATAAGCAGCAGGCAGCTTGGATTTTGGGAAGAATCAATAGCACAAATAATTTTCTGAAAAACCACACTCACCATTCTACAGTGTTTCTCATAGTTTAGAATTTTTAAAAATCCCATAATTCTTGGAAGTACAATGTCATATGTACAAACTATAGCATTTTTTTTATGGCCATGGATATAAATACCAGCAGTCTTACAGGCACTGAAAGCATAAAAATCAGAAGCAGAGAACAAAGAAATCCTAAAATGAGCAGAGACAGTCTTTCAAAGCAGTGTAACACAAAGACTGAATTTCAAAAACACACTGTCTTACTCAGACATAAAGTAACGTTTAGTTCCTCAGAAATCTGTCACATTTTCTTCCCCACATTCACAAATGATGAAGAAGCATTATGAATTTATTATGAGCTCACAGTTAATCAAATTAAAACTGAAATTAAAAGAAGAGAAAAAAAAGCAGGTCTGAAGTAGTAAGACCACTTCAATGGGGAAAAAAAAAATAGTTTACCCTTCCTGGAAAAAGATAAGAGAACAGACATATGAAAAACCACAAAAAACATTTGTTTGTCCCTTTCCTTCACTCTCTTAAGTGTTAAGTAGGCAAACAGTATGGCAAAGTCTTAAACAATGCTTCCTGCTCCCCAGCCCTTTAACATGTTTACCCGGCACAAAGCCAGTTTCTGGCTGGTAGGAGTTTGATATCAACCTCCCACTTACTTATCTACAGTATACAGATTTTTACACTGTACCCATCTCCATGGTATCCAAGAGCCTTTTCACACTGCTCTCCTCTCACTTTCTCCCCACTTTGTTTCTCTCCTCCCTAGGGAAACTGACAGGAGAATTCCTCAGCAAAACTGTCACCCTTCCCTCTACAAGCCTCTCCTTTCCCTGCTGCTTTCTTTTCATTCATTTGCATGCTGTAATACCCAGTTTATTGCTTAAAATGCCTAAAATGCCTTATCAGTCTCAGAGATTTTTCTCTAATTTTACAGAAAATGCTTAAATTTTATTTTTTCCCTTTTGGTTGTTTGAAATTTATCTACGCAGGGAATTTGAGGGAGAATCTTTACCCAAAGCAGATTTGGAGTGGTTTCTGCTCTAGAAATCAAAATATGTGAGCAACCAGAGGGATTTACATGCAGGGGAGAAAAAAAAAGGCAAAAGAGAAACAGGTTTCAATGATACTAACTGATGATTTAACCTTCAGTTGTTTTATAAGCTCTCAGCTGGGAGTTAAGGCAATGCAACACTAAATTAAAAATGGACTCATAGATGCAGAAACAGAATAAATAATACAGCAGGTGGTATGTCCTTAACATCAAGGTGTTTCCCTAGCAGTAGGCAAATTAACTTAGGTCAACAGTACACAGCTAGACAGTCATATGTAGCAGGAACAGAGTCCTTGCTTACGATGCCAAGCTGAAAGCAACCTCAAATTCAGTGAAAAATACTAATGTTGTGGTTGGATATTGATTTGGACCTATTTATGTTTGTTTTCACTACAGCTTGCTGTGCTTAGAGATACATAAATGTATAGCTATTATAATCAGTGTTCAGATTTTAATCTGTAGCTATATGTAATATAGGTATTTAGACAGCTCCTCAGAGCAGCACAGGGTAGTTACATAGCTGGTTTTAGTTTAATAAAGATCATATTTTCATAAGTTTGCTTGGAAAGTTTCCTTCAATTTCTTTAAAATAAGACAAGTAAGTCCTTTGAGTGTTCAGTACACTGCATTTTTTTTTAGAGTGATATAACAAGAACTAGAATTAATTCCTGAAAAAAACAATTTAAGTTTGGAAAGTACTAACTTCAAACCCTCTAAAAAAACTCCCTACTTTACAGAGAAGCAGAAATGTGAAGCAAAATAATTCTTGTGTGCAAAAAGGCCTCTGTGAAATGAATATCTACTCACTTAAAAGGATCTGCTGCACAAAGATGCTCAGGCCTCTCTATGGTACTGAACGACAAAAATGTTTTCCTTTCTACTCCACTTATAATTGGACTGCTAAAATAGCCATAGAAAAGTGAGCTAGATACTACTTTTCCTTCTCTATTTACATTTTTTTTCTGCTAAAAAGTAAGTCAACTGAAAAAGAATGTTTCACAGGTCCAAATTTACAGAACACCCAGCTCAGGAGTCCAAGTGTTTGATAAGTGAAATTTAAGGCAGAAGTTAACAAGGATTTATACTTTGATTTGTAACTTGCCAGAAGGAAAGAAGCTCAACTTGTATTTCAGATCCAAGATGAGGCAATATTTTTCTGCTTTTTACATGCTAGAAATCCAGTGGACCCAAAGACTAGGAAGTCAGAACATATCCTTTTAGGGATGCCAGCCACACAGGTCCTGTTTGTGGCCCTTGTGGTCAAGTTCAGCCATTTCCAAGGACTGCCTCTGGGAGAGCCCCCTATGCTCCAAACCTCCCTCCCCAGAAAACCATTACAATTAGCATGTGAGGCATTTTGATTGCAAGAATATGGTAACATTCAGGAAGGAAATGTGTCAAAAACATACTGGGAAAATCCACATCAATTTCTAAAATTTCAGAGAAAAGAGATTTCAGAATTTGAGCTTTACTCATACACTGATGGTTGCAAAGAAATGGTCCGTGGGCAGAGTCAGCCACCAAGTGCACCTTGCATCTTCTATGGAAGCAGTACAGTACTGGAGACAATTCAGGTTAGATATTTGGGAGTGGTCCAGTGAGTTCCTATTTTTTTGTCTTTCAAAAGTTGTGTCACTTCTTTGGAAAAGACAGGCACCTCCTAGACCTTGCTACCTGCACTGCTCTATGCTAAGCACTGCTGCCTTCCTACCATCTATCTGCACAAGCCTCATGGAATGAATTTTGACTGTTTTCATTCTAAGGTTCATATCCATTCTATCTCTGTATTAGCTTTTCCTTATATTTGTCTCAGGGCTTTCGTTTTAGGAAAAATTTCTTTGTCAGCTACTACAGAGAGGTTTGGGAATAATGTTTGTAACTGGGTCTTAAACCACTGGAAAAGAATTCTGTGCTCATGCTCCTCTGAATGTCTTTTGTTGCCTCCTGTCATTAAAGGGGGTATATTATATTTTTGTTTTCATTTGTATTATTGTTTCTGTCTATTTTGGGCTTCATACCTGAGGATTTTAGAAGTCTCTGTCCCACTGGCACTGCTGAAGGAGAAGGAACCTCTCTAGAACCTATTTGCTGATGCTTCTCAAGCAGAAAAGAAACATTTGGGATTTGGCTGCTCACAGTAGCCACTTATCTGGCAGGTACGTAAAGGTATCTGATTTCAGACAGGGTGCTAAAAGTAGGCAAGGTTTCCTCTTCACAAGCTGTTGGGTGATACAAACCATCATAAATTCAAAGGCTTATCATTACAGCATTACCATAAGTCTTTCAGAGCAGATGGGTTCATGCAGGACAAGGGGGAATTGTTTTAAACTAAAAGTAGAGAGATTTAGATTAGATATTAAGAAGAAATTCTTTACTCAGAGGGTCATGAAGCACTGGAACAGGTTGCCCAGAGAAGTTGTGGATGCTCCTTCCCTGAAAGTGTGCATGGTCAGGTTGGATGGGGCTTTGACCACCAACCTACTCTAGTGGAAGCTGTCCCTGCCTATGGCAAGGTGGTTGGAACTAGATGATCTTTAAGGTCCCTTCTAACCCAAGTTATTCTGTAATTGTGTGATGATTCTATGCAACCAGGTGGTGAAGTGCTGCATCAAGGCTGCTTGCCTTCAGCTTTCTAATAACAGGCAGTTGGTTCAACCTACCAAAGCCAAATCTGAACTTCATACCACTCCCACAAGTATAAGTATATTTGGTTAAGCTTTTCAAGGGGTATCTAGGGAGTGTATCAACAAATACCAGTTATCACTTCCGTTCCTGTAGGAACTAAAAAGATAACCTCATTACCAGTGTGTCTCTTCTGTGTGTCACTTGAAGCTGTTATTGATACAACCTACACCAGCATCAGCAACAGCTCCAAGTTACTCCTAAAATCAGTCCTTGAAATATCTAGCTCTGGCAGAAGAAAGCATCAGGACCAGCGGCACCTATCCTCCCAGGGCTTACGCCAAAACCATATGTGTTCTCTGTCAGAGCAACACAGATCCCGCTTGCAATGGCAAAGCTGGCCCAAGTAGAACATATTAAGACCTGACTTTTTTTTTTTTTTTTTCTGTCTGGTACTGCTGGAAGTAGCAGAGATTTTGCAAGACCTTTTAGTCATTCCCTGAGCGCTGTCAGTTCCTCTGCCCTCCCAAGGAAACAACCTTTCCTCTTAGCTCCTGATGAGACGCGCGCTGCTGCAAAGGCAGCCTTTGCCAAAATATCTCCCACACACAGCGGCGCGAGTGAGAAGCCTGTCTTGTCAGTTTATTTCATTGTATTCTGATGAGATGGCCCAGACTTGTCCAATTATGTTTCCTCAAGATTTTACTAGATTGCTATTGTCCAATATCCAATTTCACATATACACTCATGTTTTAATTCCTTTTTCCAAAAGCTAATTTAATATCAAAACAGAACTTGCTAATGATTCATCTGTTTTGTGGGGTTTTTAGTAAAAGTATTTTCTTTTATCATCCTCTGCCTTAGCCACCATTCCCAAATAGTTATCAAGAACATAAACAAAACATGATGATTTTGTGGAAAGGAGAAGTTACAATGAAAATAAATAAATCATGTTTGCCAAATATCAAACACTTTGTCATTGTATCAATGTATTTATCATTGCACACCATATCATATTTCAATACGTATACTGTGTCCTTTTCATTTTGAATAAAAGGAAATGTTAAAGATGAATTTCAAAAATATTCTGAAAATATTACAATATCCATTCTAATATGTGTTCTTTCCGATTGTATTACATCTCAAAAAATGCAACTTTTCTACAACCCTTTCTGTGATTAAAGGAAGTACTGACAGCAACAACAGAAGCAACATTTCCTTAGCACAGTGTTCAACAAAAGGTGACAGACACTTAGGTAATGAGGAAATCATTGACTGCATTATCTACTTTTTATATCTCAATCAAAACTAAATAAGAGAAAATAACTCCAGAAGAGAGGGTATAGTGCTACAATAACCCCGGATAACACAACTGATCTCCTTGCATTGAGACTGGCTTCATTACTCCTATCCAGCGATCACAACAAATTAAGCTGAAACACAGGCTTGATAATTTTTTGATGACCCAGGAAAGAAAACATGATAACCACTATGACACTTTTCAGAGTAACATTAGCATGAATCTGCATTAGCATGAACTAATTATAATTGCCCTACGATTAACACATACTTACAAATATGAAACTTTAAAAAGTTATCTAAAGTATAATCCACGCCACTTTCATAAGGATATAATATACAGACTAAATAGAGTAACTAGCCAAGCCTGAGGAGAAAAAAAACCTATGTAGACTGGAATTAGCTCTGAAGTGATTCAAAATAATACCTTACTGTCTTTTCATACTTAATATTTACTTAACAGTAGGAAAATAAGTGGTGGTACTGATGCCTTAGGTTTTAACTTTTATATTTTTCAAATCTTTACTGCCTAGTGTGTAACTCTGAAGTTTCTTGTGGCCTGTTAGCTGCTGTTCTCATGCTGGTTAGACATAATAAACCCTCTCTAGGTTTCCACCTCAAGGACACCAGGCCCCAAAATGTGTAAACTAACATCTTAGAAGGGAGGGCAAATTTGGGGTAGTTACATCATTAACTGGGGTTGCAACTGGAGAATTAATCCTGATATGCAAATGAACCAAACTTACAAAAGTGTGAAGAACCCGTGACCCAGGGTCCATCTTCGGTGTAGCCTTGGGACTGCCTAGGGTGTACCTTTGAAGGCCCTTCAAATAAATACCTACCTTTATCCTCTTATTCCTGTCTAGTCTCTGTTTTTTAGGTGGCCACCTCAGGCATCAGCTCTGGCAACAGCCAGTATTTATTTCTAACTAGCCTATTCATTTCTAACTTCCTCTTCAGTATTTAGACACTTAGAGAACAATACAGCAAGAGCAAAAAACTCTTTTATATGTTTCATTTGTCAGAAATTTACACTCTTGACTTACAGAACAAGACTTTGCTGTAGTGATACGTATACTTATGACCTCTGGGTCCAATTACAGTAATTGGCAGCACTTACAAGAGATTCCACAACTTATGTAGGATATCTCAGACTAAATACAGCATGATAAATGCAGGTCCATTTGGAACTCTTCACTTCATTGCTCAAATAATTGCACCATTGCACCATCATCCAAAACTATGCCTTCAAAAATATGGAACAAGGAATATCATAGTTCTCTGAAGGTGAGGAATGATGATGCTCTCAAAGTGCTCTGAATCTGAGATGATGATGTTGTCCTTCCCAGACTATTACTGCTGAGAGGGAGAGGCCAAGACTTTTCAGTTGATATTTTAATTCCTTTTTCCAAAAGCAAATGAATAGGAGGATAAACAAAACCAATGGCATTTTCAACCTTCTTTCAGGTGAAGCATTCCTAAGTATCTCATCACCTGATTGACAGCATGCTGACCATGAACCAGCAGCATGCCCACATGGCCAAGAGGACCAATGGCATCCTGGCCTGTATCAGGAATAGTATGGCCAGCAAGACTGACCATTCTGCCTCTGTTGTCGGCACTGGTTAGGCCATGCCTTGAGTACTGTGTCCACTTCTGGGCCCCTCAATTTAGTAAGGATGTTGAGGTGCTGAAGCGTGCCCAGAGAAGGGCAATAAGGCTGGTGAAGGGGCTGGAGCACAAGTCTTATGAGGAGTGGTTGAAGGAGCTGGGGTTATTCAGCCTGGAGAAGAGGAGGCTCAGGGGAGACTTTACCATTCTCTACAGCTGCCTGAAAGGAGGGTGTAGCCAGGTGGGGGTCAGTCTCTTCTCCTAGGCAAACAGTAACAGGACAAGAGGACAGTCTTAAGCTGCACCAGGGGAAGTTTCAGTTGGACATTAGGAAGAAGTTCTTCACAGAATGACTGACTGGGCAATGGAATCGGCTGCCCAGGGGGATGGTGGAGTCACCATCGCTGGAGATGTTTAAGAAAAGACTGGATGTGGCACTCAGTGCCATGGTCACTTAGTTGACAAGGTAGTGTTAGGTCATAGGTTGGACCAGATGATCTCAAAGATCTTTTCCAGCCTACTTAATTCTGTGGTTCTGTGATCAGATATACAGTCATTGCACACATTTAGCAACCAACATAAACAAATTCACTTTCCTGCAATTGTATCTGAGAAACAAGTTTTGGTGTAAAATAGAAATCATGAACATTTCTTCTATCTCTTAGCACCATGAGCAGCAGTGGCATCTCCTACCTAATGGCAATAGCCTAGATGCCAGATATCCTGCTTCTGGAGTGATAGGATCATGTGGATCATGGGCACAGAATTAACTTGTGGCAGATCACTAACAGTCCAAAGGTCAGTCACAACTTTCCACAGAGACTCTGCAGAGGTAAGAACCCAAGCTTCATCTTGTGCTGAAGAAGGGATGGCCAGACCTGCTGTCTCAGGAGTTTGCTGCTTGCCTGGAGCCCAGGTCCTGCATGTCCTACAGCATTTGCAGAGGTTCACCCAGCCCCTGCATTACACCCCTGAGCTACATGTCCAGGAGGATTAAGGAAGGGAACACTTCAGTTAACTGGATATAGCAAATCCATGAGGCTGGATAGAATACATCCAAGGGGTCCAAGGGTGATGACTGTGAGTCCTCTCTCTGTCAGTTTTGGAAGGTGGTCACCTTCTCAGGGCAAGAGGTAGGGGGATCCTGAGAAAGAGAAGAAAAGGCTAAAGACATCCGAGAAATTTTTTTTTTTTTGTGTAGAACCTTCATTCTTGAAGATTTTCAAAACTCAAAAGAAAAAGCCCTGAGAAACCTGCTCTAACTTTGAAAGTAGCCTGCACTGAGCAGAGGCTTGGGCTTGATGGTCTCTAGAAGTCTCTTCCAACCTAAGTAATTCCACAATTTTAATAAATTAGATTTAATGTACTGATACAGTCAAATACCACACTAAAATATAAGATTAAAATGCATCAGTTCCTCTATCCTCTTTCAAATATAGTTTTCATTGACATATGTAATTTCTATTTGTACTAATGAATCTTAAATTTGAATAGTGAGTACATTTACATCCACCTGCGAAACCCAAAAGCCTTATAGAAGCATAGCAGCTTTAGAAGGCAGATATTCCCTCAGAAGTTACGGGTCACCCCAGAGCTATAATTGTTTAATTCATGGCAGAGTAAGGTGTGGAGAGTTATTTGACCCAAGAAGTTGCTTACGAAATCTTAACTGAGCTGCTATGATTTATCTTTAAGCATCTATATTGGGTCTGACTGAGGTAAAGTTCACAGCCCTCACAGTGCTGTGCTTCACATTAGTAGCTGGAAGGGTGTTGGTAACAGACTGGTGTTTTGGCTACTGCTGAGCAGCGCTGTCCCCCTGACGTTCTTTCTCCCATCAAGGGATGGGAGTGGGCAAGATCCTGGGAGGGGACACAACCAGGCTAGCTGACCTAAATCAGCCAAATGGATATTCCATACCATATGACATCAGCTCAGATATGAAAACTAAGGGAA
Source organism: Aleadryas rufinucha (assembly GCA_013397815.1). Lineage (NCBI taxonomy): Eukaryota > Metazoa > Chordata > Aves > Passeriformes > Aleadryas > Aleadryas rufinucha. Next base: position 400,060 of record VZTH01004836.1, read on the forward strand.
AGAGGAGGAAGACAGGGCATTTGTGATTCTTCAAAGTTTGCCTCCCAGAGGAACCATTACGTGTGCTGAAGCCCTGCTTCCCAGGAAGCGTCTGAACATCACTCACTGACGGGAAGTAGAGATTGACTTTTCCCTTTGCTTATGTGCACACAGACTCTTGCTCATTTCTTTCTTTCATTGTAATAAAATTGCCTTATCTCACCCGCTGGTTGTTCTCCATCTTATTCTCTCCTCTGTCCCATTGGGAAAGGGAGTGAGAGAGCAGCTCAGTGGGCACCTGGCACCCAGCCAAGGTCAACCCACTACAGCATCTCATCAAATTTTGAGGACATACAAATTCTAGAGCTTGCTATACATATACTGGAGCAGAACAAACATCTTCATTTTCACTCTCTAAAATACAAAAAAATGTAACAACATCTTTTTTGCCCCCTGCACTAGTCTGTTAAGACACAAAGGATGTATGGGTGGGCCTTGCAATGCCTAGACTGCAAAGCCTTCTAGTTGGAGAGGATGGTACTACAGTGGTAACAATAACCCCTCCTCAGGGAAAAGGACACCTTGGTATTACTCTTGTTACTGTAATACCCTGAGGGTACACACCAAAAAGGTGCAGGTGAAAGTCAGTATAGAGCAAGGCTACAGGAAACCACAGCAAATGCTTTCAGGTTGGGTAATTTTAAGCCCTTTAGCAGATAGGTCCTGGCTACCTCTCCTCACTTGTCACTCATCTGACAGACTGTCAGTACGCACACACTATGCACTGCAGATACCACTGCCACTGTCCCTGACAGAGATTTTTCTTCTTTTACTTCTCCTGAGTAGAAGTCATAGTCCTCCTTATGGGTCAGCTTGGATCCTACATGCCTACCTGCTCTTTCCCCAGGGCTGAATCCCTGCCAGGCAGAGCTGAGCTGGGCTGCAACAGCCTGCAGCACACCTACACAGAGGAAAAAAACCCCTCCTCTCTTAAGAACAGTCTACAGTGAGCACACCAAAACCAGTGCTGAAGAAGTGTGGGTGCCCCACCATAATGGAGAGGGATGGACCTGGTGGCACCAACCTGCACCATGCCCCTGGTACCTTACTGGGCAGCACTTGACTCCTCAAAGGTTTTGTTAGAGATGTGGGATGCTTCCTTGCTTCCATCTCACCCACACACCATTAACAAAGCCAGCCACAGCTTGGGCCCTCTCAGGTTTTAGTCTGGGAGAGTATTGTGGAATATGTTTTTATTGCGGTTTGTTGCAAGAAATCTTTTTAATGCACAACATCAAAAAACTATGTGATTCAAAAGCACAGATTATTGAGATAATAATAATATATATAGGGTAAATGCCAGGGAATACCAAGCGGTATTTCTCCTTGCTGCTCTGGAATTGTATTTAAGATTTACGCATGAAGCATGTGGATTTTAAATATTTTGATGCATGTACTTGCACTGCAGAAGCAAATCCATTAAACATCTAAAATAGAGTAATAGTCCTTCCGTGCATCTTTGTTAGAAAGAAACTAATCTTCATTAAAAATTAAAGTTTATGGTTTTGTGCTAGGACTTGGCAACAAAACTCTCCCAATGGCATGCTTTATTCTACTGTGTAGGAGTCACATAGATACAAAGACATTCTGTTCAAAAGTTATTAACAGGGTGAGAGAGGCTGTTTTAAGTATAAAAGTTAGCACAGCAAAAATAAAAAAAGAAACATCCTAACTGTTTAGCTGCATTTATGGTGCTGGTGTCACAGATCTTTCCTGCTGTGAAGCAAACTCACACCATAAGTTGTGAATCATTACTTCAGCTATCTAGGAAGTTACCTAATGGTTTATAATTTATTAGTGGTTTAGCTGTGACATATAGTTGCTTTTAGAAATTATTTGATAAATCAAATTTCAAATTTATTAATAGCTAAAAATAGACGTCACCTATATAAGTGGGGGAAACTGAAGTCTCCACTGTGTAAGGACCAGAGTCTGTAAATATTACTTGGTATTACACATCAAACGAGGTTTTTACACATTTGTCACTTTGGAGAAGCTGAGACTCTAGACATAAGTAGCACTCTATCATTGATGGGAGAACCACCAAGATGAATCAGATATCTGATATTTCATCTAGCTATTTTCCCTGCCCAGGTGAAAGTTGCCCTGAAAAGTGGGAACCAGGCATAACTTTTCCAACAGCTGCTTTGTTGTTCTGTCTAAGTCAAGCCCATTTAGTCACCTTTTGGCCCAACACACAAACTGAAGCAGAAGCACATTACAGAATCCATGCATACACAGAACTGGGACATTTCATTTCTGATGGACAACTGCAAGTGACAGCAGAAAACCAGAGAAGGATGGATTATTTTCAGGAATCCTTATTTCATAGATTTAGGCTATACAATCCTTTCATGCAGAGAACAAACAGAGAAGGATGCCTGTGCCTCATTCATGCCCTTCACAATGTTTGATAGCACAGGGGGATATAGATGTCAGAACACAAAATCACTACCCACACCACCTTCCCCAATGAGCAGCCATTCTTATGGAAATAATAGCTTTCTCTTTAAGACAGAAATATTACCCATGTTTCATTCAATGTTGAACAATAGGATAGTTTATTGCAAGTCCCAGTCATCTGGAGAGATTTTGCTGAAGGTGGGATAAAACAAGGATAGGTCTCAGTAAGCAGGTTATAATTTTTTCAGTACCAGTTAAACAGTTATGCTTCTGGTGGGGATTTTTAAGGAAGGAGATCATAATCTGTGCAGTCAGTTTTCGAGAATACAAAATTGGAAGAGTGATAGGGCAGTTTTAATCCGTGAGCTGATGATACCACACTGTTAAAACTATGTAGTTTCAATACATTGCTGTAATCCTTGATCACTTTATTAGGTACATACCACTGGGCGACCCAAAGATGCACGCAGAGAAAAGGTATTTTTGATGCCTATTAAGGTGGAAAGATGGATGTAAAACATGCACAAATATGCCTATTTCTCTGCAGTTGATGCTCCTCCAGTGCACTGGGAGGAGTCAGGGGAGCCTCGGGAATCCCCAGGAGTGTTATAAAGCCAGCAGTCATGAAATACCTGATAGTCTTAAACTGAGCACTGGAGATGACAGTGCCGTCTCACCTCTGGAGAGACAGGCACCAGAGGCACAGTGTATCAACAATATGGGAGATTGAGCTGCAAGTCAAATATCTGCCAAATACAGATGGGAGAATCTTATCTTTTAAAAGGCCACCATGAGCAGTTATTGTGAGATAACATTCATCTTCTCTGATGAAGATTTTCTTCATTTTGCATAGTTAGAAAAATGTTACTAATGTTACTCAGACCACAAAGAGCTCCACAATTTAGCTGTCAGAGGTCTTGCAAAAAAAAAAAAAAAAGTTCCTGCCTCTGCGGTAACACTCATTTAAGTATTTTGTGCAAAGCAGAATTATTTTCATAGAAAAATGTCCCCAATTTTAGAGCACTGGAGTGGGAAAGAACTCTGAAATTAATGAGACAAATATTTGGATCTGTGCCAACTACATCCCAGGACAATACACTAAGTACTCCCCTATAAAGAAATGATTAACAACTACACTTTTCTTCAGCTCTCTGTGTTTTGGGGGTTTTGTAAGACTTGCAAGGGGCAGTGAGGCTGTACAGAGTTAGCCAGTTCTCTGACCAGGACAAATTTTTTACTTTTTTTTAAATGATGCTTCTAGAGTTTTCATTTACTATCAGAGAAATAAGCACAAGAACTGGTGGAAGGGAATGGGAACATTGTTTTGTTGGTAAACGTATACGTGGAACGACCTTTAATGTATCCATTTTCTTAACTACAAGCTAAAATAAATGTAGTTTTAGGGGCTGTTTTTTCTTTCTGTCTTGACTATCCAGTTGAAAATAGATTGTTTTCAGCTTGTTTTTAATTCTTCATTTCATGTTGCTTTCAAGGAAATGTCACCTCTCAAGAACAAAAGGTTAAGTCACGCAATGCTGAACTATATAATCAGTCTGCTTGACAAGCCTAGGCTGCTGTACATATTAAAGAATGAGCACCCAACTAGTAGACAAGTCATCTCCACTGACATAAATTCCTTTTTCAGTGTTTTAATTATTCTCATGGGTCATCCCATTTTCATACACATCAGCACTGATGTTACCTCGTGACTGGTAAACACCAGCAATTTATTTTTTTCAAACTAGAATCTAGAATTTGTAATGAAACTTCCTGAGTCTGTCCCAGTTGCACTGGTGTGATGAAAGACTAAAGAGCTCTGTCACTCAGCATTTGTATTGCTTATTCTAGCCAAAATGCTATTTAAAAAGCTACCAAAAACGTTTTGACATAGACGAGATTCCAAAGTATAAGTGGCCTGTTTATTTACACGAATGTTCTGTACAACTAATGCAATATCCCACTGAATTTCAGACTGCCTTAGATTGATGAGGTTTTGTTATTCAAACACGCAAAAAGCCATGAGGTAACTGCAGCTAATTTGCTGTTTGGAGTGCTTGGAGAAAGTGGCAATTCATTTTGTGGCTCTCATTTAAACACCAGGAGAAGATACTGTGATCTGTGAATTAGAACAGAAACATTATTGTTATGTGACATAGTGTGGAAATTCATATCAATGCAAATGTGGGGGGAAAAGTGTTAAATAAAATAAACTACTACTTCAATATCTGTGGGTATTTTCTTTTGACCCATCTTCAGGAAAGGATTCTCCTTTAAATTCCATACTTATTTTTGTGGCAGATAAGTGAATGTTTTCTACCTTTCAAAGGTGACCTGCTATTTGCTGTCCATATTTCTTCATATTTAATTCATATTTATTCATAAAATAACGAGACCAGGAAGAATAGCAAAATTATGTACATTATCATAGAAGGCAGTATTTTCTACACTCTGTTACTGATGAAAATATGTTTGCAGACCTTCTTTGTATTCACTTGTTTAAACAAATAATTAATTTGTGCTGAAGCCTATTCAAATGCATGGATATGACATGGTCTGCTCTTGGTCACAAAGAAAATAGCATGAATGTTGGTCCACTCTGCAGTGCTGGGTTCCTCACTGACATGTACTGTATCCTTGTCATTCTTTGTAACTATGAATTTGAACAACTGGAAATGGGAAACAGACACTCGACATTCTTTGCTGGAAATGAGACATTTAAAAACAAGGAAAACTGGAAGTATGAATTTGATTACAGATTTAACTACAAGCATCAGGGTGAAAAAACGTAATAAGCCTTTGTTTGAGGTATCGGCAGAATAAGGTCAGAAGAGTGTAAGTCACAAAAATTTACATACAACTTGAGGAAACAGAACAAGATAGCATTAATTGGCCTCAGAATAATAAAATAAATACTCCAGGGGCCATGTGTGTTTGCTCTTTGACTTGGCACACAGATGCTCATTATAGTTCAGTGTTTTGTTGTGATTAATATCCATTTACAAGTCAAGCCCTGATTCAGCGGTATGTTCACATTTAATCACATATTGAACTACAAAATATATACTTTAGAATTTTGTTGGGTTGCAGCATAGACATAATTACTACTAAATCTATTATTAAATTAATAAAGATTTAAATTAGTGAATCTAATAATATTTGCTACTTACACATTTGGGTCATAACTTCAAAACCAATGTGTATGAGTATTTCAGCTGCAAAATTTAACACAGAAGTACATAATACAAAAAGTAAACAATGTAAACAATGTCCCCATTTGCTACCATTGCATATGCATCAGTAGCTATGATGCTGTCATCAGCTCCCATGCAGTTTATATGTTCGGCATTCCCTGCATCATACTGTACATCCCAGCCTGTCCTGCTGTAGCCTTGAGTATGGTTTATTACTCCTGTGATATTTTTGGAGCCTTTTGCTGAGAAAGAGAAATACCAGACTGGACACCAGAGGATTACAGCTAATTGTCTACTGGTTGGCTTGGTCAATATCTTTATGTTTTAGTGCCTCAGGGTAAAATTCATCCTTCAGGCACTGCTTTGAGAAAAGAATGAGGAAAAGTCACTAAAGCAGAAGCAGTTCCATGAGGATGCTCCACAACTCCGGAACTGCACCAACAGCAAGACTGCTTCTGCCGACTCAGCTACACGTGGAGCACGTGGGTTTGCAATAAGGGTATATGCTTTGCCAAGGGTATAAGGGAAAACAGGAATATATAGTGTATGTTCCCATACATATTTTTATAGTTTCTACTCTGAAGTTTTTTACTAAAGTAAAAAACGAGGGCCAAGAAGTTGTAATTAACTTATTTATCATTTTTAGACTAATGCTAGTTATATTGAATAATATAACTAGTGCAAATGAGATGGTAATTTGGCCCTACTCTGAAGAGTTACAGTAACATAGAAAATGCAGAACAGAAGATAAAACCTGTAGCACCATTCTTGGGATCTGAGAAAAAATGCTTTGCTCCCTGCTGCTTTTCCCAGCCCCACAAGCACAAAAAAAGCAAAAAGAAAAAAGCCGTAAAGACCAAGTAATTCAGGGGTCAAACTTGGTTCTATCAAGTTATGCAAAACAGTCTTTACCAAAACCAACTAGAGCACAAAAATTAATCTAAATGATTCAAAGTAACCCAGTAGTCTTTCACAGTATAAGTACTTTACTGTTGACATTTGTTACAGTAACAGCTAGTAATAATAACCTTTTTTTCTTCAAAGAACCTTGTGTTCTTCAAGTTTACACAGGACATTTTGGATTTACAATGGGAAAGGATACTACAACAGACTAGTGGTGGGTTTTTTTCAGAGAGAGGTGATTAGGTAAACCAGAGGAGCACATAAAATGCAAATGCACAACCTAAAACACCAGAATTTTTCATGCTTTCCAACATTTCAAATGTTTTTTCCAAACATGTAATTAGCTTATATATTTGCATATATACCTTTACATTTAACACAGTATCCTAGACATGTTATTCAATAAACCCTAAAAATAGACATGCAAATAGACAAAACAGTAACTCCTTCATCTTCCCACTTTTTTTAATTGATTAGACAACATTATAGCTTTCACAGAAGCAAATACTATAATTAAGTCTATCAATTTCATTACAACTTCACTGTTTTCACCTGCTCATCCTCCTTCTCCAGAATTATCCTTCTGTAGGCTCAATTCATCCAAAATAGCATCTGGAATGTATCATTGTAATTTGTGGCTCATTGTGAATGCTGTTTTTACAAAGTCCACTAAAAACATGTTCATCCCTGTGAATTGGATGTACAGGATAAAAGAAAACAAAGAGATGCTCACATGCAGCCTTGGGGATGGACTGCCTTGGGAAGGCTGCTGTGGTTCCTGCTCCTCATTACCCACACTATCCTTGTTGCAGAAGTCACACCTGCATGGGAGGTAGCTCAGCTATCAGATCACACAGCAGCTGCTGAGCAGCCCCTATTTGCAGCACAGAGAGCTGGGAGGTGACTAAAAGCTATGAGATGAAGCCATGCTGCTGCCAGCAAAAGAGGCTGTCCACTCCTGCCCGCTGCCGAGGCACCCTCTCATATGCTCATTTGGCTGCTTATCCTGCCCGATGCCAAGCCCGTGCAGTTCACTGAGCTGGCAGAAAACAAATCCAGAAATAAATGAGTTGAAAAAAAGTTAATTTCTGCTGGCATATTGAGCTAGATCCTAGCCTCAGAGAGAGAGCAGGGCTGCATACCCAGGGATGAGGGGCATATGAGGCAGAGCAGAACCCCCTCATCTTATGCCAGCAGGACCAGTGGCTTGGGAGAGTGGAGATCAGTGCTCTCTTCTGAGCTCATCCCAAGTTAACCAACTACCGATTTCAACAGTAGACTGTTTTCTTAGATGCTTAAAAATGAAACAAAGCCCTTTATAGAGGACAGGTTCAGAACTGAAGGGACAATAATCTCAGTGGGAAGGTGAGGACAGCAGGCAGGCAGAAGCAGGCCAGGGCAGGGACCCCCTTGCCTGTCTGAGTTGATTCTCAACAGCACCTCTTCTCTTGAGAGAAAGTTAAGAGAGCTTAAACTTAAAGCATCAAAATGTAGCAGGAAAGGTAAATAGTTACTTTGTGAGAATTGGAGACTAGAGTCAGGAGAATTTTCAGCTGAAACTTTTTGCTCAGTGCCATGAAAACCAGGAACTGGATGAGATGGCATCAAACACTCCTAGGAGGAACCCATGTCGGAGTCCTCACACAGTCAGCTACACTTTGATGGGTACAAAGGTCGTTTCTGAAACTACTGATACAGCCAGTAACGGTATTTCCAAAAATTTCTAACTAAAAATCAAGTTTCCAGTGAATCACCTCTGCCCAGTACTAAGGCTGTCATTTCTCCTTGAAACATACCTGAATTTTTTCAGCCCCCCAGGACAGTGAAATTACTCTTCATGAATGATTCCTTCATGTGAAAAATTCTCCTATGCTTTGTAAGCATAAATGGAGTTCAGAAGTTAAGCCGGACAAAGAGGATGTCCCTCATGAGACTGCCAAAGGAATTTATGTGCAGTTTATGAAATGTGGGTGATGTTACAAAACTGTCATGCCGGTTAAAGCCTTTATGTATGTGAAATCGTCTATTTCTGGTAGTGTTTCTGTCATTTAGCTCCAAGTTCAGAGATGGTGAGCAACTAGCTACATGGAGAAGACATACCAAAGAGGTGAGGTTGAGAAACACAGGACAGGATAAGGACAAGGCATGACTTGTTAAAGCACTTCTCTGCTTTTTAATTTAGAGCAAACATTTGAGGCAGAGAAATTTCCCTGGATGGCTTCCAGATTTTGGTTGGTGACTATCTAAATAAAAATAACCAAGGCAGTGCTGGAAGCAGGGATCAGAACTACATGCCTTTGCTCCCAGAGGAGAGCCCTGAACAGACAGCAAAATCTCCTTATCTTCTCCTGAAGAGCAGCCAAATTTCAAAAGAAACACAGTGCAGAGTTTTTCTTCTCTAAAATGACCCATAAAAGTTACAAGATTTATTATGACTCATGTGTATCCCTCCAAGGGATGAAAATCAAACATCTTCTGCTGCCAGGGACAGAAGCAACTTGGAACTAAGCTGTGGCTTAGATATACCCTGTGACTTCAGCTCCCAGAGACCACAGTTTGGGTCTTAACATCACCTAAGTGCATTTCCCTGGCTGCACTTACCAAACATCTTTCCTAAGTCAGCTGCTCCAAAGCTGGTCTTGTTCTTGTACCACACACAAAGATCCTTCTTCTTTAGGGAGTTTGTTCTTGAATTTAATGTTAGATGTTGTAGTATATGGATTCATTTGCAGATAAATTCACAGTATCTTATGAAATTCTGGAAATAGAATAACATCCTGCTCTTTGCACTCTGGCCTCAAGAAGTGTTATTGTTCACTAAGTTTAGTATAATGTTAAAATAAATATACTTGTTCTCTCATTCTATCATTATAGATTACCATTATGGCCTTGCACTAATGTGCTATTTTCCACGTGTCCAGGGACTTACAGGACTCCCTTATGCTTTGAAATAAGCCTTTACATATACAACAAAAGCACCATTCTCAGTCTAATGGTGTATTGCTTTGCCTCTGTTCTTTCCCGAGGCTGCTTTGTTTTCTGGAACCTGACAATGTACTTACAAAAATCTAAGATACCTCATGCCTCTTTCTTTAAAAAATCCTGTGTAAAATGGTAGTGGACAGCAATAACACATAGAATATTATGTGCTAGAAGTGATCCACAGGAGCCACTTTTAAAAATCTTTTCTTTTTTTTCTTTATTAGCCAGATAGTTGTTTGGAAGAGGAAATGAGGAACAGCTCTTTAAAGCATTTTTAACAATTCTTTGTGGTACAGATCCAGTCTGATCCAAAGCAATGCTGGCAGCTGCACTATTAATGTGCGTTATCCAGAGAGAGTTGAGCCGACTCTCCTTTCCTTTCTTTTTTTTTTCCTTACTCTCAAAAATGCACTGAAACTATTATGGAAGTTCTGATCCCGTGCTCTCTACATGAGAGAGCACAGAGGAACTCATAATGGCTCACTTGCTACTTATGTGTTTGTGCTTCTGTCCAACAAACACTGATGGTCTGGCCTGAGTACTTAGTTGAAGGGACTGGGAAATGCTCCAAAATTCCCCAGTTCAGATGTACCCAAAGAAGCTCTCTTGGCTATATTTACTTTTAGCAACCTTTGCAGTCCCTACTGACACACACTTCACACTGATTTCAAAGGGAAATTTTATTAATCCATACTGACACTTTCAACAGGGACACTTTCAACACTGACCTTACGCTTTTATAAATGCAGCATCTTTAGTCCTTCCATTCCTGCATATTGGCTGGAAATAAGTACTTTGGTTACTTCTTTTTGATAGTGGCTTCTGCATGAACTCAACAGGATAATTTACTCATGCAAGTCATGTGGAAAGGCTGCTGAGATAAACACTGAAAAGAAATGAATGGGGTGGGTAGGAGGCTATTGTACAACAGCATTTGCAAATGCCATCAAGGAGCCTGGAGGAGATACCTGGTCTAGGCAAGTAATGGGAATAAATTGTGCTGCAAAGTAAAAAACAAAGCTGACATGCAAGACAGAAGGAGAGAAGCCACTGGGGAGGTGTTCATAGTGCAAGTTTCTGAGTCTCACTCCAGGTTAGCTCAGGTGCCCCCACCCTGATGGTACATTGGAGGAGCACAGCAGCAGCCAGTCTGCCTCTTCTCCTGGGGCAGTATGGGCAATTCCTGACTTTCACACCAAGCAACAACTGGGCAAGGTGTGCCGGGAGGCACTGCACTCTGTCAGAGCCAGCAAGAGTGCCTCAGAGCTGGGTGAAAACACAGCAGGGGTCTGCCCACAGAGAACTGTAAAACAGGCAGTGGTTGCAGGAAGATGAGCAGATCAAGCAACAAAGCAAGATCTGAGGATAGACCCGGTGTGTGTGGACAGGGCTGGGAAGCAAATTCTGGAGCCTGTCAGGAGACCACAGTCCCAAAAGAGTGCTGGCTTTGCTACATAAGCACAGCCCCAAGTCCTGATACTGGGTTTTGTCTTTCCTTAGTCTGATGTCTTACAAGTAAAGAAAGAAAAGATGATACTGCTGCCATGATTTTTCGCTTTTATATATATCCCTTTTATATACTCTTTCATATAAAGCTTTTATGTATTCTTAAGGGCCTTTTAGCCCACATACTTCTAATTCTTCAGATTTGATAACTGGCATAGGCCCAATATTCCNGGGATAGCATCTGCTGCCCTCTAAAAACCACTACCAAGAACTGAGACAGATGGAGGTGTCTTCCCTGCCTGTAATGCTTTAATCAGCAGCTTTTGTACAATGTAGCTTCAAAGTTGCTCAAGCTTTCAGAGTAGCTTGTTTACGACTGCTGCAACCTTAATGAGTGCTTAACTTGTGGTGGAAATGTCCAGCTGCCTCTCTTTGTGGTGATGGACACAGAGATGATCAAATGGCAGAAATAGTGGGATATATAACTCTTCCAAAAGGTTGCTATTGTAGAGCCTTGCAGTACTAGGCATTAAACAGACGGTCTTGGGAGGTGAGGTCTATCTAGAACTACCTACAGGGACTACTGATGTCTCCGCTAAAGTAAAGCCAATGGCATGGAGAGAAAAAATCTGATGGAGAACAGAAGGGAGAAAATATTCAGAAGCTGATTAATACTCCACTGGCTACCATTCAGGATAGGAACAAATCTTCAGAATTTTCAGTTTTGACCAAAAAAAAGGTTGAAATTTTCATTATCTGTGACATAAGTATGCCAAATGGTTTTCAAAAGATATTGCTGTCATGTTTTCTTATATCTACCACAATATGACTTATATTGGCCTGTCTGTACTGGAACATTTCTAGATATAGGTATAGTGAGGGCTTGTCCCTTACTAGGATAGACTGCCTTGAGTTTCTTTGCTGAGAGGATCTACTATGGTGCAATACCTTCAAAATACACGAGGAACTGCGTCGCGGCGCGAGGCAATGGTGAGTGGCCGCAGCCTTCCAGAAGGGTCTCCAGCCAGGAGAAGCCACTTCAGCACAGAGGGGCCAGCTGAGAGCGCAGCCACACACACACAGCCTGAGGATGCTGGGCGCATGCACACACGCTATGAAGAGTACAGGGGTGGCGGGCAATGAAGGAGGCGGGAGGGTTCTTCGTGTGCAGATCCACTGCAGCCTTTATTCCAGCAAGCCGCTCGTTACAAAGGCGCGGTGAACGGGAGCAGTGACGAAGACGAACCGCAGACCCCCAAAGAGTTCTGGCTTAAATACGGGGGGAGAGAGGGCCAAGGGTATGGGGCAGTACATAGGTGTGGCCACAGCATGGGGACGAATAGGAACCCAGCGAGGGAGGAACCAAGGGGCAGGAGCCAACAGGGGTACAATCCAAAAAGAAATTTCCAGATATGGAACATAAGGGTGGAGAACAAGGGGACCGATCACTAGCTGGGGAGAACTAGGGGGCTATTTCTGGCTTGGGGCCATCCCACCAGCGAGCCTTCTTCATTGTAGGCTTTGCTGGCACATTTTCAGTATCCCTCTGGGATACAACAGAACTGCTCATAATTCCTGTTTCTAAAAAAAGATTGGGTGAGGGGCAGGGAAGAGGTGGGAGGGAAGGAAGAAGCAAGGGTCTTAAGGGGAAGAAGCAAGAGGTCTGACTCAAAACGTAGATTCAGTTTGCTTCCAAGGTACATTCAAGGAAGTACAGAAATTGGGTGTTTCAAAGGTAGCTATTAATCATTCTCTAAAATTCTCCAGTGGTCTATCTTCTAAAGAAACCTGCACTGATAATAAGAAGAGAAAACTAGTTTTGAAAGCAATGACCATGTTGGGATTAGGGAAATTTGATAGGAAAGATATCTGTGTGAGTCAAAGGATTTAGTGCAGGGTAGCCAGCAATGAGGAAGATGAAGTCTTCCATTGGGTTTAAATTGTTCATCTCAGGTTTTGTGTCTTTAACCAAACTGCACCTGGTATTGCTTATAAGGAATGTAAGATAAATCAGACATGACATTTACCATGCTTTCATGCAACTTCCTATTACTTTTACTTAGATTACTTGCTGTAATTGTGGCTTTGTATAGACACTTCCTCCTAGACAAGAGACACTTAAGATTTGTAATGAGCAACAGCAAAAGGTAACAGAGTTTAGAACTGACAGCTGCTTCACAGTCATATTTAAAGGGTTTGCAGACTTTGCCCTTTTGTGCTCCTCCACTAATACCCAAGTGGGGTGCAGGCAATTAGCAGCTTGGAGAAGTGGTGAGGAGCACAAGCAAGATAAAAACTGGCTACTTATCCAGCAGCCTTCTGTCTGGTGTTTTCCACACTTGAAACCTAGACACTGTCTGTCTGGTGCCCTCAAATCAAAAAAACCAGAAACCCTCTGTCTGGTGCCTTCAAACCAATGGGGGCCATGAGCGAGACAGCCAGTTCTGGTGGCAGCAAAAGTAATTTCTTCCACAAGGACCATAGGTGGAGAGACATGGCTGGGAGCAAGGCAGATATCTGGCGCACAGCTGAATCCCAAACCACCACTGTAAGGAGCCCATAAGGAGAGGATGGTGTGAGCTGCCCTACTAAGCAGATCATGGGTTGGTCACACCTGATCTAGGAGAATTCTTTGCCTGCATTAAAGCACAATGATGTTTGAGTGATTTAACAGTTCAAGGATGTCAGCTCGTCACTGCAAAGATTATATTTGCACATAAATATCTGCATTCATATTAAAAGCTCATGTTTTTTTGTTAAGAGTGGCACAAATTTTTCTGTGGCTTGAGTTATTGCCAATATGAGTTAGTTAGCCTCCTATATGCACCTTTGTTTTTCTTCCAAAGGCTGCAGGGACATCATTAATAAAACTGGAGCCTAACACTTAGTGTGAAGGTGTTAAATTGTCTGAATTTCAATAAATGTGCAAAATTGATATCTCTATTCATCTTTATTTGGCATTCCTTAATGTCCATGTAAAAATTTTCAGTCATTCAATAAGATAACAGGAAATATGGTATAGCACTGTCAATTCTTTTTAAATTTTATTTTATTTTCCTTAATTTCTTCTTGAGGATCCAGATCATTAAATCAGGAGACTGCAAAATAAACTTCCTTTACTAAAAAGTGTTCTTATCCAAACTTGCAAAGAAAAGATTGAAAATTTGAAGCAAATGAAATTTAAAGTCTCAAAAGCCAAGTAAAATCAAAACTGCAAAAGTATTTTAATGGGAAAAAACCCACATAATTTTGAAACAATCCTATGATTTTTTGAGGCTGACTCATGATTCTGTAATGTTTAAAGTTGGCAGTACTGATACCCTGTGATTTAGATGACTAATCACAGACTGAAAAGCTAATAATCAAAGTAAGCAGTTTGTGAAGTACCCACAGACTAGAGAATATGTATCTCAACTACTCAGCAAAGATTTATGTATAAATTGACAACAAATAGAATCAGTTTATATAACTGCTTCACAAAGAGAGAAAAGAGCTAATCAGTTAATCAGTTATTTTATTTGTATCACAGAATGCTACCAGCTGCAGTACTGAGTGTGAAGAGGGAAGAGCATGAAATGGAGAGAATAACAGGGTAGCGCTTCAGCACTGCATTTACAGGGAACAGGGGAGCGTGGAGGGAATTCAGCACGCAAAATGCAAGAGTAAAAACTGTCTGAAGTAAGGCTGCAGTTACACTGCACACCAGATGAGAACATACCTGGGGGAAGGAGGGAGGCAAGCACAAAAGGAAGTCAGGAGAGAAGTGATCTTCTGGCAATAAAGAGTTAAATCTGGGTTCAAAATATAGTCCATTGAGGATGGCTATGAGGAAGAATAAAGAGAATGAAAGCAGAAAAGGAAACATAATTTGAAGACAGGAGGATGCAATAGGGGTGATTCCTGGTTTCTTGGTGGGTTTTCTGATTAGATCAATTGTTTGTGCACAGTAATTCTCAGCTGGGCTCTTTCCAGTCTTTTATCTTATCTAATGGCAAGCAGACAGCAGAAGGAGATATATGTAGCACGTGCTTGGCACCAGCTGTATTTCCTAACAAGAAGATGGATTCCTTTCTGAAGCTCTGCTCATAGCAAAGTGATGTTGGCAGAAGCTAAAGCAACTACATGTATTGAAGCTGCTCAATCAGCCTAGTTCCCTCAAAATAAAAATAACAAGGAAGGATGATTTCTAATTTTCAGAACTTAAAGGGGAACTGAAGAAATAGCTAATATGGTAGAACTTAATTTATTGACTTGCAAAGGCAGAAAACCAAACCATTTTGAAAAGAAACATTACACGTTTTTCTGAATTAGTATTTTTGTTGCTACTTCATTGGAAAATATAAAGAATGTGTAGCATTGGCCCACAAATTTGTATCCTCTTTATATAAAATTTATGTCTTCTTTATATAAAATTTATATTCTCTTTATCTAAAATTCAATAGAGCTGTTAGTAGTGACAGAAAATTCGCCCACAAAGGCATATTTAATTACAAGTCTGCCAAATGGGAGTTTCGTTTTCTTTTGAAGTACCTGTTTTAGGCAGGGTATTACATTAGTAGGATCTCTAATCTGATCCTGCATGGAAGCTCATATATCCCTGGGAAAAGACGGCACACACTGTTTGAAAATGAAGGTTCAATAAAAGCAAGCAAACCCAAGAAATTGGAGTGAATGGAGAAGAATGATTCATCTGTATTAGGGCTTCCTATAACAGCTGTCACTGATCAGCCATCATTGTAATGTCTAAGGTGCTGCAAAATTGGAGTGCATCCCAAAATTCAAGGGAAGATTGTAGACTAAATGGGAAAGACAGAGGGACGTATTTCACAGCTGTCATCCAGATAGGAAAGATATTCCATTCCTTACTCCAGATGGAGAGCAGCTCACATTTTGATGCAAGGAGTGAGGGGGTGACTGAAATGCAGGGATTCATTCATGAGCTGCACGTACAATGCAGCTCTTTTGAAGATGCTGCAGTAATGTACAGGGAAAGGCAGGGGGGGCATCAGCATAATTAATCCCCTCATGTAGGAAACATATGGGTCACTGAAGGGAGTACTGTTGCAGGATACATGCCTCACACTCAGAGCATGTCTGTTTTGCTTTTACATTTCTTTTTAATAAATGCCTTAACATTAACTATGGCACTCTAACTGCAGGGGACCCTTCTCTGGTGACAACTTTCTGCCTCTGTTGACGTAATTTCTTAATGAACTATAAGTGCGAGATTTACTCAATAATATAAATATTTTTATAGAAAGGCATGCAAGCACATAAAGGAAAAATTATTTACATAAATATATTGGGGAGGGTGACAGAAATGTCAGTAACAAAAAGTCCTAACAATGCATCATGCAAAAAAAAAAAAAAAAAAGGAGAACTATACATGGGGTACATCAGCCAGAGCATCATCAGCCCATCAAGGGAGGGGATTGTCCTGCTGTGCTCTGCACTGGGGCAGTCTCACCTTGAATATTGTGTGTAGTTTTGGGTGCCACAATATAAGAAGGATATTAAGCTAAAGGAGGGCCAAAAGAATGGTGAAGGGCCTTGAGAGGAAGCCGTGTGAGGAGCAGCTGAGGTCACTTGGGCTGTTCAGCCTGGAGGAGACTGAGGGGAGACCTCACTGCAGTTACAACTTCCTTGTGAGGGGAAGAGGAGGGGCAGGCACCAATTTCTTCTCTGTAGTGATCATAGACAGGACCCAAGGATATGGCATGAAGGTGAGTCAGGGGAGGCTTAGGCTGATATCAGGGAAAAGTTTTGCACCCAGAGGGTGGTTGGGCACTGGAACAGGCTCCCCAGAGAAGTGGTCACAGCCCCAAGCCTGACAGAGCTCAAGAAGAATTTGGACAACACTCAGGCACATGGTGTGACTCTTGGGGTCAGTGCTGTGCAGGGCTTGGATTTAGACTCAATGTTCCTGATGGGTCCATTCCAACTCAGCATATTCTATGATTCTTGATTCTATGAAAAGTACATTAAGTGGACAGAAGTTGCTATAAAGGTTCGTAAAGAGCAACTCACTATGCAGTATACTGCCAATGTTCTGACAAAAGAACCCTGTGTATTTTCAAGGGGTGTTTTTAATATCCAGAGCATTTCAATGCATTTCTTTTACTGAAAAAAATTATAATATTAATGCAAAAATATAAAAATTAAAGTGAAATAAATCTTGATTATTCTGCCTGCCTATACAGACTTTATAGAGCACATCCTGTATATTCTATGCGTTCTTACTATTCATTCCATTTCATATGTGTTTACAAGATATGATATTGTTCTACCCAGCTCACCTCTCCCTAGGTGCTTGTAAACTGATCTAACTGATCTAACAATAGACATTAAATATGACAGTCTGGGGATCTGCCTTGGGGAACTCAAACATTTCTATTTTATTTCATGAACACTTTGCAAGCTTGTACCCTTGTTTATGGTTTTTATTGCAACCTTGCATTGTTTGTCTTGCTTCAAGAAAAGGAGATATTGATATATGAGGGGCAGTTCACATGTGCTTTTCTCTTCTATTTTCCCTAAGAATAAAGTCTGATTAATGTACTAAAGGCTTTGCCAGAAGCCTGCCTGTCCCAGACTGAAACTGTCACAGCCTCTGCAGAATGAAACAGCAGCACGGGGGAAATGCAAAGGGATTGTGCACAAACTGTTATGAGACAGAGTCTCAACACAGCTCTGGAGGGAAAAAGGAACAGCACCCTGGTGCTCAGCCCTCCAGAGAAACCTCAGCCTTGGCCTCTATATCCACAGGAGTCTGACTGCTGCTAATGGTCAGACCAGAGCACCCAAGGGTTTGGACATAAGTCAGGGAGTTCTGGAAGACCAAGATCATCTCAGTGCTAGAGGAATGGTTATGAGAAGAGATCAGGACAGGAGGATGCCTTCACTAGAGTAACTGCAGTCCAACAGCAATGCCCAATGCAGCAAGCTCTGGAGTCATCTTGGAGAGAAGAGGCTCCCACTAGTGCACTGAAACCCTACCAGAAACTCCTTTATCTCAGGGAACTGCTCTGCTCTTATGATCATTAGCTCATTGCAGCTGTGTATCTCTATCTGAACAATTTATTTCTTCCCTGAAAAACTGTAAATTGTGGATGCATAATGACAACAAAATCCAAAAACTGGCAGTGCTTTATGCATGTACATGAATTCTTGCATTTCAGCCTACATGACACCCAACAAAAAGCTGCCTCTTATTCACCAGCACCTCCGCTTTATTTCACTCTCCATGCTCACATCTCTGCTTGCTATGCAGCCTCTCAGATGACCACTAAGAGGACTCTACCTCCATAAGTAGAGTCCTTTGCTGAAGACCTGTTAGCCTCCAACAGATCTGTGATTTTTGGTACAGAAAGGAAAAGCAGGCAGCCGTCATGCAGTACTGTTTGGGTACATTTGATCTCTGAGAACTGCCAGGATATAATCCACAGTTCCCCCACTGATGATGATGCTTTTAGATCCCTGATGCACAACTAACAGTCTGTTTAGAAGCGAGTGACTGTGGCCCCAAGGAAAACCTGAAAGCAGACAAGCAGCATTGCTGCAGTGCAGCAGCTCTGGGCCCAGGACTGCGATGGCGAGCTCGTCACACAGCAGCAGTGGGCCTGGGGATGAGATAGGGCTGTGGGCGGGAGCCCGCCGGTCAGACAGCAGGGACTCCAGCGCCACAGAGAGCTGCCAGAGAGGCTGGGAGTACCAAAAAGCCAAACCATCACAGCCGTGAAGGTGCTGCACATACAGCGGATGGGATTCACATGACTCATATTCATGCTCTCCGTAGGCAACAGAGAGAAGCAGGCACCCTGAGAGAGACATCCAGATGGGTTTCTATGGCAGACAGACGAGCCATCTCTGAAAGCCTCTTCTCTCCATTGACTGCAAAGGATCCACAGCAGTGTACTCTGTGGCTCAAAATAATTGAAAATTATTTCATCAAAGTTAGCTTGACTATTTTTCAAATATATACCTCATCTAGGACTTTTATATATTCAGAATTTTGAAAACAAATTGTTTATTTCTGCTGATTTAAGTACTACAGTTACCCCAGTCAGTTTTGCATTTTCCTTCTTTTATATTACATGATAATATACATGAAAGATTTTTATTATAATATTTAGAAGTATATTTACACACATTTATTTAGCCTACACATAAACATGTGAATGTGGATTTTTTAGAAATTTTGTTCTCAGCCTTCACTGTCAAGTATCACTAATGTTTTAAAAAGCATTCATATGAATATTTACATTTGAAAGTGTGCTACTAGAGATTTACAGTATGCTTTCATCTCAAATGCATATAATGGTATACATCTTGTTTTAGTCAGTAGACTTGAGCATAGTCTGTTTTATATTTTGCTGGATTCTTCTGAAATCTTTGAAACAGCAATCAATTAACAGTGATTTCAAGGAGCTTTGGACTGGACTTTATATTATCTTATTAAGAGAAGTGGCCAAGTTTACTTCTATTTTAAAATTCTCCCTAGGTTAGAAGGCACAGTAATAGCACTGTCACTCTGAGAAATGCCATACACCTCACCTGAAAAGACATGTTTGGAGATGTAACACACACATTTGGGAAGAAAACCCTGTAATTGCTGTAAAAGTCACAGGTACTGTGAGGTTGGAAGTGAAGAGTAGCAAATGTGGTGGCTGACCTCAGGCTTATTATCTGCTTCATCCTGCTGTATCATCCACTTCTACCTAGGCTGATGTTCATATTTCAAGCTCTACACAGAGAGTGGAGGCTAAATCCCCGAGTCCCTCACCAAAACTGATGCTAATTTAACTTAATTTCCAGCCATAGGTTCTTGCTGTGCTTTTGCCTGCAAAGTAGGAAAGCTTGCTCCTGTCAGATCCCTTTACTCCGCTCTAGATTTGTGTTCAGTGGTCTGGGGACCTCCCCACCTCCCCTTCCACAGGAACAGACATCCCTGCTGGCATGCCCCTCACAGAGCTCTGTGCCTCTGCTGCTGTGGGTGCCCCCCCGGGACCCCCCCCATTCCCCCCCAACACCTCTGAGTCTGCTGGGAATGCCACTAGCAGCCTGCAGCACTCTGACTGCCACCCTCCCATCAGGGACAAAGCTTCATCTCAGCTTCTGCCTCATACTCCTTGCTCATATGCCTTCATTCTTCATTCTCAATTCATTATATTGCACTTAAATTAACAAAACAAGATAATGAACAGAAACTATTTAGAGAAGAATCCACATAATTTCGTAGCATCTATGTGCCTTCCGCATGCTTTACCAGCCATGTTTTCATTTAGACCACCGCCAAAAGTACTGAGCAGCTTTCAGTCAATAACCAGTCTCTGCAGATCCCCCCGCCCAGGAAAAGACAGTCAAACCCGAAAATGAGACAGTTGTTTATTCCTCCTAACACAGTTGTAGGTTTTAATCAGAATACCCTGTGATACCAAGCCAAATACTTCAGAGAAATGAAATTGCTTCTGTATCCACACAGTTGTTTCCATCAACCAATCTACAGTCGTGTCACAGAAACATAATGGATTTATTTGACAAGTCTTCCTTGCCATCAAAACCATATTGACTGGCATTATTTATGTTTGTTAACCTATACTTCATGTTGAGTCTTCCAGTAATTGTAACTGTTAACTGGGTAACTGTTCCAGTATCACAACGGAATCTGGATTCACGTAAGAGGGGGTTATGTATGTGTTCTAGGTCCCATTTTCTACTCTTGACATTTGAACTATACTATAGCACTTTTTCAAGTTTCTGAAGTCTTCTTAGCTCTCCAGGATTCACACTAGTGGTTCAGAAGCCGCCTCAGCTACTTCCTCTGTAACTTTTTTTGGGGGGATTACTCAGAACTGACAACCTGGAAAAGCTTGGAAGACTTCCATTATCCAAGGCAGGCTCACAGCTTTCACGGAGAGCTGTCTCCCTTTTGCCAAGACAACAAGCAGTGCTCAGCCACTTCACAAAAAAGGAGAGCTGGGCTGGAGAAACAGGGAGTGCCCTGAAGAGTCAAGGTTGCTGTGCTCATTGTTCCTACTCCTGTGCACATCTCCTCAACAGGAAATGCACACCTTTATTACCATTTTGCCATTTTCTTCTGAATACAATCATAATTAGTGTAATTATTATGCAAAGAGAGCCAAGAAATTGCTGCAGAACATGCACACTTCCAGATGTGTTTCTCAAGGTGAACTGCTGATGGTAATACAATTGCTACTACACCTCCTAAATAGCCATAAATTCAATGGGAGAAAATGAGGCAACCTAACTTGAGCTCCAGTAGGAGAAAACAAGGAGAAAGAACTCAGATTGTATCATAAGGACAGGGAGGAAATCAAAGGATAATGATTTGTCTTTTGTGTTTTAAATGCAGTATTTTGTCTGTCAGATTCATTCATCTGATACAAAGAAGAGCAATAGCATACACTTCCAAGATAAAATCAATTATGTATTATCTTAGAGTTGTACAATTTCATTCTCCACAGAGGCCTTAATATGACTTACATATAGCATAATTCTTATTCCAGATCTCTGAACAAAGCTAAATTTTACTGACAGTTCACTGTACAAATTCCAATTTTAGGGCTTTTCCTGCATTCTCAGAGAGTATAAAATTGTAAAGACTATCTCTGCTTGAAGTAGAATATGAATTGTGAAATATAATTAAAATAAAGGCGCAAATTAAGACTCGTTTGATTTAATTCATTACCTCAGAGAACTTGTGCTTAAAATATCCTCCTATATTTTATGTCAGTTTTTTAAATAAGTGAAAAAAGGCTTTGTTCCTCAAAAACTCCCAAACTGTGACGAAGTTACCCTCATTTTAATTAGTTTCTTAATTTATCTCCATTATGAAATAAATAAGGAAATAGCTCTTGTTTCTGTATTCCATTAAAGTGTTTCTGTAAAGTTAAAGACCATTTTGTTATCATGGCATTCCAAATTTCAAACAACCTATTTTTGTAAAAGCTAAAAATAATGTATCACATTTCAGATTATCTTCATTTACCAAGTTTTGGCAGAACTCACAAAGGTACAGCAGAATTTGCTGGAAAATTTGCAGAGTTTACAATGCTTAGCTCTTTTCCAAAGAGAAAAGTTCATTTCCATTTCCAAAAAGATTCTTTCAGAAACTTCATGCTTTTTAATTTTTTTAGCATGAGGCATTTCAAGCAGTTGAATTTGAGCTTTTTCTTGACTATCTGAGCTGTCATCATGTTGTGTTTCAAGAGTGTTCTCACTAACAAGACAGTAGCCAATGTATAAAACATTTCATTCATTCCCTCTGAACAGATCAATTCCCATTAAGTCATTCTCATGACATCTCTTAGAGGAAACGGGAATGGAAGGACATCTGCAAGCCAGTGGGACAGTAAGCCTCCACGCAGCAGGGCAGAAGATAACATGTGAAGCACTAATAGGTAAGTTCCTAACCTGGAAAAACTTTGCTTTGAGAGCATGGACAATGAAATGTATAGTTAGTACCTTTCACTCAGTGTGTCTCAGGTTTTACTTTTAAAAGGAGCTGTTATCAGAAAAAAAACCGCAACAACCATAATTACTCAGTCTATTGACAGAACAGCTGAGTGGTGTATACACAGACGAAGTGTGAAATCTTAGGCAGGAATGAGAGAGAGGTCAAATCACCTATGCAAACTGTGCTTTCTTAACAATAAACCTGAATTCCCAAACAATTAAATGTTTTCCAGAAGATCCTCAGTGATGGTATTTTGTGGGGAAAATATGCACAAAGTGTAGCACATAAGCAATGATCAGAAGAGCATTAATTGTAATGAACAGTACAGAATGATGGTACTCTCAAGTCTACTTGATGTGGGAGTATCTGGTGAGGAGACATGTTCCCAGCAAACCATGCAAGATGCAAAATAGATGATTTATGCAAAAGAATCTGGCAGAGACTGATATTCATAACAACCACACAGCTTCTCATGAAGTCTGCACTGAAATGCCTTGGCTATAGAAATAATTGAGTGAGCAATGTGACCTGAAGCCCAGTTCCCTTAGGCATTCACTTTCAATATCCTGGACTTCCCCAGCTGGAATTTTCTTCCATACATGGCTGCCTTACTCTTTCTCACAAAATACACTGGAACATTTCAAAGACTGACAGAAGGTAAGGAAATGGGTTTTGTTTCCATAGCTGACTAGAGTTGAGCAACCAGCATCTATCTGTCACTGAGGTGAATGCTCATTAACTTCTTGATCCCTCTCACTACAGCTCTTCTATCTTCAGTGGGCAATTGTTGGAGTTTTTCCCTTGGAATATCTTTTGGTTTTGGTTTTTGTTTTTGGTTTGTTTTTTTTTCACCAGAGAAGGAAAAATATACAGAATGGGAGAGTTAAAAATTAATTCCTTTTGTAGTGCACATGTAACTATTTCAGTGAGTATGGAGCACTAAGCATTCAGAACACAGGCAGTCCCTTCCTCAGAGAAATACCCCCAACAACCAGCTTCAGCTTTTTTTTTTTATCTTGCCCCATTAAGATTTAATTATTTTTGCAAAAGGAGAAACTCCAATGGTCTTCCCCAAAAAGAAAGTACTAAGACACTCAGACCAATTTCTGGTAAACTAGAAGTCAGGAGACTGAGCCCCTTTAGACAGGAGAGGGAACTGAACACCTTTACATTTTGCTGCTGTTGTTTTACTGCTAGAAATTGGGGCTGCTCTCCAGCATGCCTGTTTTCTGCACAATACTAGTGGGAAAGCAGTTTCGCAGAATGAACCCCACGAATAAGTAATTGTGTATCTTGTAAATTCTAGGATTTAGGCAGGAGATCACAGCTGCTGCAAAATAACTTCCTACTTCTATCACATTTCCTTGAGGTACAGAGCAATTTGGGCTTTAATAGAAAAGAACTGTTTTTGAAGAGCACAGCTGGAGCATGTTTTCTGGGGTTTGCTGCTCACAATACAAACAGGAGAAGGAAGAGAGTAGCGCAGAAAGCAAACCCAACAACCCCAGAAATCAAAATGATGTAGCAGCTTTTCTCCTTTCCCGAGAGACACCTCTATTAGCACAAGGCTGAATGTCCCTTCAGCAAATGAATGAAAGAACCAGGGCCTTCTTATTCCCATGAGACTTGCTAAGTGAGTTGAGGGTTTTGTATCCTTTTTGGAGGGTTTTTTAAATGCCCATGAAAGTTTTTGCTAAGTCAGGGCTCAGACTATGTGCATTCCTTGCTTGATTTCATCCAGGCTCTGATGAAATAGCCTAGTCTCATCATCTGCTGTACCTTGGTCTACACACAAACCAGTTAGCATTCCTAGTGTGGTATAACACAGTACTCCATAAAGGAAGACTAAGTGGAACCAACAGCAATCAAACTGCATTTTAAAAATCTTTCAGCATATATAGCAAACATAAGTCAGAAAAAAGAGGCTATGAGGCATATTTACGCATACTCTAGTTTAAATCTACAATGGAAAATCCCACTCAGAACTAATTTCCTTATCTGAAGCTTAAGAAAATAGCACACAATCCACATGATATCATACATTCACTGACTGGATAATAGCTGGGGGGAAGACAGCTCACATAGAAATAGATGAGAAGTAGTGGTGAATTCTGCGACAGGTACCTTAACAAGAGGATATATACATTTATTCATATATATATACACTTACAAAGTCTAGTAGCAGCAGCTATTTGGACTAACTAAATTACCCTAAATCCTAAAAGCTTCAGACTATGTAGGTAGAATTTAATGAGGCAAAGCGAGACTCTAGGGACATGGTTTAGTGATGGACTTCGCAGTGTTAGGTTAATGGTTGAACTCAATGATCTTGAAGGTCTTTAAATGATTCTACTATTCTATCTCTGCAAATATCCACCTAATTCTGTTAAGTAAGCAACCAGGAACCACAACATTTGAGTTAGATTATATTACTTGAGTACACAGCAGAGCTTGACCATTTATGAAAAAATCAGCAAGTCACTTTTCTATTAAAACTTGATGGACATATATATAGATTTTAAAAAAAGGCTATGCTTATTTTAAGTGTTTAAAAAGAAACAGTCATTTGAAATGTCTGGTCTTTCAGGCATTTTGTCTTTAGTATTTGTTTAAGATCCTGTCTTTCATTTACACAAAAGTGTATCACAGTGGTTTGGCATAGTATATGAGATTGGTTACTTGTAAAAAAAGATTATAACAGGACAGTTTATCTAAACTTTGGAGCACAACACAGATTGCAAAGCAGGGTCATTACCTAAGTGATGTACAGCTTTATAATGCATCAGTCAGACTCAACAGAGAGTCAGTTAAACTCCTATATCACTGGAGCTGCTCATTTCAATCTACTTCAAGTGCATTAAAACAATACCAGCATCCGTGGGCTCTAGTTACAGCCTGTGCCAAGCTTTGTTTAGGAAAGCGTTGCCACAGTCAAAATGCATGGCTCTCCAAGGGAGTTCACAGCCTGTGCAGCCCTCAGACAGCACTTCACGAAATCCACAGTAAATATAGAGTAATAACTGTAAGAGAAGATTTGAGACTCAGAAGGAGAAAGACTGGCTGTAGCCAACCATCAAAGACAGATGCATTCCTGGGTTTGCAATGGAATTGCTGACTGCAACAGGTAAGTAACAACAAGGCAAGTTAGCAATAGAAGCGGCATTACCTCTCTGATCTTTGGTGCCATCCATCCATAACTTCCACTCTTCCAGGGCACAGTGCAGTGGCTGATGCAGGGCAATGGCATGGAATTTATCCATGCTCTCCTCAACACACCCAGCAGAAAGAGAGAGAATAGCAAAGAGCACAGCAAAGCCCTCGTGCAGCTCTGGGAACATTTGTGCAAGCCAAAGTGCTGCATGTTAAGATCCAGGAAGTGAGTTAGGGCTCATTTGCTGGCATTTGCGCATGAGGAAGGGCTGGTGTTTAGAGAGCAAGTTTGGCTTCTGTCCCTGATGGAAGGACCAGCCCCAGGATCAGTTCACAGGACTTGACTACATTTACCTCAGCTGCTGAACATGAAACACGTGCAAGGCTTTCGGTGGGCTGCAGAGAACCAGAGCCACTGTCTCTTGCCTTGCCCAGGTCATTCCCGCCCCCTCACTGTGTGTCCTACAGTGCTGGCAGAGAGGTCAAATCCTTGTGCTGGTTTGCCATGCTCACTGCTAAAAAAATGGGGTTTGCATTCCCCCATGGTGCCCTGAAGCTGCTCCTCCGGACCAGCAAAGCCAAGGGCTCTGGCCAGGGTGAGCTGCACGTCAGCAGAGCTGTCTGCACCCACAAGTGACAGCTCCTAGAATAGGCCCAGAATTGTGCTGAAATTACCAGGAAAAATGGAAACAATCTTCCCTAAGCCTACAAAATTAGTGAATCCTAAGTAAAACATTTCAGAGATTTGACATAACCTGGCAACCCAACAAATATTCTGGAAATCAAAACCTGCAGTTTCTCCTAGTTTCACTGCTCAAACACAAAACTGAGTAACTTTTCTTGATACATATCATCAGGCAGCTCTTTCCTCATTTTAAGGCCATTTACATTTTCCTCCTCTACCCGCCTCCCGTGCTGCAGCAACACAACCATTTCACCTGCCCACTGAGCAAGACACCAGCTAAGATCACCTGTCCCATCTCATCAGGGCTGCCCAAGCCCTGGCACTTGGCTCACACCTTGCTGGAGGTAACCATGACCCTCAGGTTCCCAACACCAGGTGCCCAAAGACACCCCACCAGGCCTCCAGGTCCCTTGTCTGACATGTACAGCTCCACCACAGATCCTGCACCAGCCCTGGGCAGATGTTTTGGACACACTCAAGCATCTTTAGAGCAGCCAGAAGATCTCAGCAGCTGGGAGGAGCTATTTGTGTTTAATAGCCCTTGTGTCAACCTGACCCCCACTCTGAATTCACCCACTGGAATACTTTAAAACTCCTGGCACCTGAAGGATCCTGAAACAAAGGGTATTGCAACTTACCTATTCACCATAGGCAGAGCCCTCACCTTTCACGCTCCAACCTGCCACCTGCAAGTTCAAGCTGATGCTTCCTTGTTTCTGTGTTAGAAGAAAGAGGTTTCCTTGCTCACCTTTTTCCTATCACTTGTGACTTTTAGATCTCTCCCAGCTCTTTCTTTCCCAGCCTAACCCATTCCAGGCTATGTAACCTTTCAGAAGTTATTACAGATCTTTCTCTATCCTTCTTTCTCTTTGCTATGGTTTTCCCACTTCTGCTATTTTTTTTCAAACCAGCTTAAGGAAAATAAAAATGTCTTGGTTTTTATCAGTGATATATTAGCTGCAGCCTTTATTTGAGTAACTCCAAGCTTGATTGCTATTATTTTTAAAAGGAATGGGTGACTAATGGGCTTAGTCCTCTCTACAGTTTGGATCTGTGGTTAATTAGAATCTGTGTGACTGAATTAGAATACAACAGGAAAACTAAATATAGGGATCTGTCGTTGACGTTTATGGCATATTCTCACCAAAGAGAAAAAGTTCTTTGTATTGACCATGAGGATAAGTAATATCCATGTCCATAGTCCTGGAAACAACTTGCTTCTGCCTGAAATTTAGACTGTCACAGTCCAACTGCCTAATCAAAATGAGATACATATCCACTTCAAATGACAGTGGAGTTATCAACTCTGGTGGAGCTTTGCTCTAAGCTTTTACTCCTCTGGTCAGAAAAACCTACAATATGACCCTGGAAGGTAACTAACATATAAGCTGCATAACATGAAACTATGATGAAGAAAAAGCACTTTAGCTGCATCATAGCCTAAACTAGGTGAGATCAACCACACCAGAGATGTCGTTTATCCTCAAGATACTTCAACTTTTGAGAAAAACCCACAGTGGTTTATCCCTACAGCGACTTTATCTCAGGATGGTTTGTGTCAATCAGTTACTCTGCAGCAAAAACACGTTTTTCAAGCCAAAACTGCGTGCAGTAGTCAAGGACAAAGAGCAGATATGAAGACAGCAATCAGCCCCTCTTTGGTGTTTGCTGAGCAGTCAAGCCTGGCTGGCAGTTGGACACAAGGTAATTACTGATGTGCAAACAGCACTTTGCACTCAGTTCTGATTTATATATTTAAATAGAAATCACATATTCCACTAAATCTGTTATGTGCATACCCTTCCCCTGCAGCAAAAATTTACTCTTGCAAAGTAAATTTATCTGATCGCAATATGAACGTTCCATATCATGTCTGCCAAAAGCAAATACAATGCACTGGCCCTGGCCCTGTCCCCAGTTTTACTTGGTGCTTTTCTTTCTAAAGAAACACAATATTACAAAATTTTCCTGAGTTTCATCATTTTTTAAAAAATTATTTCTGAGGCTGGAGTTACTCCTGCAGCAGTTTACACCCCCCCTTCCCCCACATCAGTTTCCCTTCCTTGACCTTAGGAGTATCCTAGCAAAGGTGGTAATATCCATGGGGAGATTCCCCAAAGCTTGCTCTGCCATGACATACAGTGACACAGAGAAGGTTCAGAACCACTGGCTTGGGTGCTAAATGGTTTGGGAGCACGGTGAGGATGGATGATGTAAGTTGCTTAAGCTCTGCTCAAACCCTCAGAAAGCACAGACTGGACCCCGAGCCTCCAAACACACAGGCTTCTTACTTTGCTTGGCTCTTGTAGTTAGCAAGTGAGTTCTGGGCATCAGGATAACTGCATATATTCATAACAGGTGCTAGATATTTTGTCAAGTAATTTACTTGATCTATAGCTGTAAAGTGTCTGATACTGAAAATAATTACAAGCTGAAAGATAAAACAGTACAAAATACCATTCAAAGGCTTGTGTACACTGGGGCCACATATTCACAACCAGTTAACTGAAAACTTGACTTTGGAGGTCATTGTATGTTTGCAGTTGGTCTGCTCCAGAGAAACCACAGCATCTGGCAGTTATGTGTGTAGGCATCTAAGAAAAGAACACTGAAAACAGTATTTTCATCCAGGTCAGCAAGAGTGGCTACAAAAGAAATATTAGGAAAAAACCCAATGGAATAAAGAAGATGGCTTTCAAGATTACAGCTACCTTATATTCAAATAAATATATTTAAATATGTTGGTTTTGGAAAAGGTCATGGTCTTTATGAATCATTCACAATGTATTTCTTACTGGATTACTCCGCATGGGATGATGTGTATCTTCCTCCTTATAAGGACATGTATTTACAGCTCAGGCTCAGCCTGTGAATGCAAGGTTCTCTGGTAATTTAATTCCTTAAATCACTGCAAAGGGAAGTAGCCCACTCATGCTAATGGCAATAGTTTACTTACAAAGCAGACCAGGAACTGAGAGCCACTAAAAATAATACTAAAACTAATATAGTATTTCTAAGTTAGTGAATCTACAATATAAAGAAAGCAATAAACTTCACCCAATCTGAAGCATGTATCTGGAAAATAAGGGCTTGGATTAATTTCCTTTGGTATAGTCAAGTTTCTTTCCATGAAATTCCTTTTTTGCTACCTTAATTCCTCCAAGAACACTTCTGGTATCAAAATGTATTCTGAAAGTATATGTGCTAAATAATTTAAACTGCATTTTTTACTGCCTGCATCACATTTTCACTTTTGCTATTAATTTTTCACCATTGTATGATTATTATGTGTAATCGGAAAGCAAAGTCAACACCTAGAAAGCAGATGGCTTAAACAGGATTTGAAAATGATGGTGTGATGAGTTAACTTCTCCTCTGTATTTTTAGACATACCTATATATTCATAAACAGACACTACAGAAATATTGACCAACAAAAAACGACACACAAAGATAATGGAAAAAAGAGAGCTGCACAAGATCTACTGTATGCACCATGTATGATATTTAAATTTATTTACAGCTAATGCAGTTCATAACCCACTTCATCATCAGATACCATAATCCAAAATTGTACTTCAGGTATGGCTTTCCCACTTAAAGCACTGTTAATTAATTATTAACCAAAAATAAAAAAACCCTTACACCTAGTTCAGTTGAAGCATTTTCTGAATTACAGTAACATACTGATTCTTTCAATGTAATAAAACTAAATCAAATCCCAACAGCAGATGAACACCTAAAATGCACTGAAGGCTCAGAATGGCTCATTTTATTTCTTGAATTGTTAGTTCAGGGAAAAAAAACCAACTTACAGTAGAAAATTATTATAATTTTGTAAAATTGTTTAATCCATTAAAAAAAACCCCAAAAGCTCAAAGAAATATAGATAACTAAACATACACCTTCCCTTCCCCCCTACCTCCCATCACCTGGTAAAAATTTTCCTACTAGGATGTCCTGGGTTTGGCTGGGATAAAGTTAATTTTCTTCCTAGTTGCTGGTATAGGGCTGTGTTTTGAGAATAATGTTGATAAAACAGTGGTTTCAGGTATTGCCGATAGTGCTTACCCTAAGTCAAGGACTTTTCAGTGCCCCATGCTTTGCCAGCGAGCAGGTGCACAAGAAGCCAGGAGGGAGCATAGCCAGGCAAGCTGACCCCAAGGTGATATTCCAGAGCAGGGAACATAATCCTCAGTATAGAAAGTGGGGGGGAGTTAGCTGGGAGCTGCCGATGCCTGCTTAGGGATGAGGTGGGCATCAGTCAGTGGGTGATGAGGAATTGTATTGGGAATCACTTATTTCTCTTGGGCTTTACTCCTCTCTCTCCTTTTCTCCTAATTACAATTATTATCATTATTATTGTTATTACTATTTTTGTTATTATTATCATTAGTATGATCCATATCATTACTATACTTCACTTCAAATATTAAACTGTTCTTATCTTAGACCCCGAGGTTTACCTTTTCCAAAACTTCGCGATTCTCGTCCCGGGGTGGGGCAGGGCGGGGGCCGGGGTTCCACCGAGACAGGGGA
>VZTH01004836.1:431443-465890 GCA_013397815.1 Aleadryas rufinucha
GGTTTGGGTTGTGCCATTACCTGCGTTGCTCCCGAGAGCAACAAGAACGGGATGATCTCCCCGCCCCTGAAGTCGTATCGCACATGGACTGCAGCACCGCGCTGAGTCCTGGATGTCATTCTGTGCTGTCAGCCCTTTATCTTCTTCACAAACACAGGCTGCTGTCCCTGAGCCGAGAGCAGACCCCGAGCTGTCCCCACAAACACAGGCTGCTGTCCCTGAGCCGAGAGCAGACCCCGAGCTGTCCCCACAAACACAGGCTGCTGTCCCTGAGCCGAGAGCAGACCCCGAGCGGTCCCCACAAACACAGGCTGCTGTCCCTGAGCCGAGAGCAGACCCCGAGCTGTCCCCACAAACNCCGGAGTGTAGACCCCGAGCTGTCCCCACAAACACAGGCTGCTGTCCCTGAGCCGAGAGCAGACCCCAGCCGTGCCCGTGTCTGAGCCTTGCACAGCCCTGCAGGGACCCGCACGGAGCAGCGGTGGGCGAACTTGGGGCTCTCCTCATGCATCACAGCAGGAGAAACCCTAAGGTGAGGAATGAACAGCAATGGGGGAAGTGTACTAAAAATGCAAAAGACCACCCCCAAAAGAAAAAAAAAAGAAAGAGGAGGGAACGGGTTTAAAGTTCTTGCAGTGTGTGCATAAAGCAAAAATAAAACCATGGCTCCAAGAAGCTTTTAATTTAATTAAGCATAGCAATGTTGCATGAAACAAGGAACACAGGGACACATGCAGCATGTTAACGACCATACTATGGAAAAGCTTTTTCATATATTCGACTTTGCCAACATAGATTGCAAATGTTTCTTAACAATCCCTTTTCTCTTTACGTGCAAGATACAGGAAAAAGAGACAATATTATTGAATCATCTAGTCATTCATTGACCAGGTAGGATGGACATTATTTACTGGAGAGACATATGAGGGAACAGACTAAAGAAAGATCTGAGCTTGTTTAGGAAAATCAGCATAGCAATATAGGAAATTAGAAGTCAAGTGAGTAGAAAATGGAACATATTACTGTGCTAAATCCTCTACACAACCCAAGAAATAAAAATAAATAAATAAAGGATAAAGGTGTATCTTCTGGGAAGGATGTTTAACTTCTGTTTGGAAATTCTTAAACAGAAACCCACATGATAAAACTACATATATGGTACGTACACAGTGAATCTGAGACATCTGAAAGGCATCAGACCCATAGAGCCGACCCCATATGTGCGTGCCCCACAGAGCTGATCCATGGACACAGCAAGGCCTTACATCACACAGACAGCTGGGAAATAAGCTGCCATTATTTGTACAGCATTCAAGGAATTCACACGTTGGCTTTATTCCACAGTGTTAAGCAATGCAGTACTTCTGCTCCAAGTCATGGTCCAGACAGTCTAAATCAACAACATCCAAGATCCAGCAGTTAGGCTTCCTAAACCATGTCCAAAGAAATTTGAGATACCTAAGGGAAGATGCCCTATAAGCCAGCACTTTAGAGCAAACAACTGAAGATTATGGAGATGGCTGAATTTTATTATCTTTTTTTTCCCCCCCCCTCTGGAATTCAAGAAGTTTTGAGTAAACAGTGTGAAGGAACTTATTTTAATTTGAGATTGAAGCACTAATCCATGAACCCCAGAGCTGCATCAGGAAATACTTTTATTTCTTTCAAAAACTGCAAATGTCTCTTTGAAAAAAATGGCCAGAGAAATTCCACTCGGTAGTGGCAAGATGTGGGTTCCAGAGAATTAACTCTCCCTGTAAATAGGGCCACTTCAATACAGGAACAGGTGGAGCCCTACCAACAGAAACTCTTTGTATTTTAAAACTTTTGAGGATTTGTACATCTATCTCCTGCTTACAGTTCTCAGAAGATTTAGCTCTTTGCATATATCCTTGGTAGACAGAGCTACCCGAAGGACAGAGGTGCCTTGTAAATCTGTACTTCCATTTACTGGGAGCACCTCAAAGGCTCCAAATGTAATGCAGTGCTAAACTCAGGGTGCACCAGTACTGAATTGTCATCAGCATCTTAGCAAACCTGATGCCCACCTCAGTCTTCTCTGCCTTGATTTTGCTGGGCTAGCATTCCCTCAGCTCACAGTACTGGCAGGAGGATCAGTACCATGGGGTCTGGATGATGCTCAAGTATTAGTTGAACACCCTTTAAGAAAATGCAGAAAAACTCAGAAACTTGTGTAAGAACGTAGACTGAGTTGTCTTCTCAACCACATGACCCCAAAGGCAAATAAAACCGCTGAAGATCGGGAACCAGTCACTCTTGAGGTAAGGGCACCCTGAGGGATGGGGAGCTATTTCATCTATCTATCTGTCTATCTACCTATCTATCTCTTACAATAAATCTGCATTTATGTTCTTTTCTCCCAAAATACTGCACCAGAGCAGTATTGGCAAGAACTGTGGATGTGCAACCATGATAGTCTTCATCTACTCCTAAGAGCAGCACACAACAGTATAGACACAGCCAAAACCACTCATGTTAGATATGTAGGCATTTAAATCCTAACCAAGTTCTTTTGTTTGATTTGCAGTAGAAATAGGGCATTTTTACTTTAGCAAAATCAAATCAAATCAAAACAAGTTAATTCCTGTTAGGAAACCAGAAAAACACTCTTTTCCATACCCTTTAGAAATTAAATGTTAGTCTGACTCGGCTGTCAGTACTCTACACTGAATTGCAGCTCATCTTCTCTCAGCCTAATAAACACCATTTGTAGATACCAGCTCAATTTGTATGATGTTGGAGAATTCATCCATGCTTCCCACCACTTTTAGTCTATCCAGGGTGGTCTACATTCTTGATTAATGTTTATTTCCCCACTGCTTTGCTCTGTTGGTTCACAGAGAAAAGGCACCAGCTTACATGCACTACCAGGATTAAAGGATAAACTGACAATTCAGCTTGCTCAGAATTTTGCCTCAAAGTGACAAAAATCGAACACACATATCAAAGGATGTGATGCCTAATAGCAACGTTCTACCCCAAAGGGGAGAAAATCATAAAAGCAGCATTAACCAACTGTGCTGCCCACACCTATGTCTACCAGCAGTGGGGAAGGAAGCCCAAGGAGAGCTCAGAAACTACAGCTTTGAAACTGGAGGACAATCCAGAAGTGGGGTGAGCACAGCCTGCCCTATACTTGAAACACCGAGTGCAGAGACCTGTGGACTTGAGAACAGGGTAGGTGTGACCCCTCTGTTAGGTGGCAGCAACCAACCCCTCACCTGAACCCCCTCCAGGTCCTGCATGACTTTGGTGGGCTGAAATACTGGAATTTAGGTCAAATCACTGCAGAAAATGCACCTAAGTGTAGAGAAAGTGGGGCTGACAGGCCGAAAGGATGGTGAAGAGGTCAGAGGCTCATTTAGCACTGGGCTGCCCTTGGGTTGCAGCATCTCATCCCTCCTGTGGTCTCATAGGCAGCATTTCACACTCTCTTCAGGCTGTTTATGTGCAAAGGGGTGAGAAAACCCAGCCCCAGGCATCTGCAATTCCAAACCACAGCCGACCCCACTTTTTCTGCAGCCTCCCACAGAAAGAGGGGTGCAGGACAACAGCAGCTTTTTCCTGCTCTCCATGTACTGGCAGGAATGTCTCCCACCTGCAGAAGCCTTTTCTTTTACCTCTGTTCCACCACTGCTAGAGTCGTGCTTGGAGCACGAGGAGCAGCGTTAGCAAAACTAGTAATTCCTCGCTAAATTTTTAAATGCTCTTATATTATTTTTTATTTTTAAATGATAAATTGGATTTATTTTGATAGGATTGCATTAACTGGGCTAGTTTACTTAAACTGGATTTATTTAGTGGGGCTTCCCAACTCCTCCTGACCCTCAGCACAGAAAGTAGCTGAGACCAGTCACCAATTTCACGCATGAGGGGAAAATAAAGACAAGATTATGCCTTTTGTGAATGCTTCTTCAGTATTCAGAACAGGACCAAATAACATAGCAGGAGGATGGTTTTGCTTCAAAATAAAACTTCAGAATAAAATAAAGAGAGAAAAGGTGTAATCATACCATATGAGAAGTTAATATTTTCAAATCCAGAGCAAAGGGAGGTCCCTGTCATATGTATCTAAATCTTGCAAAGGTCTAAAATGTAGGTCACATCTATTTAGGACACTGAGCATCCCCTTTGGCGAGTTCTACATGGCTTCACACTGAGGTACTTGAAGAGCTGTTTGGTTCACCATGCTACTTAGCATCCAATTCTCTCGCCCCAGGTGATGTATAAAGTTTCTATGGGCGTCTCAGGACTGGAGACTCTACTTTTGGGAGACAGGACCAAAAAAGAGGCACTGCAGCACTGGGGATGGGAGTGTGCACGTCTTTCACAGATGTTTCCCTGAAGTCTCTCAAAGTGCTTCATTGGTAAAGGTGCCTTAAAGTGAGTGTGCTAATTTACGTTATCTGAATAGCACACAATTCCTTCGTGTAACGGAGAATCCGGCCAGTTTTACCTTGACTATTAACTTATTAATATTTAGGTCAAAAACTAAGACAGTTCAACAGGATTATAAAGAATGATTTCTCATAGACATACGCATGGCCAGTTCTTCATCCTGAACTTTCTCATTCCTTCAAACTTGCCAAGATTCACTTGTGGAATTCCTCCACACAGTTGTTATATCAAAGCTTTTGCACAAATCTACGGATCAAAGAAAATATTCAGTCCTGTGTATATTCTGTGCTTGATGCTAAACCCCCTGCTGATTCAGAAAAATATAGATGTAAATTTAGAGGATCATTTGTTTAGTTTTCTTTGAAGACAAAGAATGTAGTAACTCAGACAAATACAACCAATGCATCTAAGAACTGAACACTAAAACATGCACCAATTTGATGGTTTTATGTTACTTTAAGCTAATACATTACTTAATTGCTTACTATTCTTTGAAACACAAAGCATGAGAAATTTTGAAGTTGAAAATACAGGAGATAAAAGAGAATGCAAAACATCTCATCCTTAAATGGAGTTTTACAACTGTCAGATTTAATGTAAAGATTTCTGACATTTTTAAGCTCATTTTTTACATGGCTGTCTGGGGCCTGGTTTTCAAACTAGAGAGTAATTTAGGCATTATTTTGGACTTTGGCTCAAGCAGAAGTGTAACTACAAATCAGAGGTTCTTTCTGGGTGTTTTTGGTAATGTGTGTCAGAAAGGACAAGTATAAGTAGGGAACAGTGATGTTTGCCTTTGTGAACTAAAGTTTTCTGTCCATTTGATAATTTGTGGTAACAAAGGGCTGAAACTATATGCCCTCACTGCTGATAGGGAAGGCAGAAGATATTTTCTAATCCTGTTTACAGAGCACTATGTCTGTTTATGCATATGTATCTACCAAGGGCTAAAGAGGTATCAGGTAGCAGTTATCCAAACTGGAAAGCAGTAGTATGCTGGTGTGAGAAACAAATTGGCTATAAACTGCTAATTGTTGAAAAAATAATCTCTTTCTTAGGAATACAGTGAAACTGAGTCATTACCCTCTCATTTGCTCAAGTAACCATCTTACACTTCAATTGATTTATTGATGAAAAGCTTAGAAAAAGAGCAAGTAAGCATCTTGGAAACTTTGAGGCACATTCTTATTGCTCACAATTGAGATCCCTTGAGCTTGCAACACTGCTGCAGATGGGAATGCTGGACAGCCACCATCTTTTGTCTGAAAATGTTTCTTTACAACAAGTTTACTTCAGAGGATACTTCCATAACAGTGTAAAAATTAATAATAATAAAGAGAGTACAATGTATTTTTACAATGTCAGGTCATTGCAATTTTGCCTTTCCATTAATAGAATTTGTCTTTTCATACACTATCTCTTCTGTAGATGAGATACTTAGAGAATACAAGAATTTACAAGCTTAGGCTTTCCTTGCTTATTTGAATTTCACAAATGTTCAGCATATTTTTGGCAACTATTTTCTTTCATTGTGGAAGATCCCTTTGCATCAGGGAAGATGCTCATCCTTGTAGCTACAACCTTGTATTTGTTGTCTCAGCACATCTCAGGTCTGGAACAAAACTTTAAAATGTCTCTTTAGTTCAGGGTTCAGTATTAATGTATTTGATAGTACACTGTAAGGATTAGTTGGTATTGTTTTATTCATATGTAAAATATTCAATGGAAAACTTTAATTACATATTACTGATACAATACAATTGCTAAGTCATATCTGGGACCATTTATTCAGGAAAGCAAATGAATGCAAGTCTTCTTAAAAAAAAAAAAAAAAAAGAGAAAGGGAGAAAGAGCAACCTTTTCTTGTGTAGATTTCCGCCTGCAATGGGTATGGTCTCCACCACAAAACAACCACAATTCTAACACACTCTGTAAAAAAATACAAAGATGGTGCCCATTTGCAATAAAAGAGAAGTGAAGATGAAGAAGGGGGTTTTGAAATAGAAACTTCTTTACACCATCTTATTTTTCTTGTCAGAGAAAAAAAATGAGACCAACTTTTAACTCTTAAAGCAGCTGGGGTTTTAATAATCACCACAGAGGTTTTGTCTTCAGGACCATAAGGAGGCCATGCCCCAAGTATGGTTTGGAAATGCTTCATTTAAGACAATGTTTTAGTAACACTGAAGTGCAAGTAGATGAGTAGCAGCATAATCTTGTATTTACATTTCTGGGTTGGATATAATGACAAGGTTTTTTACAGTAATTTTTTAACACTGTAATTATGAAAGTAGTAAAATATTTTACATCTCCATGCAGCAAGCTCATCTGTAGAATGAATTTGGTATCTAGCAGTAGCAATGCCTCATCTTGGCTGCTGAAGACTGGTGAAATGTAAGGGATAACTCTGACAAAAGCCTGAATCAGTGTAGGAAGCATAAGGATACTCTGAGAGGTTCTTGATAAACGAAAAACACTTTCAACTCCATGGCATATGTATCAGCAGATTGCAAATTTGTGTGTTGGAGGGGCTCCCAAAACAATCTTGCAAAGGCTGCTGAACACCAATGAAAGGCCAACAGTGGCTGGTATTTGAATCCAGCCAGCCCACTAAAGTGTGGGTTTTTTCTGCCTTTCTTATTTCTTCAAAGAGATTTGGGAAAGAAAGGACACAAATCTCTCTGTACCAACAGAATAAGGAGCAATACTCTCCATTCCAGCCTATTAATTTCCACAAGCTATCAAGAGCTGCAAGGAATAAAGAAGAGAGAACAAAACACCAAGGAACTTTATCCTTTTACCAGCATTTTTGCAATGTGATGGCACCTCTGAGACTTTCATATCATTGCTGAAAGGGATTTTAAGCACTGTACTGCAGTGCCAGTTTGCTGGGAAATTGCCTTATAACATCTAGATCAGTTGAAGCTTATCCTCCTGTACCTTAGCCTGTGACTTAAGTGGCAACTGAAAGATGCCACTTGCACCAGTTTCTTGCTGACTTTAAGAAACAGCCTAAAACAATCTACAAAAAAAAATAGCAACAATCCTTCCTGGACTGCAATAAAGAAAATGCAGTCCATAGTGAACTTGTAAAATTGATGCATTTATGAGTCCAAAAAAATGAAAATGGACTCTTTCAGAAGTACAGCAGTGAGTTATCACTTTTCTTTGAATCCGATGGTTGCAATAATGAAATAATACTCAGTTTCCCCAACCAAACAGCCCAAATCTGTGCTGTGATAGCAGACTCATTGGTGATAAATGCAGGCATAGTCCAAGGGGGATGTTGACTCCTGCCCAAACTATAGCTTTGATAAGTTGGACTATCAGAGAGCAATTAACACTTCGAGTTAATTGTCTCATAGACACCAAGCAGCAGCCAAAAGCTTTTGATATCAAATGGGTGTAGTAGGCAGGCAGACTGTTGGGCCATCACCTTATCAGTGCACCACTCTTGAGCCAACTGGTTGGGAACAGAGACATTTGGTACAAAATACAAGCTTTTGAATGGACAACCACTGTCTGAACTAAGTTCAGTCCCAGCTGTGCCAGGAATAAAAGTGGGAAGTGGAGTTTCCCAGGCTGGGTCTCAGGAGGGACAGGCACTGCAGAGGCAGTAGCAGAGGTCTTGAGAGAAGGAAGGTGTCAGGAAGGAGCAGGGCTGGACTAGCTCCAAGGAAACCCAAGCTAAGAGGTAAGAAGCAGTGAGGACACTGAGAGAGGAGGAGAAAGCAAAATCACTGAGAAATGCCATAAAATATCTGGAACTGTTCACTAAAAATAATTAACTTTCTTAAAATTATTTGCCTTGATCCCTTGAAAAAGGAAGTCACTGACTTACCTGCACAGGGCAGCATAAGACAGTGGACAACCAGATAAACATGTAAATTGTCTGAGGCTTTAAAATACTTTCCTCTAATGATCTGTCTCACTGGATAAATGCTGCCTACATAGTAGCTAGAGAACAGCAAAATGGAGAAGCTGGAGCCTTCATACAGACAATTTGATTAAGAGCTGAATAACTTGAATTAAGAGCTGGAATGGCACCTAGATTCTGGTTGCAATGTAGGTTAAAGGCTGAGCTTACATACAGACACAGGACTAGGCATCAGACTTGACACCTGGAGGACTCATTCCAGAGGGACCAGAAATGGGACAGAGATACTATTAATTCTGTAACTGTGTCATCAGTCTTAAGCAAGGACTCATGGCCAGAAACTTCATAGGACTATAAAAGCCTGTTTCTTATAGCTACTCCACTGTCTATATAATTGATTGCATGATGAATGTTGAAAAAAACAAAAACCACCAGCCTTTTTCTGGTATGGTAATACAGTCCTTGAAATACTCTCCATAGGAACAATAATAATACTAACAATAATAATAATTGTAATAAGGCTGTTAGTCATGGATTACATTGCCTTGCCAGTGAAGGTTCAAATGAAATAATTCAAAATTAACTATTACTATTATTGCTATTATTATTGTAATAATGCCATAAGAGAAGGATGCTTTAAAACTTTAAATTGTTCACAAAAGAGACAAAGGTTAGTATTTTAATCTTTCTCCCCCACACTGGTTTCTAACAAAAATTGTGTAATAAAAACAAAGGATTCCCAATTGTTTCTTAATACCTTCTGAGCAAAAATAAATCACTTGAACTCCAGAGATATTTTTGACAGTGAGCTAAAGGTGTATTATGAGTGAGTAGGAGGCTCAGTGGATGAATATAATAACTGCTTACCTATGAGGGGTATATCAGAGTGTATAAGGAGAAATGTGGTTACTGTGTTTAATG
Organism: Aleadryas rufinucha; assembly: GCA_013397815.1. NCBI lineage: Eukaryota > Metazoa > Chordata > Aves > Passeriformes > Aleadryas > Aleadryas rufinucha. The sequence goes on from VZTH01004836.1 coordinate 440,661, forward strand.
GATATTAGCCAGAAGAGCAGTCACACAATTCATCTTCACCAGCAATTCTGGTGAGTGTTGTAGGAATTTTTACAGCAGAGCCATACATCAGCATAAAACACAATTATTCAGTTAGGTAGCAAAATCTAGTGCAGCACCTCTGTTTCTGTTAAATGCTCTTGTTCCCATTTTTATAAGTACAGAAGAACCAAAAGAGAGTAAACATTTTCACTTTTGGCATTCCACTTCAGATTTCCTGTCTAGATCTTCATATATCTAGCTATTATTGCCTTCTTGGTATTTCTAGTAATTTCAAAAGCACCTCAATGTAAACCTGCAATCAAGCACTGACATTTTGAAAATTATGCTTTGCCTTATTGAGAGAATTCCTTTGAAATGCATATAGTGATTTACTTTAAAATATTTTGCTAAATAACCATGTAATGTTAGTATATATACTGCATTATATACCATGCTCTCTCTCCACTGAGTGTTGACAATTGAGCTTTAAAAGGGATAGGAACTTAGATAATGTGATCTGGTTATGTAAGATGCTGTTAAATGCTGCTTCTGTGTGAGATCTCCTCTTCTATAGGTACATCTTAGGATGTGGTGTCAGGATTTGGCTTTGACCAAACTGGGCAACACAAAGAAAATCAATCACAGTTACAGCTCCCCCTTTAACATGGGCAATTTTATTCAGATTAGAGTAATTTATAAAGCAAATTAACATTGCTTTGCTACAGTGAATTAGAGATAGTTTAAACAAAATTGTTAATTTTAAATTATTTCAGCTGAACCTTCATTCACAGGGCAGTGCAACCCATGACTAACACCCATATTATGATTTTCTTCTGCTAAAGTGTTCCTTACCTTCAAGACTCATCTTTGCTGAATCTTAGCATGTGATTTGCAAAGCCAGGGATGCTGTCCAAAAACATGTTCCAGTTTCCGTACAGTATGTACTCCCAACAAAGCGTTTCACTTATACATTTTTAGTGAGAGCTCGGTATTCCACATTAAGCCTAGCTGTCAGTTCCAGCATTCATAATTACATTGCTTAACCATACAAACAAAGCTGAAGTCTGTTTGGTTTTCCCTAATTTGACCAACGTAATTAGCATTTCATAAGCCCTCCTATAAGCAAAATATTGGGTCAAATCATTTATTGATATAACTCAACTGAAAAACAACAGAATTACCCCAGAGAATAATTTGGTCTATTAGGTTCTCATTTAATTGTGAATACTTAACCTGTAATTATCTGCTTATGAAAACACAGCTACATAATAGAATCACAGAACAGTTTGGGTTGGAAGGGACCTTGAAGGATCCTCTATGCCAGCCCCCTGCAATGAGCAGGAACATCTTCAGCTAGATCAGGTTGATGGGTTTGGGCCACATCCAGAGGTCATCCTTATCACTGGAAGATTGTCCACTGGCCTCAGAAAGCCTTAGGTTGGCTCCAAAGTATGGTACACTTGAGACTTCAGGTTCAGCAGAAAATTCATTATTCAGTGTCTTGGTCACCAAGCTGAGGATATTGCCTTCAGCTGAGACCTCCTGGTCTGACCAAACAGCCCTGTAGGAGGAGGAGTTCAACATCTGTCCCTCTCCAAGATCCACAGCCAAAGCAGCAGGATAAAATAGGAGAGGCACAGGAGAGAAGGTAGGACTACAAATCATCGCTTGAAATGGCAGCTCAGAATGAAAAGGCTGATAATACCTGGCCATGTTTTATGCTGTCCCAATACCTTGCTTTACTGCTTCCTCACTGGAGGAAACTCTTACACAAGCACAGCCTGTCACAAGCAAATAGGCACATTTCAGAGTTTATAGCAAGAGCCCTATGCCCTAAATTCAAGACTTCAAATAAAATCAAAGGAAGCACCTGAATCTCCTCTATACCATAATGAAAATACAATAGCTTTCTAGGTGGGAGCCAAATGCTGGCTGCAACCTCCAATATCTTGTGTGATTTGAGACCATATTACCTGAGAAATTGCTTCTGTCCCTGTGAAATCTTACTGCAGTCAAGATCTGCAGGGATGCTCAATTGTGGTTTTATGGTGTAAGTGAGAAGGCTTTTGTTGTGATGGACGGCTGAGTTTGGGAGTACCCTCAGTGTTTGTGAAAGCTCAGGTTTGTTAATCTTCCAAGTGTACTGTAAAACTCCTCTTTTCTTAGGCTGCAGTACAAGGACAAGCTAAAAGCAGTGGAAAATGTTATATTCATGAGGTGTCCTCTGGCACTATTTAATGTGTGTAACATATAGAAAAGGTAAGTGGAACACAGCTGTACTTGTTGCATTGCCTGTAACAGTAGTTTATGCATGGAGAGGAGGATGTAGAACAGGTGATAAAAAAGTGCTGACTGGTCAGTTATTAAATCTGCCTAATCAGCACAGGCCACATGGAGCTTGGAAATGCATCTGACTATTCTGCTCATAACAGTATTGTCTTCTCTGTATAACTTCTTCATTGCTATTGTCTTCATTTCTTTTGTTAGAAAAAGCAAAGCATCTCTTTTATTTCCCTTCTTTATTTACCCATTTTATCTCTACATGTATTCCTTTTCTGTCTGTACAATAGTAACTGCTTTTTTCTTTCATGAAGTTGATGATTTGAGGCAGGGATTCTTGGATGAAATTTCAGGATAGGAAGCTGCTTGTCTTTGCTGACCAATGGGCAGCAATCACTGGTAGCCAGTTCTGGAAAATACCCTATTTTGCTCTGTCAGCCACAGCTGTAGGCTTCTTAATGTCAAGCTTCCATTAGGAACAATAGGCAGCTGAGAGGAGTGTGGGCTGAGGAGTATTGGTCCCCCATCAGCAACATTCAGGAATCAAGTTCAGATACTCACAGTAGCACTTTGAGCCTGAAATTCCATGAATCAGTGAAGTTTTGCTCTATAGCCCACAGTGTTGCCTTGTTCCTAGACCATGTCCCGTACCATAAGCACAAGAGGTCACTACACCTGCTCCACTGCAGCAGTTCAAGCCGATATCTATGCCATCCCCATGCTTTTACAGGTGGTGGATGCAATGTGATATGCAGCAGAAACACCATCCCACATGGAGTATTTATAGATAGGAGAGGGTATTTCAGATAGGAGAGGATATTTCTACAAGAGGAAGACAGGGTAAACCAAAAGATTATGGAAAGGCTGTAAGTTCCCATGACAGAACTACAAGACTACACTTCCCAGGACACTACACTGAATATGTGAAGAACAAGAATTTCTTGATAGTGATGCATCCTCCCCAAGAGAAATAAGAGTGTGTATTAGACCTGTCAAAGTACCAGCAAAACTGCTTGAAAAGATAAAAAGGGATGGAGGAGTCTGAGATATCAATCATTATGTCCAGGAGAGGAATTCTGATGCAAGAAAAGCTTGGAGGGAGTTAAGAAAAAGGTGCACTGTGAAGTTGAGGAAGCTGAAGCAGCACTGAGAGTGTGTGATCCCAAACATGCAACTAACTTTAACCATGAGAAGTAACTCAATTCATTTAAGTGGGCAATTTCACAGATAGAAGTATTGACTATATGTAATGCTGTCTTTCTGTGGATTCTGAGATACACTGGAAAGGCAAAAAAACCACCTTATTGTATTATGTATTAACTTCCACCATAAAATGCTTGCCATTTCCTTTGAAATGTTCTCTTCACAGTTTTCTGCAGAATTCAAACTTTAGCAGATACATAAATCATGGAGGTACTTTTTGCCTTGCCCTAAAAGAAATCCATTTATATTTGGAGAAGATCACTGAATTACAACATTTCTTATCCATGTATCAGACAGCACAGGGCACTGTTGTCAGCCTGGTAACACTCTTCAATATTTTTTTTCTACTCGGTATACATTGCTTTAGAATTAGTATTGGCTAGGAACAACTTGATAGCATAGATATTTTATGTAGAACAATTCTCAGTTCCTGAAAACACTTCTCAAGTTATAAGTGATATTCTTGTAAGAGTAGGGAAAAGAGCTAATAGTCTTTTATCTCGAGTACTGATCAGTGATGTGGAAAAGACAAATTAAGTTAAGGCACTAAATCTGTGCACAGTAAGAATTGAATATTGGTCTTCTACTTCCTAGACAAATATCTTAAACATCCTGAGAATATTGAGCTAGGTGAGGAAGGGGAGTGCTGTCTGATATAGTAAAAAGTAGATTTAGTTTGCTTTAAACTCTTGGGAGTTGCAAAGATTTAGAAACCTTTCCAAAATACAAAATAAGGACACAAAATAAAAATAACTAACAATAAATAGAATTGGGACTTAAATCAGTCCACTGAGATATATATGATCGCATTATCTCACTGATCCAAGTGATCCTTTTTTAGGACCACTGATCCAAGTGGTCCTAAATTCTTTATTGCTAAGATTAATTTTTGATTACATTCTTGTTCATTGAGCAGGTCTGTTCCAGCATGTCGCTACAGCAGTCACACAGCTGCCCCCCCAGCCATGAGGCAGCTGTGTGGCTCGGGGCAGCAGAGGAGCCCTTCCAGCTTCAACTGCAGGTGCTCTGACTCTTGCCTGTTCATCAGCCGTGCACCAGAGCAGAGCTGCACAGCCTTGTCTGGCGTGGGGTTGTCTCGTGGACGAGACACTTGTTTTGTAACCTCAGACAAGACACCACATTTCTCTGTGAGTGGTTTTCTTTTAGACAGTGTTACATGGATTGTGAGAAACAAAAGCAGTCAGGACTTTTCGCCATATGCACTTATGCACTACTGCAATAGAAATAAATAAGGGTAAGAGAAATACATGTCATGTAGGTACATTGTCTCTCAAAGTCACTCAAGTATCTGTGTACAGCTACTGCTGAAGGTCTTTTTCACCATTCCCAATTATTAACCATCTTCTCCCCATGACTGGTCTAACTAGACTGGTTGGATAAATGTCATTCTTAAACATGAGTGACAGAGGCGTATGTTAGCTAACAAGTGTGCTACTTATGCAAAATTTCTTAAAAATAAAACCATTTTTAAATCTAAGAAGGTTCTAAAATGTAAAGGAAAATAAAATAATTGAGGTTGTCAAGTCAGGCAGTTGGAGGTCAGGAAACATGAAATGTCTTTATTTGGCACTTCTGAATATGCATTAGGATGCAAACTTAAATTACACTGACTGACTGATGACCAGAAGGACTCCCATTACAGGCATTCAGTGCAAAAAAAATCACCACCTTTACATAAAGTCATGTTAATGAATAAGGGAACTCCAATGTTGCTAAGTGTAATAGAAGCCATACTTCTGGCTGCACATACACGCAGGAGGACATTAAATTACTTCAGAGAACAAGATAAGTGAAACAACACGAGCACATCCAACATCTATGATCCAACCAGAATTGTTCAGAAGAGATTCACCAAGTCCTTAGTGCAAAGTGCAAGAGGGGGTTGAAACTGCAAGCAAAAAACTTTTCAGTGTTTCTTGGGGGGAAGAAAAAGACATTATTTCAGTCTCTAAAATTTAGCAGGGAAATCAAATCTATGCTCCAACAAAACCACCTGAAAAATTAAAAGTAGGGATAACCTTTTAATCTGTAAAGGGACAGCAAATGTAATTACATATTTAGACAGCAAAAGTCTGATAGCCAAAGGCTTACAAGGCATACATTAATTAAAGTAGTTTTGATAATTTATCTCCCTTACTGAGAAGTAGTTTTCAAAGCTATTGACTGGGAAGCTGATACTCTGTACTCAAGTCATTCATAAAGACTAGAATTAGATTCTGTAAGTGTGGGAGCCAGTAAGCATCTCAATAAGGGAATGAAAGAGTCCCTTAAAGGGACAGACCCTGAGAGATCCCCCCAGGTTAGGGTGACAGAAAGGCCTCCCAGGATGCTTTGTTCTAGTATGCTAATGTACTCCAGTTCTGTTCCCTCGATTGGCCCATGGGCCTCCCTGCCCCTTTTCCCTTATATATTAAGGCCCCAGAAAGTTCTCCCCTTCCCATTCTCCCATTGGCCCCTGTCCCTTTGTCCCTCCCTCAGAATTTCCCTATTGGTTCCCTTACCCTGGCCCCGCCTATGTACCACCCCCAAGCCCTCAGATCATTGGTCCCCAATGCTCTCCCCCACTCCTGTATAAAGCCCTAGACCTCCCCATCGTTCTTCGCCTTCGTCACTGGAAGCCTCCACATGTGCAGTTTGCAATAAACCCTTACTCCTGGAACTCTACACAGGAGCCTTTCCTGTCTGTTTGCTGCCGATTTGTCTAAGAAGCTAGCGGGTATGCGTATGAATGCATGAGTGTGTGTAGAATGACCCTGCTAGAAGCGGTTTCATTCCGGAGGCACTTTCGGGAAAGTCGTGGCACTTCACCATCCAGCAAACCCCGGCATGGCTGCGACATGTAAGGCCCTATACATAATTATACTTTCAAAGAAATCTAAGACAGTACTGCAGAAACTCAATTTATGTGAAGTGTTTTAATTTCTCTAATGCAAATATAAAGAATTTTACTAACTCGAGATTTGGTCAAATGCGCACATCTTTAGGAGATTAACCCAAAAATAGTTACACCAGCTCAGACCCATAGCCCATGTAACATGTAATAGTAGTGCCCTGCTTTCACCCACAGTCAGTAGGAGACATTTTAGAAAAGTGAAGAAACTAAATGTCCATTCTCTGGATGCACACTCCTGGCTTTTAGCAGTCAATGGTTTCAGATCCTGACTAGAAGTTGCATCTGATCACTCTGTGAAGTAGTTGCTAAGAGCTCAGTTTTCTATGTTGTGTTCAGGAAAGTAATTATTTTTTGATCAGCTAACACACAGAAAGCAATAGAAGTGTTGTATGAATAAAATTACTTGCATGTTTAAAGCCTAGGCCAGTACAGTGAGGCTTTCTGAATGTAGCCATGTACACCCCTTTCCTGGCTTCTCACTCCCTTCTCAAGTCAACTTCTCACTTTTAAATTTCAGATGACAACAGCTGGGCACAAACAACTGAAATCCCAGTCCTGTAGTGAGCTGTGTTTCCAGAAGTCAGGACTCTGGAAGGATACACGGGCTCTTTGAGAAGCAGTGCTCACAGAGAAGTTCCCAGGAGCGGAGACACGACTCGGCCATCGGGGTTGAGAAGAAAAGGAGTGGACACGAGCAGGGAAATACTAATGGATGATTAAGAGCGTGACTAGAGTATGATAAAGTAAAACAAACAAAAATGGAAAAGAGCAAAAAGAGGAACAGAGCCACAAGCCGCACAATGAAAGGTTTTGCAGACAGTGGAAGATCTCATTTGATGAAGCTTAATTCTGCATTAAGCTCTTTTAATAATCTGATCATTTTTTGAATTCCTTCTCTCTCTACCTTTCATGTAATGTAGGTTCTTTTGTCAACTCTTGATTTTTACAATAGCTTTTCACACTTCTAATTAGTTTGTACCACAGTCTTACCCAGTCTGGATTTAGAAATCTGCATTTTATATTCTTATTATATTAATGTAAATTTAGGTAGAAAATCTGAGTAGCAAGTGAAAAGATTTCACTGTCAGGCTACTTTTCATTCTCCATTTAGGACAGGAATGTATTGATTTAAAAGCAATTACATAAAAGCAACTAAAACATTTAATATGATCTAAAAATGTTTATTGAAGAGAGACAGCACTGCTTGACAGATTTTAAGAGATGAATAACAAACCACATTCATATATGGACTATAATAAGACTCCCACTGAAATTAATGTCAGGATTGTGGCTTTGAACACAACTCCTCTTTGTATTTTTGAGTACTACCATCACAGCATTATGTTACCACACTAATGGCATGAGAAACTACTGAACTGCTACAGATGGCACATAACAGACAATTCAGCTTACCCTCTGTTTAGTTATTTACTTACATCTTTTCTAATAGTGGGTAAAGTGACTATAATATACCATCATTCCAATGTGTTTATTCCTTTACCAAGTAAAAACTTCTTCACAAATATAAGATTAAAAAATCTTCCCATGCAAAAATCAAAGTGCCTGAATTGAGAAGATAGGTTAATCAAAAAAGGTATTTGTATATGAAGTTTTTATAAACCTTGATGATGTTACAGGCACTGAAGTTTTACAGTGTATTTCAGAGTGGTGCTAAATGTAACAGAAACAATCCTTTCTGCATGCTCAATTTGAAACATGAGTTAATTTCTTATAGTTACCTCTTAAATGCCAGTCATGTCAGTTCCTAATATGCATGATGAGTTACCATTTTCTAAGATATACCCTGGCCAAGCCCTTATGCTCATCAGCAAATGGAGCAAGAAAAATAATTAAAAACTGCACATTTGTTCACAGACACAGCAAGGACTTAGTAGATTGTGCAGAGCACCACCCTCATGCAGCTTCACAGCTTTTGGATGAGAGGAGATACTCCCTTACAGTTTGCTTTCCCACCCCTTTATTTAGTTATGCTATTTACACTTGCTCCTGTTGGGGATGGTGAATATGAGGCTGCTGTGCAGTTGGTACAGGTAAAGCAAATACACTCTTGTCCATTGCTCCTCTTAGATATACACAGTTTCTTAGCATGACTCACATCATTTCTGTAACTCCCACCATTTATAATTTCACGTTCCTGCAGAGTTCCTGACTGGCAGATTGCTAACACTTCTGGCCTTTTTTCTTGCATGGCATTTTCACTAGCAAGAGTAAGGACAGTCAAGTCAGTACTAAATCCAGATTGATACTAATGAACTTGCCCTTCCCAAATAACATAGCTTAAAATTAAACTTTCCTAAATTTAGTCATTAAAATTTTATGATTGATTTTAAAATTAAGATATTAAAAACGTGCCTTGTAGCACTTGAGCAGGTTTCAGGATATCTGAGATCTGTGGCCTGTCTGGCCACACTGACTCAGAATATTTATTCCTTAGGAAAACCAGCACATGAATCCCTTAATATTCTTCTGCAACTGCTATGGCTAGCCCACAGTGCCCAACTTGTAGCTTCAGAGCAAACATAGGGCTTAAATCATTGATTTTAGTTTGAATTAGCAACATACTGTTTCTTCTTCATATTTAAATCATCTAGCATTGAGTACAGAATGGAATTTCAAAGAATTTCCTAGTAAATTGTGTGATCAGCATGTGAATAGCATTGTTTTTAAAAAATCTGTATGAAATAAAGCATCAAACTACCTATTTGCTTCACTAACGATGCAGATCCCATACATAGTTACTAAAATATTATTGAGATTGTCTTAGTGCTTTAAGCCGTTTTTTTGGTTTTTTGGTTTGGTTGTTTTGTTTTTTTTTTTCCTAAGGGGGCTTGGAATGTACTTTCCTTTGTCTGTTTGTTTGGAAGTGGGTGATTTTTGCTGCATTGCTGATTACTGAGACTTTCCTTACCAGTAAAAGCTGGCAGAGAATTCCCATCGCTTGTAGGATCTCATATAGATCTGCTTTCTTCCAATATGAAGCTGTTTCCAAGACTTTTGAAAGTTGTCAAAATCAACTAAGATAATTCTTGAATTAACTTGTGAGTGTCAATATCCAGTTATTGCTGTAGAATAAATATTCTATTATAGAAGATTAATATATTTTCACAGTAGGGAAATCAGCCATGACTCTGAAAGAAACAGGGCAGAAGAAAACTACATATAATTAGGATGAAATGAGAACTCAGGTCAGTAACTGTGAGCAGTTCCTGACCTGAGTGACAGTGTGGATGATCTGTTATTATTACTAAATTCTCAATGTGGCAAATTTGTCTGTAACATGATTTTCTTTTAGATGAGGGTAACTTTAAGAGATCCAAGTAAAGAGATGACAAATAAATTAACCTTGAGGCAAGATGTCCATATATGATATCCAGTGCCATTCTGAGACACTTGGGTGTGCAGGTACCTGAGTCACCTGCACAGTGGCAGGTAAGACACAGAAGCTATAGAAGACCACACCTTCCTTAAGCACTGGCTGAAGACAGGGATGGTTACACAAGGTTACCAAGTATTGCATTAGTTGTGTGGAAATCTGAACAAGGTTCCAAGAGATCACATTAAAGAAGAATGTAGAAGTCATAGAAATTACAAAGTCCTAGAAAATTTTCTCAGTCCTCCACTGTGAAACCTTATTCATTGCCTTGCTTGGTGCTCCAGATGACCTACACAGACATAACGGGTATTGGCCTTGTGTTTGTGTAAGATGATGAAACAATTATTTGGTATTTTTAATTAAATGAAAATTCTGGTATGACAATCTGTGGTAAATGCTTAGAACAGACTTATTCTGAAACACTTCTACATCTGGTATGCTAACTGTGGCTCAGTAAAGTTAAATGTATATTTTTAAAGGCAAAATCATAGCAATTTTGCCCACGGAACAGGTAGGACGAGATTCAGTTTTCCTACATCTGAACTAGTCACCTCAATGCACCCTTTGCAGTCAGTCTGATCTATTCAGACACCTACTTTAGAATGAGATTAATTACACTTTACACTGACTAGACCTCCACTGACTGTGAAGAAAGGCAAGGGCAACAAGCTCAGATGGAGACATCTGCACTGTATGAATTCCACACGTTTTGATAAATGCAAATAAGAATTGTACACTGAATCCCTATTCACATTATTTTTGGCTATAAAAACACCCCTGCACTTGCCATTTCAGATAGCAATACCCTCCACAGCTAGCATCACCTCCCAGCTCCCCACTGAATGCAGAAGCACTATTATCCACCTAAGATAGAAGTTGACAATACAAATGATTTACCCAAGGTTTCAGGAAGAGTTCATAGCTTCTTTTTAATTCCATACTTACCCTCACAGACATGGGCACAAGCTAACAATATGCACTTCATTCTGTTGTGATGTTAATACTTGCAAAACACCTTTAAAGCCTCTGATGATACAGAATTGTGAGGTCTTGTTATTGTGATTATTCTCTAGTTAGACTTCAGCCCCAACTTCTGTTCAGGCTGCATTGCTATAGTCTAGTGGGAACATTGCTGCACACTTCACATTCCCACACTTCAAGCATTTGAACTTCATAAAACTGAAGTGATGTTTTGATAATAGAAGGTCAGTAAAGGACTTAATAAAGAGCCTGTAGACATGACTTGCCAGTCTTAGTCCTAGGTACACAGATGTTGGTTCATGAAAATTAGTGATGATTGTTCAAAAGTTTAATTAGGCACAGAAGATGTAGCAAACAGGCTATTGTTTGGATTTCAAGCCAGAGTCTTGAACAAGACTTAGAGGCCAAAGAGCAGAGAATGTTAGTTTATGGGAATACATCTCTTTAGTTGATGGACTAGTAATTTCTTGTACATACATGACAATGAAGCATTGAGGTACCACAGGCAAATAGCCAAGCATCAAAATATGCTGAATTAATATCCAGGTCCTCAACAAGGCAGAATTCAGCTCACAGATTTGTGAAGCACAAATTCTGGTGTCTACAGTTCCCAAAGCGCCTACGCTTCTAGTACAGTCAGTGGTGCCTCATAATACTGTGAGGCTCAATTCAGCTGCTTGTATACCAGTGCCTGGTGTCACTGCTCTCAGATGCAATGCCTGACCTCTGAGTGCCATTTCTAAAGAACATACACCCTCTGTACATGCTACAACACATGTTCTACCCCATGCAGGTGTCTCAGATAACCTGAAGCATCTGAAATACCAGAGTTTACCATACACACAGAGGCTGTTCAGCTGAATTTCTCAGTTGCTGTCACTGTACTGATTAATCTTCATGCACTATAGTGGGATCTTAGGCATGAAGGAATTGAGTCAGTACAGAAATACAGGTGACTGTGGGGTTTTTTTATTACTATTATTATTATTATTATTACTATTATTATTACTATTATTATGCCTCCCTCCGACTTCTGGGGCTGCTTATTTACTCAGAGCTCTGCTGACGTTGGGAGATATTACACAGAACCTAAGCAGGACTGGAGTCTTTTAGTACAGTAGCTGAGAGCGACATGGAATAACTTAAGGTGTCTGAAAAGGCATTGGATGTCTGATTGAGGCAGAAAACTACATTCAAGTATCTTAATCCTAAACTGTGTATCATCTTTAGATTCTGACATAAATGCTACCCTAAGAGTTTGTAGCTAGATTGTAGAGCTGGTTAGAGCAATAGGTCATAAAGAATGTAATTTTAAAAAGTAACCCCTTAAGCTTACAGAGAAGTGAAGTCTGATGGAAGCAAAGTGGTGCTCACAACCCCAGCTGGCAGTGGTGTTTTATAGCTTGGTTGAAAACAGCAACACACATTGCACACAAACTCCATAAAAATGCAGTGAAACATTTTAATGAAAGATTTTGCTGCCTGAATGGTGACAGTGCACACAGGCTACTATTGTACAGAAGAAGAAAGTTTACGGTCATTTTCCCTCCAAAGTGTTATTTATCTATGCTTAATTATGATTTAGATATTGATATGACTATGATAGATATGCACCACATCTATGTTTAGGTAAGTTATAAACTAATTATTTGTCTTATTTTATGGATAGAAAATTGTGAATGTATGACATGTCTATACAGTACTAAAATACAACTGATAACAAAGAGTGTTGATGAGGACTGGAGTGAGAATAGCCATATCTGTATTGAACAGTTGTCTTCCTTTTCCTCAGTGTCCTGCAGAGCTAGTGTAAGCTAACTATTCAATAATCAAAAGCAACAGAAAACAGTTTAGAAGTCAGTTGGACACAAAAAGTGTAACCTACTCTAACACAAAGCATACAGGCTCTTTGGAGGAACAAAAAATGCTGAATTTCTAATAATAAAAGTATATAGGGATTCATTGTAAAGTCTTTGGAATTAGGAACCACAAAAAATTTACCTGATTTCATGCTTACAGGGCAACAGAGGGGCTGTTTCTTTAAATCATGAACAAGTGACTATTTAGGATGCTGAACTCACTAGGACTGTGATGACTTACAGAAGTTTCATATGGAGCAATGCCAATATCTATTAAAGCTTTTTTAGGTATTACAAGTATTCAATTATAGAATGTTTTGCGTATTTTTTACTCTTATGTATAAAGAAATTTAAGTCTTACCCTGAATCATTACCAGCTTTCTCAGCTGAAATCTTCTAACGTTAACTCAGTATGAGAGAAACTCTGTTACTGCTTCTAAAAATAGCTGTGTGTGCAGCATGGTAGAAGAGAGCTTTACATGCTTTTAAATCCCAACAATAACAGCTTCATTTAATTAAAATAATTTTTTTAAACATTGAAATTGGCCAAATATATCTGCTACTGAAAAAAGAGAATGGGTATGAGTATAATGATGTGCATAATGTATACTGACAATTTATCCCTTTTATGCTAGCAGAGTTACGGGAGTATAACTTTTGACTAAACATCCAGTTTCAATGGCAATTTTCTGTTTAACATTCTAATGGTTAGCAGCAGATTCAGTTCATAAAAATGCCAAAATAAGTTCAGCTGGAATAAAATGCACAAGAATTGTTCTTTTAAAAGATTCTTTTGTTACTTTTTATTTGTTGTGATATTTTAACTCTGGGATAAGTTAAAGGCAGCACAGTACAGTGTTGCCACTTCAGAAACTGACAGTAGATCAACCAAGAAAATGCAAGACACATCCATTCCAAGAATACCATGGATGGAGCCAGCATTTGCACGTCACTGTAGAACTTTCCACTTTTTAGCATTTTAAAACCAGCATCATGACTATCTAGACATGAAAATTCTTGTTACAAGGACCAACTTAGGGATCAAACTGCCCAGTTCCAGTATAGCTGGTGAGGGAACACAAACACATTTCTTACGTGACTGCTAAACTTGTCTTGGCAATAGTTGGAGGAAAGGCAGTGTCAAGTATTCCAAGCAGACACTTCTGCCTCTGCCTTATATTTCTTATCTCTCAACCTATTTGCTTCTTTTTATCTCAAAATATTTTATGCCTCTGATATTTTAGTGTATTTAACTACAGGCAGCAATCAAAATGCTGGCACTTCCTGGCTACTAACACTTAAAGCTTCTATCACAAGAGAGAAGGAGCATGTCATGGACTCATAAGGAACAGATTCATTACCAACAATTGCTATTATTGGCATGTTTCAAATAGGCTCCAAAACAGCCTTTTCCTATGTGTTAACCTCCTGTTACTGAGCAAGGAACAGGATCAGCAAGAATCTCAGGAGATCTGACAAAAATTTACTTACTGGTAAGAAAAGAGAGAGAGAGAGAAGGCAGGGACACCAGCCCTGCTCTCATGTGGAGCTACACTAAACCAGACTTCTGGTATGAAGAAAAAAAAAAAATAAAGTGTGCATGAGACAGGGCATACAACTCAAAGTTCATGCAGTGTTAGGACACAGTTTTTAACTTTCTGCAGAGTTTGGGGCATGAGAACAGTTGATTCAACTGCAACCTCACATAAATGAGAAATCAATTATTCCTGATGTATTTATGCACAGACACTTATTTTAAAAGCATCTTTAGCAACAGTAACAAACTACAATCAAGAGAATCTTTCAAGATCTGTTTAACAGTATGGCAAAATTCTCCTGAAATGTATGAAAAAAAGACTACCTGTAGATTTCCCTGAAAAATCTCACCATAGTAATATATACATCTTTTATGATAGAAATCCACCTCTGAACCAGTCATCTCAAGCTCTGGTGTTGACACAAGCAGCACTTGCCAGGTGTAATGCAGCTAACCTGCCTCAGGGCAAGACTGCATCTCCCCTTATGGCTGCCCATCCCACTCCACTCTGCACACCAAGGGAACTAAGAAGTTCCAGTAACCACTAGTTACTGTCCCAATGGAGCAGCTACAACATGCACATTTAATCAGATTAACCTCGTACCCTACAACAAAGTCTCAAAGAAAGAACTGAGTCCCTAAGTCCGCTTGACCACCATCTCACTTTCCTTTAAAGTCAGCATCACAAAAGCATGTAAAATATATCAAATACCGTGAGAAATAACGGATGTAAATTATGAAAAGAAACTAACATATTTCATCAAGAGTCACAAAATTTGCTAGGCAACACTTCCCAGTACTATACATACGGGACCAGCATTATCCACAAATATAAGCAATGTTATTTATTTCAGAAAACATTCAACATAACACATGAAAGTACCAACATCAGAATTACACTGGTAGGCAAGGAGACAGCAAAAAGAGAGCATTAGGGGGAAAAAACTAGCATGGGAGAGCTACATTAATTTTTATAAAGAACTTAAAAATGCTTCTCTGTTCAGGAAATCCAATCCACTCTGAGACTTTTGACTGTAAGAGCAGGGGCAGAGGAATGGTGATCTCCATAAGCAAGGCAGGGATATAGCTTTACACAGCCCAGCGTGTGCAGAGCTCATCCATGCAGTGCCAGGACGGGGGAGTTTGTAACAGCATGGGCAAGCAAGATGCAAACTGGGATTTTACCAGCACCCGACTTAGTGATGGGCTACACAGACCAGGACGTGGAAGACTTCCTGATGCACACAAGGAAGCCCGGGAGAACAAGGTCCAGGACTTTGAGGAACAGGTATCCTAGGAGAAAGGGAAGCCTGAAATAAAGAGGTGACACCATAGCTGCATCTGTTACTACTCATGCCTTTGAAAGGCTTCAGAGTGAGGTTTTGGTGGTTTCAATAAGCTGCTCTACAGAAAGGAGCTATTAATTATCTAATAAAGATTACCATAGCAGGCCTAAGACATGCAATAAATACTGAGGGTCACTGGATATTTTTGTGCTTATTTAAACTATATCTTATATTTAAAACTGCTTATTGATTTCACTTAGACCAAAAATAATTTCAACTTCTGAAGCACTATTTAAAATAGATCACGCATTGTCAGCTCTTTCAAAGGAAATTTCTAAAAATGATGGAAAAGCACATGCAGCCCTGTTCAGGATAAACACTAAATCTGTCCCCCTTCTAGGTCTTTACTGGAGATCAGCAGAGAGGATTGCTGACTGCGTTCTTCCCAAACACCGCACCCAGAAGAGAGGTCAGTGTTCCAGTGGTGGGGCGAGCTTTGGAGCTGGTAATTGTGGTTTGGCAGTGAAATGCAATATGCTGCCCAGCTTCAGTATAGCCTGAAGACATCATCTTGGATGGAGAAGAGATCTTCAGGTGCCATTTCCCTCCCACACCCCTCCTTCAGGTTCCTCTGATGCCAGCAGAGGAACGGCCCAAAATACTCCAGTAATTCTCATCATGCCAGTGATTGGGGCAGCTTGCAGCCAGTTCAGAGACAGACAACTCACTAATACCACAGAAAAATGGACTTCCCCACTTGCAGGAAATTTTCAGTTGGCCACAAGCCCCAAAGATGGCATATTCATCAACAATGCAGTGGCAGGGCAAGAGCTACTGTGGCATTCCATGCAGTGTTGTTCTGGTCTCAGGCACCTCACACACCTTCAGTGGTCATCAATGGAAGGAGAGGCTATCAAACAAAGGGCCCTGAAAAGTTTGGGGAGAGTAACTTGGTGATGCTTTCTCTTCAGCCATCAGTAAAGCACATATCCCAGCTCAGTTTTTTGGGGTATTTGGCTACTTTTCTGACAGAAGCAAGAACAGTAAGAAAATGCTTTTTCCCAGTTTCACATTAGAAGAAAAAAATAGGAACATGGATTTGTTTTTCATAAACAACATAGAGAAGCCAAAAATACAGCTTTTCTTGTAGGCAGATTTTGATCTTTATGACTTGAAAATGCCCATGCTCGTCAAAATTTTACAGAGAGTAAATACATAAAAGTCACTTTTCCGGGGAAGGCTACAGTGAAAACAACTGAAGTATGACACAGCCCAAATATGATGCTAAAGCCAAAAACCCTGCTCACAGCAAGGTGTGTGCTTAGGGATGCCTTTGCCAGGTGGCACCTAAAAACTGGGTCTGAGTTCAGAGGCAAAACCTTCCTTGTTCACCCATAACTCAAACAGCTGAATTAAAACATTTCAGATATTTCAGATGGCTTGTTTTCACTGGGAAGTAGGCTAATTTGTGAAAACTAAATACAAACAAGCTGAAGTCTGAACAACTGACAGCTGAAATTTGCACACAGGCAGCACAATGCTCTCCCAGCATATATAAAGAACACTTTATATGTGCTCATTTATTGTATCAAATAAAAAACACAAATGCATTTAAATCTCTAGGATCCATTAGTTTTTAATTTGCCTTCCTATTGAAGCTGTTTTCATCAAAGTCGATGGTTACAGCCAGGTACTGCCTCTTAAAGAGCTCCCCTTGGTGCAAAAACAACACAGGTCTTGGGCAGGATTTAGTTACTCACTAACAGGTACCTGGTATTGTTATAGAAAGTTCGAGAGACCTGAGGGAGGCAGATTTGTATCAATTTGGCAGATACAGCACATGGATTACATGGGACCCTTCTGGAGCAATGGCCAAAGGGCAGAAGTGTGACTATCTGTAGTCCCTAACATGGCCCCGAGCTCTTCACCAGTGGCAGGGAAGGGCCACCCTGGGGACCTGGTGCTCCCTGGGCAGTGCTCCCTGGCCTGGATGCAGCCAGTCCTTGTTGTGCCAGCCAGGTCTGCGTGGGCATCTTGGAGATGCTACGGCACCTGAAGTGATGCTGGGCACTAAAGGGAGCCCAGCTGCATTTAGTCCCAAGTGTAAGCCAGAGCTATCAAAATGCTGCCTCCTGTCAAAAATGAGGATGCGGCATTCTCCTCACCCCCTGACACACTCAAACGCCATGGAATCAAGCACAGGTACAGCAAATAAACTGCCACTGTGCACGAGGAATCCTGCAACATCCACAGTGACCAAAACACAACTGGAACAAGAGGTTTCAGCCAGCCCTTTTTACTGCATCAGGGAACTAAATGAAGGCCCAGGTTCAGCCACAAACATGCATGGAAGATATTGTTACAAGAATTCACAAATATATATCACTTCAACACCAGTTGAAATTTCCAAGTTGCCTGCTGTGAAAAAAATCCAAAAACAATGAAAATATTCATATCAAGGAAATTCTGAAAGATGTCGTTTCCTGGTGACAACAGGCAACATTCCAGGAAATTATTTTCGTTGATTTCTAAACAAAAATTTCAAGTCCCAAGTGAGGAAAAAAAAAATACATAACCACTAAATGACATTATATCATATTTCAATTTTTACAGGAATGAGTTCAAATATGTTTTCATCTTTCAGTTCATGAGTTTTTCCATAAATTTACAAACAATTAACTACCTCCATATGGAAAAAAGTGAAATTATTATTAACCATTTTCATGACTATATGAACACTACTTTGCTATTGCTCAGTATCATTAATTCTATATTATCTTCTGACTTTCCACTTTTATTTGTTTTATTATACTTTAATCACTGGGGTTTTTTCAGTGGGAATATTTAAATTACTCTTAAAATTTCTGTGAAATCTAAAGATACTGAAAACTTACTGTTTGGTCTGCGATTTTCCCTCTTTCTCCACTCTCCTTTGTGGAACACATATAAATGCTTGGGTATAATCACAATTTGTTGCTTATATATATAGTAAATTTTTCTAAAAGGTTTATGGCATATACAATGAAACACATTTGTGTTAAAACAATACATGAAAAAATCTAAAGAATATCAGAAAATCCCCTAGGTCAAACTACACAGGATTAATAGCTACAGCAAAGAAATAGTAGTACTGGACAGTTAGAGTAAATTTTCATGGATACAGTTTTTAAGAAAATGCATCAGTAATTTTTTATGAAACAGTATTTCAGTGTATCTATCATTCCTTCATAAGGGGGACATCTTTCATGCACATCCATTGCTGTTTATTTTGGTACTTCTTGCAGATCTTTCAGATGAGATTTCACCAGTGGTAGTGATTACAAGAGCTGGACATATTTATGAAGGGAGGACAAGGCTGGAGGATTTTCTGTTTTACTCTGAAAAAATAAAAACAACTAATGATCACATTGATGTCTTTCAGAAGAGAATTCACACAGGAACAGCCTGGCTGCCAAGAATATTTTGCTCCTTGTGCTCTAAAATCAGAAACATAGGAAAAGTTTATTCCATTGGTCAAGAGAAGCATAGCTTTCATGGCAAATTTCAGTGATAATAATGAGTAAGATGCTTCTTCAGGGTAACTTGGATCAGCCCCATGAAAAATGTTGAAAAAGAGACGCAAATTTTATTCACAATTATGTAGAATTATGCAACTGAAGTTAATAGCAGAATGATATTTTCTTCCAGTAAATGTCTTCTTGGGTTTTGTTGGGTTTTTTTTTAATACAAGCTACCCTATTTCATGGGCAATCTCTTTTCGAAGTAAAGAACAATCCAAATGTAGCCTGGCAGCTACCTCATATCAGCTGAACCTTGAACCTTTTCTATAAATTTTTATATATCAAGGTGCATTATGCAATACTGATGTCTGTTTACCTATAGTCTGTACAATTTTATCTTGTACACTTGAAAACATTTAAGGCTGTCAATCTTGCATGGTGCAGTTCCTAAAATGTGTGCAATACCTCAGGAAGGTGGTATTATGCAGCTTGTTCCTGCCCCTTACATGTAACCAGAACAAGGCAAGCAAAACAGTCATCCCGTGTACTGCACTATTAGGATCTCTCCAGTGTTACATTCTGACACTCTCATCTGTATTCTTGATCATTTGTCTTCTTTTCTTCTGGTGCCAAGCAGTACCACATGCTTCCCTAAACCCCTCCATAATACTTTCCCTTTTTTCCAGCATTAACCTGGGCTTGCTCCTGTGTCTGTTCACCCTCCAGCTCACAGACTGCAACATGAAGTGCAGGAAAACACAAAAGTTAACAAGGTGCACCTAGAGTACTGAAGCAAAATGTTAGATTTAATTTCCAGGCTGTAATCAGAATGTAAGGCTTCACATATTCTTGTGATTCTCAGGTATCACACTAGTTTGCTAAGTTTCAGTGTCCATGGTGGAGTAACAAATAGACATTTGTCTGTACATTTTAAACAAAATTCAATCCACTTAGGAAGCTGTTGTATCCTGCAGGGATACTGAGAAGGGTCCAGCAAAACCCACAGCAGAGAAAGACCACTGGTGGGACGGCCCCAATCTTGAAGCAGCCCCCTAGTCCTCACCAGCCAGGGATCGGTCCCCATATTCTCCATCCTTATGTCCCATAACTGGAAGTTTCCTTTTGAATCATACCCCCATTGGCTCCTACCCCTCAGTCCCTCCCTAGCCCCCACCTATGTACCCATGGGGCGCGCCCCATGTCCGTGCCCCTCGCAACCCCCTGTACTTAAGGGGGAACACGTGGGGGGCTCGCCGGTTCGTCTCCGTCCCTGCTCCTGTTTACCGCGCCTTTGTTACGAGCTGCACGCCGGAATAAAGCCATGGAGGACACGCAAACGGGGAAGCCCTCCTGCCTCCTTCATTGCCCGCCGCTGCTGTACTCTTCCTAGCGTGACTGCGTTCGTGTGCCCTGTAACACCGGGCTGTGTGTGTGTGGCTGCGCCCTCAGATAGCCCTCTGCGCCGAAGTGGCTCCTCCTGGCTGGGGACCCTTCCGAGAGAGGCTGCGGCTATTCACCATCGCCACGCGCCGCGGCAGGAAGCATACCACAAAGTGTTTAAAGTAATGGAGTGCAATTTAAAGAAATTAACAAATGCAGAGAAAATATTCTATTAAAGGAAGTTTGGAAAAGGCATTGGTATCTTTCCAAAAAAAAAAAGAAAAGAAAAATAAAATGTATTACATTACTCAGGAGTGCAACTAAATAGAAGATTACTCACAAACATGCCAGGAAAGCTCCTGAAAGAGAATGCCATCTGAATGTGACACACTTATATAGAGAAACTTTTATATTTCATTGATCAAAGCATTTATTCTATAGCCTGGCATACACTGAGCTTCTCAGCTTTGTATTTTCCTTTTTCTGCCTAATTTTTAGAACAGCAATTCATGAAAATTTTGGAAAGTAAAAAGAAACAGAAAAATCCCAGTGAACTGATCAGAGACCTGACACTGGTTAGCAAAGTAAGTGTGGTGTGTAACTTACCCACAACTAAGGGTATTGGAGAGACTTCCATACTGCTCTAAGTCATAAGCACAGTACATGTTAAAAATATTAATATGTCAGATGAGCTATTTACTCAGGCATACACAATATCTAAAAGCACCATGAAATGAAAAAGGTATTTTGAAATAAAATAATTAAGGGGGGAAAAAAAAGAAATACATGTAAAAAAAGATAATTCAAAATGAAACAATATAAAAGAACATTAACTGCATTACAAATTACCTCAAGACCAAACACACATTACTATATGACGTATTTTATTGGTGGACATATTTCCACTGATTTCTGTCACCCTTAACAAGTTATTTTAGCTGTAGAGAAACATTAATGGAGGAGAAAAGAGAAAAACTTTGGGAAGAATCCAAAATTAATCTATCAATCAGTTCTTAATTTGAAAAGAAAAATAACAACTTCAAAATATTTAATTTAACTATTTAGATCTATTGTAATACTTTGGTCCTCTATTTCCTTACTTTCAAAGGTCACTATGTGCCTTCAAATTCATAAAGTAATATATAGCTTTTTAAATCTTGTTGCAACTGCAACCTTGCAGTGTAGATAGCTCCAATTTTTGTGAGAAAGGTCAGTGCAATATAAGAATGCATCATTTTACTGAAGGAGAATGAGACTGAAAAATATCACAGAAACATTCTCACTTAAAAGTGTAATGTTAAGATTTCTGAGTAGTACATTATAAGTTATCATTTAAGAAAACTGTTATCAAATTACTTACCATCTATATTATTATAAAAGTACACGCTGTCATAACTAATTGCATCCCTTTTAAACTTCATAAAAAGTAATTTCTTCTGAAACACCTCACTTGCTATACTCACTTCTTGCATAATGAATAAAAGCTGACATATATGGAGATGGGAGACACTAAGAATCCAAAGCATTTCAGGGCAGGCAACAAAAGTAATGCTGCATTTTCATATGTACTGCAGCCTTTTCTGCATATAATGCTATAAACCACAGGACCTTGTGACAAAATTACTCTGATCTACAAATTGTAGTAAATTGGAGTTTCAATAAACTGTGTCAATGAAGGACCCATGCCTTGGCTACGAGTAACATTTTGATTTCTCAGGCTACTAAAACTGAGGGGAAGAAAAGAGCATTCCTCTTTATTCATTTGAATTCCAGAAAGTAAAAGAGCAAATTTAAATTTCTGTTCAGTTACTAAGAAAAAAAAATAATTTACATTAGTTACTTAAAGATTAACCTATTAAATATTGAAGCTATTCTCTTGAATCCAATAATTTATCTAGCTCTATTTATCTGAAAACTAATTTTGGACATTTATGGTATGAATACAAGCTATAGTAACTATTCCTAATTGACAGTATTTGTAAACAGACCCTCGAGTGAGATCAAAATCTCAGACTCAAATTAAAATAAAATCATCATGTATACAGTGCATAACAGGAGAACTTAACAATCATATTTTTTCAATTTCTTACCTTTAAGTAAAACATTATGGCAAAGATAATCCCAAAATAGCCAAAAACCAGGCCAGATGCTAGATAACAAAGCCACAAGTTGCCATCAAAGAAAAGATCAGTTGCATGTCCTGCAGCCAGAAAGGGCTGGAAACATCAGAGGGGCTTGAGCTCTCCTCCAGAGGGGAGGTGAAGCTCGTGTCATTGTTACCAATAGGAGCCCATGGTCTTCCCTGCTGGAGGATATTAATACTTCTCACTGATATGCAGCATCTTCTTGCTGTGATGGTCTTCATAGCCCAATTTTAAAAAAACCAAAAATTCTTAAGTCTACATATTATTTCCTCTACATTGTGGTATCATGAGGAAGCCTGGTGAAGGGTATGATAAAGAATTGAGATAGATATATAGTTTTTTCAAGACATTTAGTTGTACTTTTCCATTTCCTTTTCTAGCATTAACAAAAGGCCCAGATTCTTCTTGTAGCTTCAACTATGCAGGATTTGAAGTGCTGCAAGATCAAGGGAAGTCAATCAAAGAAATAAAAGAGAGCTTTGTCCTCCTTTCTGCTCATCAGGGAAGATAATTGTTATCAAATTCTAAAACTAAAGACTGTAATTGTTCATTTAAGTGAAATCTGCTGTTGCGCAGAGGATAAAGGTGGCCTTTATACTGATGCTCTCTGGAAAGAATTTCACTCTCCATGAATGAAGCAAAACTCTTGTCTTTTATCTTACTTGGACTCTGCTTAGATAAATTTGAGAGAATAAGAGTGTTTATGCTCTGCAGCTTTATATCCCAGTGACTTATTAAGCCATAAATCAATAAGAATGTGGAAGTGGAAGATCCTCTGGGGTTTTTTCCTTGCTCCCCTATTTTTAGATTATAAGAAATAAAAGGTGTAGTAACTACTTGAGATTCTTTCACTACTGTCTGCTATTCAGGAAAAAAAAAAAAAAGAGGTTAAAAAGTAACCTCCCACTTGTGGCGATTGAAGCTATTTGTTCAGTGTTATTTTTATAGGCTACTTGTGAAACTAGAAGGCAGGTGTGAAAGCTAAGAAGTTTGTTCTACTCCTTGTTTCCAGAAAAGCACAGAATAATACAATAGCATACTTCTGTATTCCTGCAGCTGCATGAGCTCTAAAACCCACCACACGAGAGGGAAATGGTTTGGACGAAGTTTCCTTTAAGGGTAACTTGGTTAATTGCATAACTAATAATATTGTGTCTGTTTTCTATGAAAAGTCACCAGCCTATCCAGTTGCGAAACTAGGAGAATTGCTGGAGACTTTGATGATATTTTATGATATGCAATTTGCATAATATTATTAAGGCATTTAAAAGTTTCACAATACAAGCCATGCCATCGAGAAGCAAAGAATCACAGGAAACTAATTCAGTTGACTTCCAATGCACAAAAAAAAAAAAATTCATGAAGGAAATCAATGTTTTTTAAAAAACTGGCATGCTAAGGGAAATTAGATTCCAGACAAGCTTAAACGATTAATTTGCATTCTTGCCACACCTTAGGGATTATTGAAAATACAGTAACACCTAAACTAAAGGAGAAAGATAATAAAAATCATTTTGAATTGTTGCCTCTCCAGGACAACGCAGAGGAGTTGTTTCCTCTGAAAGGCAGTACGCCAGAGGCTGAACGCTGCTCAAGCAGCCTCTCAGCTTCCAAGATGAAATACGCATCAGAGACACCTTAATTGACCACTACACTAGAGTGGTGTTCAATTTCTCCCTAAATCTGTGTCTTAGTTTTATGCTTTCCTAGCTGCTTTCCATGTCATTACCAAGATTTAACCTTTATATTTTCTAGAATAAACTTTGAAATGCAACAACCTTTTGTATTCAGAATGAGCTCAGGTCAATCTAACAACTCAGAGATGCTCTTCTTTCTTCTGATGTAACAAATTTACTTTTTAAAGAGAGTATTTAAGGTGGAAGATGCCAAATTGAGAGTGGTGGAAGAATTTCCATGGAGGAGGAGAAGCTATGAAGGACCCAAGATGGGGAGCTATAGATAGACAGAAAGCTCTGGTGTATACTTTAGCTCTTTCTGCTATTTGTGCAGTCTGAATCTCTCAATTACTGATATTTGTCTTGTTGGATTTATGCATTTGGTCCTATTTTTGACATGTTCCATTACTGTCAATTTATCTACACACAGTGGTTGCAGTATCTACTGAAGATAACAGACACTGATTCCCCCTGTGAGATAAAAGCCTTCTTCTATGGTATATCTCATGTATTTCTGGTAACTGCTGGTGTATAGTACATTTACTATCAAAAGTATAAAGAAAGTCTTTTTACATCATAAGAATATATGCTTATAAAGCCACAAAAAAATTTAGAGAGCTTAAGGCCAGTGCCATATTCAAAGTTATTTGCTGTTCATTTTCAAAATTGGCAAGTGTGATGGGTTAAGCCTGAGCTGATGGACAGCTCATCTGACCAGTGGCGCTTTTCGAAATTTCCATATATAAAGGCTGGAGGGACAGGAAGTTTCCCTCTTTGAGGTTTGGCCGGTCCTGCAGGAGGGGGGGGAATGGCGGCCGAGGCTTTCGCTCCTTGGAGCGGCCTCAAGCCTCTTCCCTCCCCCAGTGCCGGGGACACGGCCCCGGGATGCCGGTGGGACGATCTCCTCAGAGCTCGACAACTGAGAAACAACTGTGTTCGCTGCAAGTAGCTGCAACATCCAGCAGAGGCTTTTGAGGACTGCCCCCTGCTCCCCTCTCCCCCCTCCACGTGGCTGCGGGGATCCGAGCCGAGACCGATGGACTGAAAGACTAACATCAAGAAGCCAGCAGCACAAA